>OZ026839.1:2531600-3062669 GCA_964023205.1 Lutraria lutraria | reverse complement strand
ACTTTCTGTTTAAAAAAATAAAATCAGCTATTAGGGGTAATTGCTACTTACTCAACAAAAAAGTCCTGCCTCATGGGTAAAAAAAATCTTTTAAATAAAAAAAACAAAAAACTATTTCCTTAAGCCACCTACCCCTGAAAATTCTCTGGGTAGGTTACTGTAAACAAACATTTTTTAAGGCTGAGTGGCAGTTTTGTATTTTAATGTCTATGTGGAAAATTGGAAATCTGTAGTAATTTCATGGAATGAGTCTTTACTGCGATTTGAAGTGAAACAGATTTCAATAACATTGAATATCTGGAAAACAATAACAGTGCATTATGTTTCTGGTGCTGTCATGTGATTTAAGATAATGCATTTTAATGGGTTATAAGTGATTTTCAATGATTTAATGATGATACTTCCATAATTCAATTTAAAAAAAGAGATATTTATGAGCAAAATCACTTTAGTTTATCCATAAAAGCCTTTTAAGCTTGTCAACTTGGTTCAGCAGGTAGAGTGGTAGGCCTGTACTGACTACTGACCTTTGTTTGTGGGTTCATAATCTGGATGTGACAAGATATCAAGTTCTCTGTGATGACTTGGCTGAAGACATCATGTAACATCATGATTTGTCATCCAATGTAGATGATAAATGTGAAGAAGTAATGACAGTCCATTCCAGAGAACAGGATTTATACTGGTTCAGAATTCATGACAACTGATTAGGTTAACTGTCTGCTAGTGTACAATTGAAATACTGTACGACCTCTCCAGAGTGGCCCTCTCTAGAGCAACTACCTCCCTGCATCAACAGTATGATTTTTTCCCACTGCACGGTTTAACTATTAATTTAACCTCTAGAGTAACCAACTCTCAAAAGCAAAATAATTTTGCTTCTTCCAAAGGATGCTGCATTGGAGTGGTTGCACTGTAGTCAAACTTGTGTAAGTGGTCACCTCCAAATAAAGGCCACCCATTGAATAAAGGCCATTCTTTAAAAAACTATCATTGATTTTAGAACTGAATGACCTCAGAATATAGGCCACCTATCAATAAAAGTCACATTTTGTCTTTCCCTAGGGTGGCCTTTGTTTACAGGCTTGAGTCCCTTGGCTATATTCATTTAAAAACTGATGTAAACCCCTCCCACACACTATAATTATTATTCATTTTACGTAAGCTTTCCGTAAGTAGAGCTTGATTATAAAGTGATGATTCCCTGAAGAAAAATGTGTTAATTCTTTTCTCACGGAATGAATACTCGGTGTTATTTTAGACAGACTGAAAGTAGTTCTGACAGAGTGTAAGATTTATGGCATGGTTTTGTTCATCTGTTTATGGAAAAGTTGGACGATTTTCTGTCTGTGTTTTAAATATATTTTCTGAGAAAAAGTCAAATAAATGGATGAACATTGTAGATCTTGTTTGCTTGGTGCAATTAACTTGAATCTTGGTACAAAAAATAAAACCACTGAGTATGTTGCAATTGATGAATATAGATCAAACATGATGTGATTTTTTAAATCATGCCCCCTTGACCTTTGACCTACTGACATGAAAATACATAGATCTTGTAGAGGTCGTCACGAGGAACCAACTTATGAAGTTTAATGAATGTAGGTTGGAGCGTTTTGATTTTATAGGCAAGATCAAAGAGGCCAAAAACAATATGCTCCCCGATTTATTGAGGCAGCGTCATAAAAAGATTCCTAGAAAAAAAGACATGAAAAAAATCCCATCTTATTCATATATGGTTACTTTGACCCGATTAAAGGAATGGTATATTCGTAAAGTGTCCTTGAAAAGTCCTTGATATGAGATGATAAAACTTGAGATTGGTCTCCAATCTCAAACATCAATGTTCTCAAGTTAATAATGAGAGGATTATATTACTATTCAAACAACATTCTGAATACAAAACAAAAGAATTAAGTTATTCACAAGCTTATTCTGGTACATGTTGAGAGATTTGTGATCAAACTCAAGTCTTGTCATATCTGACCCTTGCTGGAAACTGAACAGACTCAGCACGCATGAATTTTGATGTGGAGCAAAGTACTATGTTTTTCTACTTTCGCCATGCAATTGTTAAACTAGTTCCCATTCCATGTTACAGCACAAGTCTATGTAAGTTAAGTTTCCATGAGTACTTACAGTACTTTGATTTTTGTGTTTTGTATCTCCTGTAAGAGATCTTGGATCATAGCTGATACTTTTCTTGCAATGTCTACAATGTTGTTTTATTAATGTCTCCTAGTTGTTGATAATATTATAAATATTGTAACCTTATTTGCAGACTTTGACATTTAATCTGTGTTAAAAGAATTAATACTCTCGACAATGTCAGTATCCTGAGTTGTCACTAATGTTGTTTTTTGTTTTATCTTTTGTTCTGGTAGTAGTACCCCACACTGGCTGAAAGTTTGTTCACTTAGAAATATTCCCTGATGATGCTCTCTATTAAGGATTTTAAGATGGCTTACTTATCATAAAAAGGAAAGTTAATGCTATTTGTTGCATCTTGAATCAACGTGACACTAACGTAACATCATTTATATCATAAGTGCACATAATAAAGTGAAGAGATCTTGATACAAGAAAAGATTCATTCCCGGACATAAATTTCCCATATGTCTTCATTCCCGGACGTAAATTTCCCATATCTTCATTCCCGGACGTAAATTTCCCATATGTCTTCATTCCCGGACGTAAATTTCCCATGTCTTCATTCCCGGATGTAAATTTCCCATATGTCTTCATTCCCGGACGTAAATTTCCCCAGATGTATAATTTCCCACAAGTAGCAAAATTATGCTGTTGTTGAAAGGCTGTTGCTCTAGAGAGGTTAAATTGTGCAGTGGGAAAAAATTATGCTGTTTTTGAAGAGGTATTGAGGGCTGCTCTGGAGAGGTTGGTGCTAAAGAGAGGGCTGGTATAAAGAAGTTGTTGCTAAAGAAAGGGCTGATCTTGAGAGGTTGTTGCTAAAGAGAGGCTGATCTGGAGTGGTTGGTGCTAAAGAGAGGGCTGATCTTGAGATGTTGTTCTGTAGAGAAGGCTGATCTAGAGAGGTTGGTGCTAAAGAGAGGCTGATCTGGAGTGGTTGGTGCTAAAGAGAGGGCTGATCTTGAGATGTTGTTCTGTAGAGAAGGCTGATCTGGAGAGGTTGTACTGAATACCTTCCATTACAAGAACTTCTATATGTCTAGAGTTCAAACAGAATTGCAGACAAGAGCATATGGACATTGGACAGGTAGGTAATTAAGATGAATTAAAAATCATGGAGTGGCCAAATTGTCACTACAGTCAAGAGCCTAGACATATAAACAGACACACTGAGAGCATGGAATCATAAAGTCGAGAAGAGGAAAATTGTAAGAATTAGGGAAATGTTTGATTCAGCAATTAAGCAGACCTTTGCTTTCCACAAAATCAGGAGTTGTTTGTGCAGTTTTATCTATTTATAGCTAGGATGCTAAATTATGTTTTTTTTATCTGATATCTATAATAGATTTAACTTGTGTTTTTAAAACACATTGCCCCAAGGGTGACCTTGACCTTTGACTTACTGACCTGAAAATGCACAGGATCTGTAGAGATTGTCATGAGGAACCAGCGTAATTATGAAGTTTGATGACTGTAAAGGGAACCGAGCATTTTGATTTCATAAGAAGATTATAGTTTTGTACGTACAAGCGGACAGACAGACAAACAGACAGACCAAAAACAATATACCCCTGATCTATCAATACGGGACATAAAAAGGACTTGATATATGAATTCCTTGTTTTAAGTATAAAAAAGGACTTTTCTGTTTAGAGTATAGGATTGATAACCAACCACCATTTTTTATAGTAAAATCATATACAGTGAAGAATATAATTATTTTCATCCTAACGTACTGGCCTTCATTTGATAGTGATAGAATACTGATGTATGTAAATATGTATAAAATGAACTAAATAATAGTATGGTTCATAAAGATATCACTTTAACCATGTTCAACTGTATTTGCATGCATTATCACATGATTGAAAATGTTAGATTTGGAACAACGGAGTGCATTTAAATTGCTTTATAAATGAGTAGAGACAAAATTGTAGTCATTAGAACATATAAAGACAGTAATTGTTTTAATCATCTTTGGTACTGACATGAGGGTTGTCTTAAATGTTTAATGACCTAGATTCCTGCTTTCCAAATAAGGTTATTTATTGCTACGAATATCAATTAGGATTTAACAAGTTGTAATGTCAGAGTAGTTTGAGAGCATGATGGACTACGGTACATTCATTGCAAGTGGGCCGAAAGTTTTACTCTAAAATTACAGGGGGGGGGGGGGGGAGTATAGTCCCTATTCTGTCTAGTAGTGGACAGGAGGCCTTTTTCAGCAGATTTTTATGCCCCCGTATCGATAGATTGGGGGCATATTGTTTTTGGCCTCTCTGTTTGTCTGTCTGTTTGTACCAAACTTTAACCTTGCCTATAAAATCAAAACGCCTGCACCTACATCCATCAAACTTCATATGTAGGTTCCTCATGACAACCTCTACAGGACCTGTGCATTTTCAGGTCAGTAGGTCAAAGGTCAAGGTCACAGGGTCATTGTGTTTAAAAAAATTCCGACATTTATTTTAGGATACTACTCCTACATTTTTCATGGGATTTTGATGAAATTTTTACAGACTTGTTGTTACCAAGAACCATCACACATATATTCAGGGTTTTGTGATTCGATCATTTTTAACGGAATTATGGCCCTTTGTTTTTTTGTGTTTTTGTAACAGCAAATACTCTTGTTTCCTTGTTTTCTCAAGGGATTTTGATAAAACTTTCATGGAACTATTGTTATCGAGATACCCAATGCATGTTGTAAAGGTTTTGACAGAATTATGGCCCTTTGTTTATTTTGTGCATATGTAATATATAGAGAAATACTCTTTTGTTTGCAACTACTTCTGTATTTCTCAAGGGATTTTTACCAAACTTTGATAGAACTATTGTCACCATGTTCACCAGCACATATTGTTAGGGTTTTGTGATTCGATCATTTTTAGCAGATTTATGGCCCTTTGTTTGCCTGTACTGAAATTTAACCTTGCCTATTAAATCAAAACACTACCACCTGCAATCATCGAACTTCATATCTTGGTTCATCACGACAATCTCTACAGGACCTACAGGTGCATTTTCAAAAAGGGCAACCGGAGGGAGCACGGTGTTTATAAAACACATCTTGTTTAAATTGCATCTCTCATAGATACTTATTTGTGAGAGTGATTCAGACTGAAAATGAGTTTGACACAAAAAAAAACGAGGGTTCAACACAAGAGTGTCGTAACTCATATTGAAATAAGAACAAGTTACGATAGTGTTGTGCTGAGCCCTCGACATGTTCAGTGTGTGTGACAAGAAAGATATGCAAGAATTCTATTTAAGAGGGACTTGGACTGATGAATTCTCCATTAAATGTCACATGACTATACAGTCATAGAAAGAGAACAACACTTTTGAAAAGCTTTTAATTCAATTAACCAGTAATTCTTTGTTTGGATGTCATAGAGAGTAAAGAGAGCATTAATTGTGAATCCCTTTGAAATTTAGATTTTTTACATTTCCAGAATGCTAATATTGCATGCTGTTTCAGTAGGGGAGCCAATTGTTTGATTTACGGACACTCAATTTCTCCTGAAAATCCATACAAAACACTACAAGATCCACAATCAAAATTTTTTATCTTTTGTTTGTAATTTTTAGCTTGTTCGTTTTTGAAGAAAAAGTGAAGCTATTGTGATCACTGCAGCATTTGCGTCGGCACCTGCATCACGTCAGCACCTGCATCACGCAAAAACTTTAATGTTGCTCATAACTCAGATACTATAAGAGGTAGTAACTTGAAACTTTATAGGTGGATAGATCTCACTGAGGGGGTGAACAGACAAGCATTGACACTGTTCGCAGCACTCTTGCTATTGTAATCTAAATCCTTCCAAACGGAATTCCATTTATTGAAATGAAATTTTCTGTTTTTCTGGACTCTTTACGTATTCACTGTATGTTGTCCACAAGTTAGTACCAACTTTCAACATGCATTACTGAAATCATCAATCGTCGCATACGTTGTAGTGATTGCGAGCTATCTACCGTTTTGAAGATTTTGAGATTTTAACATTGTTAGGATTCATCTCAGAGAGAGCTATCTCCTCAAGCCCTTGTTTTAGCAACTGAAGCCTTATTGGCCCTGTTCTCAAAATGGAGTTAGCTCTTACTATTCTCTGGCAACGAAATGGCCATACATGAAATGTTTTCAACTAAATAATTTCAGCTGGCATGTGTTATGCCCATAATTCAAACTCAGAAACCACTGTTAGGTGCTCTTGCAGACTGGCTGTATTCTCCTAAGAGCTGTATGTTTGTCTATCAGATGATTGTGTGCTTAATTATACTATAGCATCTCAATAATAATGTTCATGTAGTAATCGTCTACTTGTGACAATGTTGTACATAAAATACTTGTTGCTTATTACGAGATGCCTTCAAGCAATCAACATCAAAAGTAGTCTGTAATATATTGTCTTTAAAACCTCATAAATTTACCATACATCCATTTCCTGGTTGTTTTAGTTCACTATAAATGGATATAATGTATTGTCATACACTTATGTAAGCAGCATCATGTTTCCTCAAAGTTCAATAAGTCTTATTTATGAACCTGGTTCACACTTAGAGATTAAAAGCTTTCATGTATTTTCATTATTGTATGTAGCTCCAGTGTCATGTCAATCACAAAATTACATGGATTGTGTTACTTAATTCATGTTTGAAAATAGGTTTTAAATGAATTTGTTTATCGAAGCAGTCAAACAAAGATAATGCTGTTGCAGCTATGGATTGGGCTAGTCCAGTTAATGTAGTGATTATGATTTGGTTGTATGATTTGAGTAGACCTGTTGAGTTTGTTTAACTTGGTGTTTTATCATTGTCTTCTTGCTGTGCTAGTAGTGGTTCTACTCTGCTTGCAGGATGAGTTAGAAATATGAAAATTAGGTAATTGTTCAAAGGCAATAATTGCTAGATAACGAACAATTACTTCTCAGACTAAACAACAGCAAATCAATAACAACAATTATTATAGTTGGAAACAATGTGAAAGTACCATTCCAAATGTTTGCCTTGAGGTCATTTGACTGTCTATAGCCTGGCGCCTCAAATAATTGATTAACTATAAGTGTGAGATGTGTCTCAGCTGGATATCAACTTGATTCACTTTTCAACTTGTCTGATCAGGCAAACAACCCTGCACCTTGTCTAGAAGTCAGTAGTTGTTACAGACAGCTCAGGAAATGTCATGCTTCATAAGTTAATTACCCAGAACAAACTAGAACAAAATGGGAAACACTAATGAAGCTGTAAGTTCTGTATATCAGCTTAAGGCATCCTGGTCTCCATTGACCACTACCGGCCTTATTTTTTCTGCCGACTAGACATTTTTTTCAGTCATAGCCTATTTCTTTTTTGCTGATATTTTAGATTTCTTATTATACACTTTATCTAAGAATTTGATATTTTCTGCTGACCTATCCACTCTATATTCTTGAACATGGTGTTTATTTTTCCTTATCTAAATGAATCCATACTGTGTGAAACAACACATGAGTTACAGCAGCTTTGGTTATTGTTGTTTTATCAACAGCAAAACCTGTGTTAGTGACCACCTCCTAGTAAAGGTCACTCTGTGAATAAATTTATGTCATTCTTCTAAAAACTGTTATTGATCATCAAGAACAAAATACCCCCCGAATAAAGGCCACCTGTTAATAAAGGCCATATTATGTTTTTCCAAGGGTGGTCTTTATTCACAGGTTTGACTGTTTATTTATTCAAAGTTCTTTTTTTTTCACTGAGATTTAAAGTCATACCAACAGTCAGTCATTTGGCAATTTTTCCACTATTACTGATGGAGGAAGTACCCTGAGGGGTAAACAAAGGTAGGACCACTGACCTGCCTTAACCTAGTTGAACAGCTGACTCACATATGAAACTTGGTCCTGGTTGGAATTCAAACTCACAGCGGTGATGGGGCTATTGGGTTCTAGTCCGAGACCATGATAAAGGGGACCCCTTATGAGTTATCTGATAGCTTCAATGCGTATTTATGTGTTGAATAATACCTGATGATATAAGATGAGATTTTTTATAGGAACATTAACTTTGATATTTTCAGATCTTGTTTCTAATTTGCCTGTGATATTTTTTTTTACAAGTACTTAACAAGATAATTATAATTCTGGCAGAAAACTGAAAAGTTGATCTTTTGGTTCATTGACCTTTTTGTACTTGTGTCTTCTATCTGTTATAAGGGCTGAGGAGATATTTTGACGCCATCAAATGAGTCCTTTGAATTCTCTTTTTGAGTTTTTTGCAATTTTTCTTGTCATTAAATCTTGTTTTAAAAAAAGTGCCTCACCTTTTTATGTGTTTCTCTTAAGTGGTTTTTATGTGTTCATTTGTTTTGCATTAATACCTGCTGTTTAAATTTTCTGACAATGCCATTAATGGATTTTTTAATGGATCCAAACCAGATATTGTTACTGTAACACTCTCAGTGAGGTACATTATTTCTATACATTACTATACATTACTATACATTACTATGCATTACTATACATTTCTATACATAACTGCACATAACTATACATTACTACACATTACTATATACATTACTATACATTACTATACATAACTACACCTTACTATACATTTCTATACATTACTATGCATTACTATACATTTATATACAATGGCAAAGTTTTGGTCAATTTAATCTGCTCTGAAATATTTTCTTTAATATAAACTGAGTTAAATATGGAAACAATGTGGTTGAAGGCCTTTTATTTGGCAAAAATGGTCGGCTGCATATGATTTCCAGGATTTTAGATTTGACTTTATTGATATCCCTGTGTTTATTGATATCCCTGTGTTTATTGATATCCCTGTGTTTATTGATATCCCTGTGTTTATTGATATCTCTGTGTTTATTGATATCTCTGTGTTTATTGATATAACCATGTTTATTGATATAACCGTGTTTATTGATATAACCGTGTTTATTGATATAACTGTGTTTATTGATATAACTGTGTTTATTGATATCCCTGTGTTTATTGATATCCCTATGTTTATTGATATAACTGTGCTTGCTAGGATCTTCCTCCACTGTTCCAGCTGGAAAGTCAACAAATGACCAACCGGCTGTTGGTGCCACGTACATTAAAGACTGCAAAAAAAAGACTGATATTGTTTGTTAAATTTTCAGTGAGGTGATGTACATTTCAACAATCATTTCATCATTCGGTTTTGTTTTATCTTTATCGTATTATTTTATTATGGTACAGAAACTATTTTCTTATTTGTCAAAATGTTCTGATTTTTTCTATTTCAGGTAAGTGAAGCAGAATGAACAGTTTTATAAAGCAATATATGATAGAACTCTAACGGAAGGTAGGTGCAAGTATTTATAGCATAAGGTGGGTATACTCTGCCAACAGTGTGAGCCAGCACCCATTTTTTTTCACTTTGTTTTGCCCATTAGCCATTTGTAGAAGTGATTGCATGATAATGAATATGATTCCTTTAAAGTTCACCAATGACAGCTTATTGAATTGAATGAAAAATCATGAACCCTGTTCATTTCATCATAATCATGTCATGTCATCTGACACAGGAATTTGCGTGCCAACATTTTACTGGTCTGTTTTAGTTCTAATAAATACTGGATTTGATTTTTCTGTTGATCCAAGAATTTCCGTGGATTGTGTTCTGTCATGGGGGTCATTTCTTGAGAAACCTATAAAACTGTTGAGAAATTCTGAGAGTTAATATGGGTAAGCCCATTTTCTCAAAATTAATAGACGTTGAACAAATGTTTATTGTATTGTGATCGCCAGAAGAATTACATACTTGTATCTATGTATAACATTCTAGAATGCTATCTAGTCATATTTCTTACCATGATAAAACAATTCCTCCCGGCTGATCACTTGATAGAAAGAAGGGTCCATTAATTTTCATGCAGGAATGGAAGAAGAAAATCATGCATAAATTGATTTAAAGCTGAAGTAATTGGCTTTAAGGGGATTGCAATGAACATTTTTCTCGGGTCAAAATGAGATTTAAAGTACCATAAATTGGTGTCCAAATAATTTGTTCAATTTAAGCTGCATTTATTAATGATATATCTCCGAAAAGAGATGATCAGTGAGTATGCTAGTATGGTGGTGTTAGAGATGATCAGTGAGTATGTTAGTTAGGTGGTGTCAGAGATGATCAGTGAGTATGTTAGTTAGGTGGTGTCAGAGATGATCAGTGAGTATGTTAGTTAGGTGGTGTCAGAGATGATCAGTGAGTATGTTAGTTAGGTGGTGTCAGAGATGATCAGTGAGTATGTTAGTTAGGTGGTGTCAGAGATGATCAGTGAGTATGCTAGTATGGTGGTGTTAGAGATGATCAGTGAGTATGTTAGTTAGGTGGTGTCAGAGATGATCAGTGAGTATGTTAGTATGGTGGTGTCAGAGATGATCAGTGAGTATGCTAGTATGGTGGTGTCAGAGATGATCAGTGAGTATGCTAGTATGGTGGTGTTAGAGATGATCAGTGAGTATGTTAGTTAGGTGGTGTCAGAGATGATCAGTGAGTATGTTAGTTAGGTGGTGTCAGAGATGATCAGTGAGTATGTTAGTTAGGTGGTGTCAGAGATGATCAGTGAGTATGCTAGTTAGATGGTGTCAGAGATGATCAGTGAGTATGTTAGTTAGGTGGTTTCAGAGATGATCAGTGAGTATACTAGTTAGATGGTGTCAGAGATGATCAGTGAGTATGTTAGTTAGGTGGTGTCAGAGATGATCAGTGATTATGCTAGTTAGATGGTGTCAGAGATGATCAGTGAGTATGTTAGTTAGGTGGTTTCAGAGATGATCAGTGAGTATGCTAGTTAGATGGTGTCAGAGATGATCAGTGAGTATGCTAGTTAGGTGGTGTCACTCAGACTGCATTCTTCGTGCTCATCCTTTTTACTGTACAAAGGTCAATGATCCTTGTATCTATACAAGTTATATATTTTATGATGTTTCTCAAGTATGATGTTGATAATGTAGAACATTTATATTAGCAAGAGTTCCTAGAGGGTCTTATTTCCTGAATATATGTAAACCAGGGGTGCCTTTGTCAATGTTAATTATGAAGACATGAAGTTATGTGTACTTTTATCATACTTGAACAATAAGCAGAGAAATAGAGAAAAGAAAAAATATTACTTTGTAAATGTTTGGTATTGATGCATGTATTACGAGTGTCTTAGTGATATACCAGAGAGCAGTTCACAGTTTCCCTAGACTCTGTACTAATATCAAACCTTGTTCTCCGCAAGTCACTGCCCACTTCTCCTTATGAATTATCAGGTTTTGAGGGCAAACAGTCTTAGACACATTGCCTTTAATTGTATCATTATGGAGAACATTAGGGCCACGCCTAGGATTTCAATTCATGAGCAGGTGATTTTAATGCTCTACCTTATTAACCTATGGGAACAAGCCAGCTGAGAAACAGTACGGCCGTGGTCCATTGCTGATTGCGCTGAATTTATAACAAGGCAACCCTGGTTTGATTCCAGGTTGTTACAGGTCAACCCTCACATGAAACTATGACAACGGTGTTGATTTCCCTCCCCCTGTTGAGAAGTTGCTGACTCCTTGTGGAAGGATACTGTAGAACGCTTTAATTTCGCGAGGTCAAAATTTCGCGTTTTTTGTTAAAAATCAGCTGTTTTCTTTGTTTGCGTGTTTATGAATTCGCGACGTCGTCAGACAGGATTAAAGTGCGATCAAAGACACGCAGTTGTTGCTTTGGTATTTGTGTGTCACACCTTATCTGTTAGACATTTAAGTTGTGATTTATATCTAATAAAGTATAATAACAATAGATTGATAATAGTTTGGGGTTGTTGTGGAAGTTATGTTTTACAAACAGTAGGTAAATGTGAAAAACTGCTACTAGTATGTTCAAACGATGTCAAAAATTGTTCAACAAACAAAAGTTTAGTAAAAGCAATATTATAAAAAATAGAATGCAAACATTAAAGGTATATGTTTATTGTTAATATTTTGCTTTCATCAGATTAACTAAACTGATTATTCTACAATAAAATACTAGTTACTTAAGTTGCGTATTTTCGGACATACTCATTTTTGAATATATAAAACTCAATATTTATTCGCGATATTTATGAATTCGCGAGGTATTCGATTCGCGAATATTAGCGAAAATAAAACTAACGCGAATAAAACCAGTTCTACAGTAAGTTACCTAGTAAAATGGCCGCCATATATAACTGAAAAATTGTTCAAAACAGTGTTCTGCCCAAATGAAAAAATGATTTATAAACAAGTATTTTTATGACGCCTTCCTCGTCGAGAATGCTTCTATTTTCTAGATTAGTTGTTACAGCAGTATATAGTGGGTCATGTTTGACACAAAGTTGTCTGATTTTAGACAAAATTAAATAAATGTTACGAATACGTATCTCAACTGCTTTTATCTATTAGCTCTGTAAGGATATTGTGTCTTTTACCTGTCATTTTGATACGTTTTTCTAGGGAAATATGACAGCTAGTTCAGAATTTGTAGACACAATTTCTGATACATTGATACACACTTGTCTGTAAATTTTGTCATTTGGAAGAAGATGAAGTTTTTGAGTGTTTTTACTGAACTGTATTTTCAACACAACAATAAAATTGAGGTTACTGAATCAAGCTTAGCAATGCCAGTATTTAAGGGAAGTTCAGACAGTATGGTGAGATTGCTTTATCCTTCATTTGATGGTAGAGTGTCCTGTATCTGATATATATACCGTAGTAGCATTATTTATGCCAGAACTTGAGAAATCTGCTAGTACAGTAAAACCCTGATTATCCGACGTCAGATTATCCGAAAACCAGGTCTTATCCGAAATGAAATTTCGGTCCCGATTTCCTCTCTATATATTTCAATGTAAATGAACATTGATTATCTAAATTGTCTAATCCGAACACCATGGCTTTTCCGAAGTGATAAACAAGTCACAACAATCATACGAAGGCGTATTTTCAAACCTGTCAACCGAAGTCGACAAATAACTCCAATTGATCAGACAAGTTCATTGTAGGATTTCTTTAACATGTCAAAAGGTGTGAATAACAAAAAAACCAAACCACTGTTAACAAAGGATTTTTTTTATCATTGTTTGCAATAATTGGAACAAAATTAGTCTATTACGATATATTCTCACATTAATAATTCACCTTCAATTTTTCGCTTGATTTATATATTGAATCATAATTTTACTTTAATAGGCAAGTAACATTGAAATTAATTAAATGTTCACTTTATTTTTCGAAGTTTGTTAAATTAACACACAAAATGCTAAAAATGATACACATGACTAATATAAATAACCGACACTCGGTTTCAAATTGCAAATCATTCTATTTTCGGAAAATGAATCCGAACATGATAAGCAAAGATATCTTAGGATGACAACGATTTGTGTGACTTTCAGGTGTTTGTTACTATAGCAATAAAATGAAATTTTGTGTTGGATTTTTATTTTATTTCTGTTTGTGATTTATTTAAACAGTGTACTGATTCTATATCATGTGTATAATTCATAAGTTCATTTTATTGATGGATTAATGTGCTCTGTAACATGACATGTGCTATCGTATGGATATTCATTTGTATTTGTAGTTTCACATTAGGATTCTCATGACTTTGATTTAATGAATTAATAATTTCATTCATTTGTTTTTACGTTAAACATACACGGTGATATTGAATGTATGCTATAAAATATATGCGAGTGATCTCCCTTTTATTTTCATACAATTGTCTAGATTTCCATTGCCTTGGATTATCCGAAACCCCGGATTACCTGAAGTAATTTTTCAGTCCCGACAATTTCAGATAATTGGGGTTTTACTGTAGTTTAAAGCAGAGTTGACAGTTGATAAAAGTAGTACTGTCAATTGATGAAGGTAGTACTGCCAGTTGATGAAGGCAGTACTGCCAGTTGTGGATGAAAGTAGTACTGTCAGTTGATGAAGGTAGTACTGTCAATTGATGAAGGTAGTACTGTCAATTGATGAAAGTAGTACTGTCAGTTGATGAAGGTAGTACTGTCAGTTGATGAAGGTAGTACTGTCAATTGATGAAAGTAGTACTGTCAGTTGTTGAAAGTAGTACTGTCAGTTGATGAAGGTAGTACTGTCAGTTGATGAAAGTAGTACTGTCAGTTGATGAAGGTAGTACTGTCAGTTGATGAAAGTAGTACTGTCAGTTGTTGATGAAGGTAGTACTGTCAGTTGATGAAGGTAGTACTGTCAGTTGTTGATGAAGGTAGTACTGTCAGTTATTGATGAAGGTAGTACTGCCAGTTGTTGATGAAGGTAGTACTGTCAGTTGTTGATGAAGGTAGTACTGTCAGTTGATGAAGGTAGTACTGTCAGTTGTTGATGAAGGTTAGTACTGTCAGTTGATGAAGGCAGTACTGCCAGTTGTGGATGAAAGTAGTACTGTCAGTTGATGAAGGTAGTACTGTCAGTTGATGAAGGTTAGTACTGTCAGTTGATGAAGGCAGTACTGCCAGTTGTGGATGAAAGTAGTACTGTCAGTTGATGAAAGCAGTACTGTTAGTTGATGGAGTACTGTCGATGTCAAGCATGCCGCCAGTGGGGTGTTGATTAAACTGAACATCTTGTTTTCTCCAGATATTCTGATATTTTTATGACAGTTCATTACCCTTCTTATATGACTTCTTTGATTTAGATGTTCTATACTAAGTCTTTACATAATCTGATTATGAAAATATTATCCCTAGGACATGATGCCATATCTTTATAACTGTGTCCTAAATATGGCAATAATACTCTGCTCTTCCAATAAATGTTTCTAGTCAGTTCAGATGATTGCCTGATTTATGGTATATATATTACATATTGTATGGTTGTATAATCTCTGTACTGTAACTTTTGCTTATTTTGATGTAAATATCAGACGATTTAATGTTCTGTCTTAGGTCAACAACCCTTGAACAGATTTCCTTAAAGAGAATCAGCCACATGTGAAGGACTGTAAACCTATTGAAATGTAATGATAAAATCTGTTTTGAATTGGTTGTTGTTTCAACTTTTTTAAAGTGAACGTAGTTTTAAAAAAATTCAGATAGCTTTTTTTGTCAATCAACGCCTATATTTATCATATAATTGATATCTCTGAAGTTGACTGCTGTCTAACTCGGGTAATTTTGGTCCAATCTGGATCAAAATTATTCAGTTCATTAAATACAGTTTGCCTGATTTTGATGAACTAGTCTAGCTATTGAGATCACTGTGGCATCTGCGTCAGTGCCTGCATCATGCAAAAACTTTAATGTAGCTCATAACTCAGAAACTATAAGAGGTAGCAACTTAATAGGTGGATAGATCTCACTGAGGCACTGAACAGACTAGCGTTGGTACTGCTCGTGGCCTTCTTGTTACTATACTGTATAGTTCATTTAATATAAGTTTGATACCAATCATGGAGAAGTACATCGTTGTGATATTACTCTGTGAGCATGATTATTTGTCATATCCAGAAGCTGTAGAAAATCCATAATTATCCAGTTTAATATTTTATTTTGAAGTTTCGAAAACTGGTTGTCTGATGGGTGACAAAATCAATTAGTTGTAACGTTGCCTAAGTTTGATATAGCTGTTATAAAATATCGGAAGCTCTATAATTCATTGGTATAATTGGAGAGTACTTGATGAACTAGTTGTATAATTGTATGGAGATGAAAGCATTTCTGAAAATGATGTGATGTTTTCAAATATCCAATCTGGATGGTATGTAAAACTTAGAATTTATCAGTTTGGTGTGTTTTTTCTTTGTTCATATCCCACTGGTGTAATTCCGTTGGTATTAGAATGTCTGAATAAAAGTGCCTCTATGTATATATCTCATGTCACAGCTAGTATATTTTAACTATAAATATATACCATCGAATTCCTATTAAAAGCCCTTCCCCTAATAAAGGCACCCCCCCCCCCCTCCCTCTGTTGTTGTTTTTTTTTCAGAAAAAGTAATCTACTAACAAGAGTCGATCCAAAATTAGAATTCAAATCCTTAAAAATCCTACTTAACAAACATATTCATTAAACTTTGATGGTGAACACATTCTAAGGTCACGTTGGCGCCTACATTTTGGAAAATGTTAAGTCCTCAGGGGGCCTCAAATAGGAGATATACTGTACTCATTTCTGTAGTCAGACTCTAAAATGACAATAATTCATTATTCATTGATATATCTGCACTTTTACATAAAAGTGCACACGCCTTGTTATTACTGTCTCTATTCTATTGCATGATCACCCAATTAAATCTATTTTAGCTTATTTCTTATAATTGATGTCTTGTATTGATTCTTGTTAGTGACTTAACAATTGAAAATGATGAAATTGTGTTTGTAGCATCATTATGAACAATGCCATTATCATGTTATTGTTGCAGCTTTTTGTTATCATGTTACATGGTTGTGATACTGTCCCCCTTTAAACAGGGTTTTAGGAGTGATTTAAATCATTCCTTTACCTGATGTTTTATACAAGATGGAAAAAATATCCTTATAGTATTTTACCCCTAAAAGCTTTCTTATGTTTTCTAGTTGTAAGAGGTTTATGATTCACATTTTATAAGAAGATTAAAATAATTCACTTGTCATTAGTGTTTGTATGCACATCAGTAGGTGAGACTCCCACTTTGTACTTTATTAAGGTTTCTAGTTCAGGAGTGTCTGATGGTTCTGTAAAGTTTGACCTTTCTCCTATGTTAATGGGGCTGATATCTGATCTCTTGTTATTATTACGATTTTCTGCCATCAATAAAAAGCAATTTTACTGGAACCTGGGTAGCCATGCATATTTAACTTATCATATTTTCTTATATCACATATTTAGTGTATCATATTTCCTAATAGTACATATTCAACGTATCATATTTTCTCATCACATATATTTAACATATCATATTTTCTTATAACATATATTTGATATATCATAATTTCTTATCGCATATATTTAACATATCATATTTTCTAATAGCACATACTTAACTTGTAATATTTAGCTCTGTACCTGTTTTTGGGGTGATCATGTTAAAACAAATTATCTCGAGCACTGAGAACCATATAAAATGGTGGTCTTAGAATGACCAGAAGCAGAGAACAAGTTTAGGGGACTATGTTTAACCAATAAAAAATGTAGTTTTCAAAGGTCATGCAGTATGTATCAGATAAATGTCTGAATCTTTGACTTATTTAGCACCTGAAATAGTTCAGAATTTTGTCTTTAAAGCACTGAGACTAACGTATTTAATTTGTCTCCATCACTCTACATAGACTAACACTGTTAGGGTTAATGTATCAGACTCTATTACTTTAAGACTAAACCAATTTGTAAATGACTTAATTGTTGTTGGAAAACTTACATAAGTATTTCCTTAATGTTATATAAGGTAGTGTTTTTGGTATTAAAACTGGGTGATGGTAGCTAAATATAAATAAATGTAATTGATTGTAAATCTTGTAAATGTTAGTTGAATTTCAGACTTCAGTAAGTTAATGTACCACTTAACCTGTTGAGTGTTTTGTCAAAAACCTTATTTCCTTCGAAAAGAGTACTTGTTAGATCATCAAAGAGCACTAGTGATATCAACTTAGAGTACTAGTCATATCAACTTAGAGTACTAGTCATATCAACTTAGAGTACTAGTCATATCAACTTAGAGTACTAGTCATATCAACTTAGAGTACCAGTCATATCAACTTAGAATACTAGTCATATCAACTTAGAGTACTAGTCATATCAACTTAGATTACTAGTCATATCAACTTAGAGTACCAGTCATATCAACTTAGAGTACTAGTCATATCAACTTAGAGTACTAGTCATATCAACTTAGAGTACTAGTCATATCAACTTAGAGTACTAGTCATATCAACTTAGAGTACTAGTCATATCAACTTAGAGTGCTAGTAATATCAACTTAGAGTACTAGTCACATCAACTTAGAGTGCTAGTCACATCAACTTAGAGTACTAGTAATATCAACTTAGAGTACTAGTCATATCAACTTAGAGTACTAGTCATATCAACTTAGAGTACTAGTCATATCAACTTAGAGTGCTAGTAATATCAACTTAGAGTACTAGTCATATCAACTTAGAGTACCAGTCATATCAACTTAGAGTACTAGTCATATCAACTTAGAGTGCTAGTCATATCAACTTAGAGTGCTAGTAATATCAACTTAGAGTACTAGTAATATCAACTTAGAGTACCAGTCATATTAACTTAGAGTACTAGTCATATCAACTTAGAGTGCTAGTAATATCAACTTAGAGTACTAGTCATATCAACTTAGAGTACTAGTCATATCAACTTAGAGTACCAGTCATATCAACTTAAAGTACTAGTCATATCAACTTAGAGTACTAGTAATATCAACTTAGAGTTCTTGTAATATCAACTCAGAGTTGTTGTTATTTCAAGTTAGAATTCTGAATATATCATTTCATGGTACTGTGAAAATAGAAAACAAATTTGTTTATAAACTTTATCATAGAATTCCACAAGCCACACTCTTGATGTCACTGGGTAAAATTGTGCACACTGTTTTTAGTTTTAATGTTCGACTTGTTCTTGCTAGTAAACCTAGTCGGTGTACTTTCTTAATTAATCTCTAGTTGACAAGTTTGTTAAATCTTGATCTAACTCATTAAGTAAAAGCAATTATTGAATGCCAACCAGATTAGAATTCTGCGTCACAAACATTAGACATAATTAGCATCTCTGGGATAACATCTTCTCATTGAGTCTCGTTAAGTCTTGTTTCAAGGAATTCCTTAATTAGGAGTAACATTATGGAATCTGTTTATCTTAAGGATGTCACCTTATCAGCCATTATTTTCTCTCAGCTATTGTTCTATCTAGGAGTTAAAGGTAGTAAATAAAAACTTGTATTACCATATTACATTTGTATTGTCTTAGTATAATGGTGATAAATTTAGAGATTTAGTTTCATTGTCTCCTACTATGAATGGGGATCAGTCACCGTGGATGAGAGGTTATGGTCCCTGACTTATAATTTCAAGCATAGGCACTCGATTCCGTGATTTTTATACGTTTACAGACGTTCTTTTGCAATTTCACCCATCAAACAATGCAAATCTGTCGAAAGAAAAATCTTCATTTTTTCCCTTATTGAATGTATAAAATACTCCAAGGTAGTAAACTCGCCATTTTTTCGTTTGACGGAAGTGACAAAAATAAGCGTGGGTCCCGGCTTTCCTTCTAAAAGCTGTCAAAACGTTTAAAGTTTGGGCACACTACAACGAAAGCAAGGTTCCCGGAAAGCATGTGCAGATTAGAAGGAAAGCCGGGTTTCAAAACCACTTGACATGGTTGTCCACCTATATGAGACAGTGTGTTGTGCTTAAGAATCAGACCTGTACCTTTAAGATCAAGGTCACACTTGAAGGTCAAAGGTCAAATATTGGGTTTCTTTTGTCTAGGCTGCAACTCACTAGTTCATTGAAAGAAATCCAATTTCTTCATTGATTGTGACTGGTAGCAAAACAATGTCCCTTTACTGATGCCAAGGGTGAAGATAACAACTACAAGTCTGTGTCAAAGGGGTGTGTGGGGTATTAGTCACCCTTGTAACAAGCTCTAGTTGATACATAAGCAACAAATAAGTATTTCTGATATTCTTCTGATCACATAATAAGTTTCAACTTATTGGTTTAAATAGAATAAGATGAAATTGTGTTTTTCTGGAGAAATCTTCTAATTGATTCAATTATCCAGCTTGCTTGTGGGAAGATATAGCAACTGTAGCCTATTTTGTGTCATTAATATTGTTCCTAAATTCAGTAATGAACTCATCAGTGTGGAAATCAAACCAAAGGTCCTAACATTTAAAGAAGCAAATCACTTTAAAATCTTATTAGTAAATGATGCATCTGAATTTATTTTAAAAGGCATTAATGTCCTATTTCTGTAAGGAAATTATGGAGCCTAGAAAGTATTAAATCCAATAAGTGAAGTGTTAGTTATTCGATTAGTAATTTATTACACACATTTTCACCTGACATCTTCAAGCATTAAAATAATTTGCTTTTTTTTTTAAAGAAAGCACACATTTCTAGTGTTTTTTGTTTGTTCTGATATCAGTCTGGAATGAAGTCCCTGTGTTAGTAATTGCACATTATTCCTTAAAGTTTTGGAATTAATTTAAAATCTCAATATTAAGGCTACAGTCAACCCTGTGTACAAAGGCCACTCTTAAGAAAGACACAATGTGGCTGTGATTGATAGGTAGCCTTTATTTGGAGGTCATTTTGTTTTAAATATTCATTGAACATTTTTAAAAGATTTACTTTTATTCACAGGGTGGCCTTTATTCGAAGGTGGCCACTAACAGGTTTGACTGTACTTTGTTGGCTGAAGAATAATGTCCATTGTATTGAGGTGGTTTCACTATCAGGTTAATATGAAGAATAATGTCCATTGTATTGAGGTGGTTTCACTATCAGGTTTATATGAAGAATAATGTCCATTGTATTGAGGTGGTTTCACTATCAGGTTTATATGAAGAATAATGTCCATTGTATTGAGGTGGTTTCACTATCAGGTTTATATGAAGAATAATGTCCATTGTATTAAGATGGTTTCACTATCAGATTTATATGAAGAATAATGTCCATTGTATTGAGGTGGTTTCACTATCAGGTTAATATGAAGAATAATGTCCATTGTATTAAGGTGGTTTCACTATCAGGTTTATATGAAGAATAATGTCCATTGTATTAAGGTGGTTTCACTATCAGGTTTAACTGAAGAATAATGTCCATTGTATTGAGGTGGTTTCACTATCAGGTTTATATGAAGAATAATGTCCATTGTATTGGGGTGGTTTCACTCTCAGGTTAATATGAAGAATAATGTCCTTTGTATTGGGGTGGTTTCACTCTCAGGTTAAAATGAAGAATAATGTCCATTGTATAAGGGTGGTTTCACTCTCAGGTTAATATGAAGAATAATGTCCATTGTATTAAGGGAGTTTCACTCTCAGGTTTATATGAAGAATAATGTCCATTGTATTAAGGTGGTTTCACTCTCAGGTTTATATGAAGAATAATGTCCATTGTATTGAGGTGGTTTCACTATCAGGTTAATATGAAGAATAATGTCCATTGTATTAAGGTGGTTTCACTCTCAGGTTTATATGAAGAATAATGTCCATTGTATTAAGATGGTTTCACTCTCAGGTTTATATGAAGAATAATGTCCATTGTATTGGGGTGGTTTCACTATCAGGTTTATATGAAGAATAATGTCCATTGTATTAAGGTGGTTTCACTATCAGATTTATATGAAGAATAATGTCCATTGTATTAAGGTGGTTTCACTATCAGGTTTATATGAAGAATAATGTCCATTGTATTAAGGTGGTTTCACTATCAGGTTTATATGAAGAATAATGTCCATTGTATTGAGGTGGTTTCACTATCAGGTTTATATGAAGAATAATGTCCATTGTATTAAGGTGGTTTCACTCTCAGGTTTATATGAAGAATAAAGAAAACCAGCCTATGAATAAGTAGTCTGCAAATTTATATAAGATGGTCTTCATATTTAGATGGTCACTATAAGTGAGGGTCTGTGGTATATTTTGTGATAATTTGTTTGAAATGAGTGAACTAATCTATCATTCTGTTACTTTCTAAAATAATGAAAAAACAGTGACACTTTAAATTAGTAGCCATATGTAGCACTTACTGCCTGTTATAGAATCTGATATTTACAGGTACTCCAGTTTTCTCCTTTCTAGCCATTTTTGTGGGAAATTATACTTGATGATTGACCCGTCTTTCATTCATATTATGGAACTTTTCAGGAGATACTTGAAAATTGTTCATTTAGTTCCTGTTAATTAATTGTGGATAAATAGTTTATGGAGTGTGGTAAAAACTGTGACATAAAAAAATGGGTCAATTATTCCTATTTTCTGACTTGCTGAGATTATTACCGAGTAACTGATTGGCAATTATCTGATAGGGATTTCATTGTTTAGCTTAAAAAGTCTACCATTATGACTTATACAGTATGTGTCATGAAGTATTTTACTGTTGTATTAGTATGCCATTAATTGTTTTAGTACCGGTATGTTGTATAACCATGGGCAATCAATTCCCACTCGGTATTATATGAACTATGAATTATTGTCACAGTTTTTAGAAACTGAATGATAGGTCAGCTTTACATAGCTGTCACTTTCTTGGCGCGCATGAATTTTTATGCAGACCTAAGTACTATGTTTTCCTACACCCGCCATGCAATTGTTCAACTAGTTCCCATTCCATGTTGCGTTGCAAGTCTATGTAAGTTCAGTTTCCATAAATATTTTCAGTATTTGCTATCTATGTATTAAGGGATTTTATGGAAAGTCTTTTTTAGCTCACATGTCACAAAGTGACAAAGTGAGCTATTAGGATCACTCTCCGTCCGGCGTCCGGCGTCGTGCGTCGTCAAACTTTTTGTTGTGAACACACTAGGGGCCACATTTTTGGCTCAATTTTAGCAAAACTGGGTCAGAACGTTAATATCAACAAAATCTCGGACGAGTTCGATATTGGGCCATTTAGGGTCAAAAACTAGGTCACCAGTGCCAAATAAGGGAAAACCTTGTGAACACTTTAGAAATCACTGTTTTGAATTTATCTTCATGAAACTTTGTCAGAATGTTTATTTTAATAATATGTAGGTCAAGTTTGAAAATGGGTAATTTCTGTAGTAAAATTAGGTCACTAGGGCAAATTGCTGAAAAACCTTGTGAACACTCTAGAAGTCACTGTTTTGATTGGATGATCATGAAACCTTGTCAGAATGTTTGTCTTCATAATATCTTGGACGAGTTCGAACATGGGTCATCTTGGGTCAAAAACTAGGTCGCTAGGTCAAATCTTATGAAAAACCATGTTAACACTGTAGATTTCACAGTTATTATTGGATCTTCACCAAACTTTGTCAAATTGTTTGTTTTAATGATATAACAGTCAAATATAAATATGGGTCATCTGGGGCCAATAACTAGGTCACCAGGTCAAATCTTAGGAAAACATTGTTAACACTGTAGATGTCACAGTTTTAATTGGATCTTCACCAAACCTTGTCAAAATGTTTGCCTCAATGATATGTGGGTCAAGGATGAACATGGGTCAGCTGGGTTCATAAACTGGGTCACAAGGTCAAATATTAGGTAAAAATCTTGTAAAAGCTCTAAATGTCATGGTTTTGATTGGATCTTGGCCAAACCTTGTCAGATTGTTTGCCGTAATGATATTAAGGACAAGTTCAAATATGGGTCACCTAGGGTCAAAAACCAGGTCACAAGGTCAAATCTTAGGAAAACCTTATTAACACTGTAGATGTCAAATTTTGATCGTATCTTCACCAAACCTAGTCAGACTGTTTGTCTTAATGATATGTAAGACAAATTCGAACATAGGTCGTCTGGGGTCAAAAGCTAGGTCACCGGTTCAAAACAATGTTTTAATGAGTGAACAGTGATTGTCATGTGAGCGATATAGGGCCATCTTGGCCCTCTTGTTTTTCGATTTTTTACCCTACAGTTGGCTTCTACCAAATGTCTGCTTGTGGAACAGTTTTCATCAAATCTTAACCAAACTTTGTCAATATGTTTATGAATATGGATACAACATTTACCACACTCAGCCCTTTTGAATTGATGGCCCCTAGTTCAGTAGTAAATGATGAAATAGACGTTATCAGTTGAATAGTTCCCATCCTATCTTCACTAATTACTGTATTTTCATTTATGTTTGTTGGGTTCAATTTTCATGGTTTTTATTAGAATGGCTATTTCGTGAGGACATAAATTCGTGGATTTCGATTTTTGTCCCTGCATTTGAATTTGTGGGGATTTGATTTTGTTGCTTAGCTGACCCAAGAAATCCACGAAATTAAATCCCCAACAAAAATTAATGATTCCACTTTAGATTTGACAGGCTGATTTTGTGACAGTTTGGCTCTCTAGGTCAGCATGTATTAAGTTTATAACTCACACTATCTATCAAAAACCTTTATTCCCTAGACCTCTAAGATTCAAATAAATTTCAAGATGTTTTTTTGTTCATTAACGTGTTTTATATCTGATTATCATGTCATATACGGAAATTAATTTACTCTTAATCTGATTAAGTGCTACCAATGCAAATTGGAAGTCTTGTAAAACTAATGTATTACTTGAGTTGTTATCGATCATGTTGTGGTACGTGAGCCGACTTTAGTTTCTGTGGGTTTAATGTCGTTTTCAATGATATTTCCATTATATCATGGCGACCAGTTTATTTTACCAGTTTTCCCAAGCTGTTTAGTTGTAGGGTAGAGGTACATTAATGATTTTGATGCTTTATATGGCAGACAAAGGAAAACTTATAATCATTTAGTTTATGAACTAAGGTGTATTTTGTTATTTATTTTGCATGACAATAAAGTCCATAGTGATTGGAAAGCAGAGCAAGGAAGCATCAGAATTCTGTCTACATGATTATAGTGCTGAAAAGATCATAACTGTTTAGTTTCTAGGCTAAGATGTTTCTACGTAGGTTGCTTAGCAAGTGAATGAAAATTTACGCCATTTTTCAACAAATTTTCAGTTATATACGGGGCTGATTTATCTAACAAGTTTTTCCTGGATTAGCATTATAACCGGTACTTAAATACCTTTCCATGAACTGCCAACCTCCCTATAGGTGAAGGAAAATCGACATTATTGTCAAATTTTCATGAAAGGGTATGACTTGCCACACAGGTGAATGAAGTGATGTAGGCTTTTGTATGATTTATCTCTACATTTTGTCTAGTACACTTGTCCATTCATCAACTGAGCACAGAGTATTCAAGACAAACAACAGTGATCTCCCTTGTTGAGTGATGTATGTCATCATCAGGTTTTTTCAAATGAATTCTCTTAAACCAATGAGCCAATTTCAATCAAACTTCACAGGACATGGTCATTGGATGGTCCTCTATCAAGACTAAACATGTGATGCCCCTTGTGTAAAAATTCAATATTTAGTGCATAATATTATCTAGTAGTTCTGTACTAAGAATAATCAAAAACTGGTTCTGTCCTTATAATAGAGAGACCAATCAATTTGTCAGGGTTTTTTTTGCATTGAATAGGGTGGGCAATCGTGGCCAGTTTGGTGGTTATGTTGTCAATACAAGCAGGCACTGCATTTTTACATCACACGAGTGCTCCTCTGATATGTACATACATTCCTCTCATCTCAAGGATAGCCCTTATAGGTTCATACATTTCTCTCATCTCAAGGATAGCCCCTATAGGTTCATACATTTCTCTCATCTCAAGGAAAGCCCCTATAGGTTCATACATTCCTCTCATCTCAAGGCATGCCCCTATAGGTTCATACATTCCTCTCATCTCAAGGCAAGCCCCTATAGGTTCATACATTCCTCTCATCTCAAGGCATGCCCCTATATGTTCATACATTCCTCTCATCTCAAGGCATGCCCCTATAGGTTCATACATTCCTCTTATCTCAAGGAAAGCCCCTATAGGTTCATACATTCCTCTCATCTCAAGGAAAGCCCCTATAGGTTCATACATTCCTCTCATCTCAAGGCATGCCCCTATAGGTTCATACATTCCTCTCATCTCAAGGCATGCCCCTATAGGTTCATACATTCCTCTCATCTCAAGGCATGCCCCTATAGGTTCATACATTCCTCTCATCTCAAGGCATGCCCCTATAGGTTCATACATTCCTCTCATCTCAAGGAAAGCCCCTATATGTTCATACATTCCTCTCATCTCAAGGCATGCCCCTATAGGTTCATACATTCCTCTTATCTCAAGGAAAGCCCCTATAGGTTCATACATTCCTCTCATCTCAAGGCATGCCCCTATAGGTTCATACATTCCTCTTATCTCAAGGCATGCCCCTATAGGTTCATACATTCCTCTCATCTCAAGGCAAGCCCCTATAGGTTCATACATTCCTCTCATCTCAAGGCATGCCCCTATAGGTTCATACATTCCTCTCATCTCAAGGCATGCCCCTATAGGTTCATACATTCCTCTCATCTCAAGGCATGCCCCTATAGGTTCATACATTCCTCTTATCTCAAGGAAAGCCCCTATAGGTTCATACATTCCTCTCATCTCAAGGCATGCCCCTATAGGTTCATACATTCCTCTTATCTCAAGGCATGCCCCTATAGGTTCATACATTCCTCTCATCTCAAGGCAAGCCCCTATAGGTTCATACATTCCTCTCATCTCAAGGCATGCCCCTATAGGTTCATACATTCCTCTTATCTCAAGGAAAGCCCCTATAGGTTCATACATTCCTCTCATCTCAAGGCAAGCCCCTATAGGTTCATACATTCCTCTTATCTCAAGGCATGCCCCTATAGGTTCATACATTCCTCTCATCTCAAGGCATGCCCCTATAGGTTCATACATTCCTCTTATCTCAAGGCATGCCCCTATAGGTTCATACATTCCTCTCATCTCAAGGCAAGCCCCTATAGGTTCATACATTCCTCTCATCTCAAGGCATGCCCCTATAGGTTCATACATTCCTCTCATCTCAAGGCATGCCCCTATAGGTTCATACATTCCTCTTATCTCAAGGCATGCCCCTATAGGTTCATACATTCCTCTTATCTCAAGGCATGCCCCTATAGGTTCATACATTCCTCTTATCTCAAGGCAAGCCCCTATAGGTTCATACATTCCTCTCATCTCAAGGCATGCCCCTATAGGTTCATACATTCCTCTCATCTCAAGGCATGCCCCTATAGGTTCATACATTCCTCTTATCTCAAGGCATGCCCCTATAGGTTCATACATTCCTCTTATCTCAAGGAAAGCCCCTATAGGTTCATACATTCCTCTCATCTCAAGGCATGCCCCTATATGTTCATACATTCCTCTCATCTCAAGGCATGCCCCTATAGGTTCATACATTCCTCTTATCTCAAGGCATGCCCCTATATGTTCATACATTCCTCTCATCTCAAGGCAAGCCCCTATATGTTCATACATTCCTCTCATCTCAAGACAAGCCCCTATATGTTCATACATTCCTCTCATCTCAAGGCAAGCCCCTATATGTTCATACATTCCTCTCATCTCAAGGCAAGCCCCTATATGTTCATACATTCCTCTCATCTCAAGACAAGCCCCTATATGTTCATACATTCCTCTCATCTCAAGGCAAGCCCCTATATGTTCATACATTCCTCTCATCTCAAGGCAAGCCCCTATATGTTCATACATTCCTCTCATCTCAAGACAAGCCCCTATATGTTCATACATTCCTCTCATCTCAAGGCAAGCCCCTATATGTTCATACATTCCTCTCATCTCAAGGCAAGCCCCTATATGTTCATACATTCCTCTCATCTCAAGGCAAGCCCCTATATGTTCATACATTCCTCTCATCTCAAGGCAAGCCCCTATATGTTCATACATTCCTCTCATCTCAAGGCAAGCCCCTATAGGTTCATACATTCCTCTCATCTCAAGGCAAGCCCCTATAGGTTCATACATTCCTCTCATCTCAAGGCATGCCCCTATAGGTTCATACATTCCTCTTATCTCAAGGAAAGCCCCTATAGGTTCATACATTCCTCTCATCTCAAGGCAAGCCCCTATAGGTTCATACCTTCCTCTTATCTCAAGGCATGCCCCTATAGGTTCATACATTCCTCTCATCTCAAGGCATGCCCCTATAGGTTCATACATTCCTCTTATCTCAAGGCATGCCCCTATAGGTTCATACATTCCTCTCATCTCAAGGCAAGCCCCTATAGGTTCATACATTCCTCTCATCTCAAGGCATGCCCCTATAGGTTCATACATTCCTCTCATCTCAAGGCATGCCCCTATAGGTTCATACATTCCTCTTATCTCAAGGCATGCCCCTATAGGTTCATACATTCCTCTTATCTCAAGGCATGCCCCTATAGGTTCATACATTCCTCTTATCTCAAGGCAAGCCCCTATAGGTTCATACATTCCTCTCATCTCAAGGCATGCCCCTATAGGTTCATACATTCCTCTCATCTCAAGGCATGCCCCTATAGGTTCATACATTCCTCTTATCTCAAGGCATGCCCCTATAGGTTCATACATTCCTCTTATCTCAAGGCAAGCCCCTATATGTTCATACATTCCTCTCATCTCAAGGCAAGCCCCTATATGTTCATACATTCCTCTCATCTCAAGGCATGCCCCTATAGGTTCATACATTCCTCTCATCTCAAGGCATGCCCCTATAGGTTCATACATTCCTCTTATCTCAAGGCATGCCCCTATAGGTTCATACATTCCTCTTATCTCAAGGAAAGCCCCTATAGGTTCATACATTCCTCTCATCTCAAGGCATGCCCCTATAGGTTCATACATTCCTCTCATCTCAAGGCATGCCCCTATAGGTTCATACATTCCTCTTATCTCAAGGCATGCCCCTATAGGTTCATACATTCCTCTTATCTCAAGGAAAGCCCCTATAGGTTCATACATTCCTCTCATCTCAAGGCATGCCCCTATAGGTTCATACATTCCTCTCATCTCAAGGCATGCCCCTATAGGTTCATACATTCCTCTTATCTCAAGGCATGCCCCTATATGTTCATACATTCCTCTCATCTCAAGGCAAGCCCCTATATGTTCATACATTCCTCTCATCTCAAGACAAGCCCCTATATGTTCATACATTCCTCTAATCTCAAGGCAAGCCCCTATATGTTCATACATTCCTCTCATCTCAAGGCAAGCCCCTATAGGTTCATACATTCCTCTCATCTCAAGGCAAGCCCCTATAGGTTCATACATTCCTCTCATCTCAAGGCAAGCCCCTATAGGTTCATACATTCCTCTCATCTCAAGGAAAGCCCTTTTACATCTTTCCAAAATTCGATTGTATATGTGAAATTAAATCTTTGATGAGGAATTGTAATAACTGTAATTACTGAATATAATTATCAGTGATTGATGTCATCTCTGTCATTATTTCTTCTATGGTTGTCAGTTCCAGATCTACTGTCCTTATTATTATATCAAATAAAAGTTTTTTTTATTACTGAACTGTTTCTGTTTTTTGTAGGCTTAAGCATACACCAGACTAGTCACCTATTAATTTTGTTTCAATGTTATAAGAATAAATATGAAAAATTATTTTAAGAAAATAATTTACGGCCCCTGCTATTTTATCATTGTTGTCTTCAGTCCCTTCTGTAATTCAAGGTCCCAGTTAACTGACCATGCAATAATGTTAAATAGTCTGTCTGTCCGTCCGTATGTCAGTAGTGTGTCAACTTCTCTTACTCTCTTACGTAAATCATGTTACAAAATAACTAGCAATAATACATTGATGTTAATATGATAACTACTGTTAATTTATTGGAGTTTGTGAAGAAATAGACAAGAATGTGTACAATAAAAGACCCACCTTAATGTTTCACAGTCTGTTAAACAAGAGGAAGTAAGTGCCAGATTCTGCTTTTTTATCACTGATAAAAATCTGTCAGACCTATATATATATAATCAGCAGTTTTATTAGAATCAATGATTGCTTTAATACCAACTTTTTTCATGCACGATCAGTTTAATGGTCCAATTTGATTACTTGAAGTCGCTGACATGGTAGTTACAGATGAATGCCAAGTAGTATCATATGTTTCTTGGATGATATCTGCTTAAAGCAAATGAGAGCGCAATTAATTTGTTTCTTTCATATAATTGGTGAACTTGATATTCTTATGATTATATTCAATTCAAAATTTATTTGACATAAACATAATTTGTTGTTTCCAATCCATGTTATTGCGTGGTATAGGAGCTTAACAATACAATGAAAAAAGCATGAAATTACAACATAATTCAAATCAAATCATAATTATAAAAGGTGGTATTATTCAAATTCTTTTAATTTGTTCTTGTTCTAATGATTTTAATCAGTGGATGTATTATTCTAAGGATTTTGATTGGTTTATAAAATATTCTAAATATTTGATTGGTTTATATAATATTCTAAGGATTTGATTGGTTTATATAAAATTCAATGATTTTGATTGGTTTATATACTATTCTAAGGATTTGATTGGTTTGATTGGTTTATATAATATTCTAAGGATTTTGATTGGTTTATATAATATTCTAAGGATTTGATTGGTTTGATAGGTTTATATAATATTCTAAGGATTTTGATTGGTTTATAATATTCTAAGGATTTTGATTGGTTTATATAATATTCTAAGGATTTTGATTGGTTTACATAATATTCTAAGGATTTGATTGGTTTATATAATATTCTAAGGATTTTGATTGGTTTATATAAAATCCTAGGGTTTTTAATAGGTTGAACATTTAATTTCAATCAAGTGTAACTCTGTGCTTATAAGTTATTGTTTGTTCAATTTTGTTGATTCAGCATATGAAGTGATTTTCAGTGTTCCAGATAAAGATAAGGGTATAAATAAATATCATGCCTGTGTAATGGGATGGCTTTTGACAAAAATACTGATTTCTTTAGATATATATAAGAGATGAAGTTTTTCAGAAAGGTTCTTAATATTTGATTATTATTTTGGTGCCTAATGGTGGTGGCTTATGGGTGGTCTTTAGCCTCTCTTTGCTGTGAGTTCTCATCCCACCTTGGGCAAAATTTCTCATGTGAGAAAGCTGTCCAGCTAGATTTTGGAATTTTGTTTTACCCAGGTGTATATCTCGGGTTTTCCTCCACTTCGACTGTTTGTACAGAGTTATACCACAGTGAAAACATTGAATGAATTACAGTGCCAGCAACAATGTTGGTGTTATATTTATTGTTGCTGATATTAATGAATTTATCCCATGTGAATCTATAAAATGTTTCTACATAGAAACTGCATTAAAAGGTTTGAAAATTGTTTCGTTTCCATGGCTTTAAAAATGCATTCTAAGTTTTTAACTAGATCTTTTTATGATTGAAACATACATTTTTAAGGATTTAATTAAAATGTAATATTTCAAACTTGAATTAAATGTTTTCTGATAGTCAGAGTTGATTAGTTTTTGCTAATATTGTTGACATTGTTTTATACTTCCATGTTTAATCTATTGATAAAGAATTCCAAGGATCACTTGATTGAGCTGTCAGAATTGTGGAAAGTTCATTTCTTTGTGTGCTGAACTTTTCACTTTCTCTTCAGGTCTTGTCCCAATCTGGGTTTTTTTAGATTGAAATAATTTGGTTTGATTACTTCAACATTGATTCAATTTCTTTTTAATGATGAACATGTTGAGTTTGATTTTCATCATGCGTTCTACCATATTTCCTCAAATGTCTTTACTCAAATTACACTCCAACCTTTTTAGTCAAAGTAGCTTGGCATACATTCTTGACTAAAGCATGTATTTCGACAGTCTAAATATGTGTGTAAGTATTCTAGCAATCTTTCCCATACTTGTTTTTATGTTTATTTTTTTATATGATTAAACATTGTGATTTTAAAAAAGTATGTAAAACATCTGGGGTGATTATTAGAGTACAATATCAGAGGGTGTTTATTAGAGTACAATGTGGTAAGAGATTATTATTAGGTGACATTTCAAGGCTTGTTTTGTTTTAGCTGATAATTATGGAAGAAGTCAATTTGAAAAAAGTCTGTTGTGGAATTCTGGTTCATTACAGAATAGCAGTGAATTGTCTTGTTTTGAACATTTTAACAATGATATGGAAAACTTGTCTGTCCAAGAGATTTGTTCTGCAATAAGACCATTGCTGACTATTGGAAGCATAGTCTTTCCAAGTTTTAACAACATACAGTACCATAAATTGCTCTCCAAAAGACTGCTGCAATCTGATCATCATTTTGATTTGTACTAAAAATTCCTTTTTTTCTTTTTTCTTGACATGCCTTTCGTATGATTTGCTGTCAGAAACTTGGAAGTTACAGAGTAACGATAAAAAAAGTTTTTTGCCTTTCTCTGCTCTTATCTTCGTTGCATTAAATATGTTTCTAACTCAGATTCTTATTTGAGAACTATGTTTGGTTTGATTAATTCAGTCTTAGGAGATCGTTGATCATTTTATCGATGCAGAATGGTGAAAGAAATGATCATGTCATGCCATCTTGTTCTTTCTTATCTGCCTAACTACTTTGAGGATCTTGAAACACCCAATTTCTACATTTATGTTTAATAAACACATTTAACCTTTCAATACTCAGTTAGATCTTAGACTTTTTAATGGATATATAGGAGATTTCAGGGATTTGCCCTGACTAACAATTGACACTCACGAAAGCCAATTGTTTCAATTGATTGATTCGTCAGTAATATATACAGTAGAAATTGTTTTATTTTTAATGTCTGTCTAGTGTTATTGATATATTTCAGTGAAATAGTACAGTAAATGTGACTTGTTATCATTTGTAAGTTCAACATTTTGGAAGCAGAACTGAGATTTTTGTGATGTCACTATCTAAAGAGACAGGTTTACACTTCACTTTATCAGTGTATGCCGAAGACAATGAACTCTTACTGGACGAGAGGACTGACAAACCAGAAACATTACTGGACTAAACAAAATAATTCTGGTCCACAATTTATATTGACTTCAATCATGGCTAAATTCAAATTAATTTTACAGAACATTGGGACAGATAATTGCAAAATGTTATGTGACCTCTTCCAAATTCTTGTTGTCTTTGACTGAACTCTGACAGTCTTTCAAATGAACTGATCACTCTGATAAAGTAATGATAATTCAATTGTCAGTTTTATTGTCTGTCATTGTGTTGAAAATACTAAAGTCTAGTATAATGGAGATTCTCCTTGGTTTTGTCATTTTATAGGAACAAAGGGAGATAATTTGTTCTTGGGAAAACTTCTTTTGATAAAGCCTTCTGATGTTAAAGCATATACACTCACACCTGAACAAAGGCCAACTTTGGGAAAGACATATGTTTGACCTTCATTGACTGTAAACCTTTATTTGGCGGGCATTTTGAAATAAATGACAGTTTTGAAAAGAATGGCCTTTATTCACATTGTGGCTTTATTTGGAGGTGACCACGAACACAGGTTTGACTGTAATTTATTATAATTATGATATACAATTACTCATGTTAATGGTGTTGTTAATTGTTAGATAATTTATTTGCAAGTATCAGTCTTGTTGTTTTAGGTCTGAAATAATCAGCTGAATGACTTATTGATTGTGATTTGATACTAAATTTAGTGTGACAGTACTCTATAATGGCTTGAAATTTTAAAATGCAAACTGTTTAATCACATCTGTTATAGTGATAATAATGATACTTAAATGTACCCCACACACATAGTTTTAGGGAGAGAGTACCCTGGAGTCACCTTGTCCTTCCATCAAACTTGTACTATCTTTAAGCAATAGACAATAACATTACTGAAAAACCTTTTAACCTCAGATTTTAAACATTCTGTCAAAGCAGCATGTGGGGGTATTCATCACTCCTGTGACATGCTCTAGATTCAAATTAAACAAAGCAGTGACAATTGATGTCTTAAAAAAGATGGCAAACCATACTCATTGTTGTAATGAGACAAAAAGGGATCAGTTGAGTGTACTTGATAACTTCAGCATTATGTGAGATAAGTCTGGATGGTGGATTATAAAATATTTGACTTAAATTTATTTCTTTTAATCACCTACGAAATGTTTGTGACATTCAGGATTATAACCAAATCTTTTGTTGACAGTTTCATAATAGCTTTCTTATTTTTCTGATCTAAAATTGAAAATTTTAATGAAATGTACTTTGTATTTCTGAAGAAATTGAATACTTCTGATGAAATTATTTATTGTTTGAAATAAAATAGTTGACACAGATGATAACTTGTTATTTAATTTTGAATATTGTCTTGTTAAACATTCATTTCTAGTGGTATTCTTGTCTGCATGGTGGGATATTATTCACAGAACAAACTTATAACCCACCAGAGCAATATAAAATAATACAATTTATCGGCAGTTGCTCAAGAGACCATTGATCATTTTATTCAAATTGTTGTAAGATATAGACATGTCATTTGTCCAGGCATACCTAAGCAGAATTGGTGGTGTACTTAATAATGAAAATTGTCTTTAAATAAATCATAAGCATACCAAACTATGTGATGAGGTTTAAGTTCTTATGTATGAGGAGCTGATATGCTCAAGTCTACAAAATAAAAAATCTGTTCTGTTCTATTGAAGTATTTACGAATTTTTTAACCAGTATCAGGTACCTTAATTAAAGTAAACATTTATCAAATTATTAGTGTTAGTTTGTAATTAGTTTAATGCAGTCAAAAAATTCAAAATGTTCAAACGTCTCCTAGACCTGATGAAACATAGTTCAGTATTCTATCCTAAATAATACTACATGTATATAACAAAAAATATCTGACTTAAGATGAATTTGGGGTTTTCCATATGAGCGTAAGAACTTCAATTTCAGGCAAACTGACACAAATTTCTCAATTTTGTTGATATTGGTATTTTTCACAAAATGTGGAAAAAAGTCCTGTTAATGTTCTCAATAGTTACATTGTTGGCATGGCTGTGCGTTCAGACAAAGATAATGCACAAAAAGTCATATGTCACCCACAAATTGTTACCCATAATTGCCATGGTAACCGACAAGAACACGTATTACGTCTATATACAGTCATAAAGAATTGACTGTCTGTTAATAAGTAGCTTAGGAACTAACAAAGAAAATAACGAAAATAATTTTATAGCATGTAGTTACCACGTTTACTGACACCTTCGGAAACAAGTGAATCAGTAGGAATGTATAATGAACACAGTCTACAAGATTCTGTTTTTGTCATATTGTGAATACAAAAATGAAGATGATTAATACTTATGTAGTTCTCTTAAATTACTGATTCTGAGATTTTTAGACTGTTCCTCATTGCAATGAGGTGTAAGAATACATAGTAATGTAAAAAGGTTCTCATTGAAAATAGTTCCTGTTCTTTTCCTCAATATTTGTTTGTCTTGCCGATGGTTCTTACAGCCCGTAAAATGAAAACAACTGTTTTCTTATTGTCCTATCAAGTTAGGTGTAACTTATAGCATGTGGTGATTCTTGAGCTAAAAGACTTAAAATCTCTATCATAAAAAAAAACAGAAGCAGTGTACCTGACATCCAGACAGACCCTATTTTTAGGCACCAACCCCAGAGTTCCTAAAAGGAAAATCTCTAATAAGAAAATTGTCACCCTTACCCTAAGATTAATTAGCATTGAAATACACAGCCAATTCATACTACTTAAATAAGACAATGTTTGGGTACAAATCTTACCACATAGAAACAAAAGGTGAACTTCAAAATATAAAGGTTAAGTGACTTGATTACCCTATTTATCGTAGTTAAGTCAGCAGTGAATGTTCCTTTTGTTCTAGCCTAAAGAATAATGTGCTAATTATTGCATTAAAAGATTGTTATATGAACATTATTTCTTGAACCAATGGGTAAAAAGGAGAATACTATAACAAAATCTAGGCGTACCGTATTTGAAGTGTGATGATGTATATAAGAAGTAAGCCGTCTTTTATATGTACTAAGCTGTCGCCTTTTATATGTGGGTTTAATGAAGTAACAAGATAAGGTCATCATCCGATAAGACTTTGTTAGTGATTGTATAAAAATCTGCTTGATTGCTGATTAAAACATCACTTTGTAGCAATAATCTGCTTATCTCAGGTAAAACCAGCTTATTAGCTAATTCAATGATTGGCACCTGGAGGAGGAACGATTGATTGCTATAAACATGGTTGCTTCATTAAGACTATAATTGTAATTGGACATTAATGTTTGAATGACCTGAATAATTGTAACAAGATTTGAAGACTATGACATGCAATTTATATACATATGTATAAGTCTCTGAGGCTGTTTATAGATCAGGAAAGGATTCCTAGGGGGGAAAAACGTGGAAAAACTTGCACCTTTTCTAAAACACTGTCGTCTTCAAAACCCATCCAGCACATCAGAACAAAAAAAAAGTACATGTTTTCATTTGAGTTCAGTGTCGCACTAACAGCCCGAGTCATTTTGCACTTTTTCAGTAGAAACACCGACCATCCGTAAGCTGGGTTGGACATTATCCTTTACTTTTGAAGGCATAGTGATTATACTTGTGGTAAAACCTGTGAGAATGACCAGTCATTGGTAGCAACTTTCTGTGATAGTGAATTGTCCGTACAATACCCTTGTGAATACCAGTACCTGATGACAACTGTCACCATTTCCATACTGATATAGCCCGAACTATCATTAACACCCGCTTGATCAAGAAATCATTGCCTTTAATTGGACCCTAGAGGGACTAAATGCCATGTTATAAATTGCCTTGTATTAAATAATGTGTTCTATGTCCCATATGAATTATCAACCCAAGTTATTTCATTTCATTTGAACATTACCACCAGTTTCAGAGCAATAATTCACATCAATGTAATAATTATGAGCTGTGGTCGATTCTCTTTACTAGGTAGTAAAATAGCATGCCATAAGATTATTGGCGATGTCGGTGAACGGCGTCGTCTCTTATGGAATGCAATTTTTATTTCAATCAATATGTTGTTTCTTAGTATGTGAGTGTATATGTCATCAAATAATCAAATCGCCAATTTATTTCGTAACTATGTTTATTGTCTTTTTGGTCGCTTGACCCCTAAAAAAATAGTATAGGTAGGTTACTTTTTTTTCTTTTTCTACATTTTCTATCTGAGCGTATTTTCATGTTTTTGAGGCACCATTTATCCCTTGATATTTTTTTTATACAGTCAAACCTGTGTTAGCAGCCACCTCCGAATGAAGGCCGTCAGGTGAATAATGGTCATTAATAAAAAAAAACATCATTGATTGTTTAGAACAAAATGACCTTGGAATAAAGGTCACCTTTCAATAGATGCCACATTATGTCTTTCCTTATTTTGGTCTTTGTTCACAGGTTGGGCTGCACCACAATGTGTTTATTCTTTTATTTCTTCCCAAAAAACCTGGTCAGTCAGATAACAAGATACTCTGGAACTATAACTTTTTTCTGGCCTTATGCCGTCTTTGAAATAATTTTTTGTGAGAGGTTGCCCAACTATATACCTTGTGAAAGAAACTCTCTAAAACTAGGTTGTCCCCCAAAAGACTTAAAGAAGGAAAAAATCCTTTCGGGCAGGGGGCAACCCACTAATTCGAAGACTGCTTATGCCCTAATATTTTCTATTTTCAGAGACTTATTCAGAAGCTGTTAAGATTTTGAAGGGAGAATACACCATCAAAGCCATTGAGGAACACCGCATGGATAGAGCTTTAATCTTCTGTAGAACAAAACTAGATTGTGACAACCTGGAAAAATATCTGCAATTACGAGGACAAGGTAGACTTACGTCTTTCAATGTTACTCTCAATGCCTTTCCTAGACAGAATCAATCCCCTTGTCTAAAAAAAATCTGAAAGGGGATCTCGTCAGATCAGGTTTTTTCTCAGTATTTTGGGAACATTAGCCATACCCTTGGGAATGGGAATTTCCAGTTGTTTTTTTTAGAAATTGGCAAAGTTACATTATATATCTAAGTTTTAAGTCAAAATATACCTGATATAAGCTGGAAACAAAATTGTTGTAAATTGTTTGATTGTTTTCAAATATAATTATTTTGTTTGGTTATATTTACTGAAGTAAATGTCAGCTGAAAAACATTCAACAAACAAATCATTCAAAACTTTAATCTTTGAACTAAAAATAACAAAATGTTTATTATTATATCCTGTGATCAACTTTTTTTATCAAGAAACCTTTCTATTTTAATTTTCTTCTGTCCTAATGGTTGATTTAGGAATTGTTTATTTTGGTGTGGTAGTTAGTACTTCTTTATTTCAGGCAAATATTCTTGTGTTTGTCTCCATGGCGACAGGAAACCACAGGAAAGAAAAGGAAACTTACAAAAATTTAAGGTAAAATTATGTTTACATGTAAAGTGATTAAATGTTCTAGTCTGCTGGTAAATCTTTTCTGTCATCAGATTAACCTCTGTTTATTATGTTGTAACCTATAGAAAAGAAATTCATTACTGGATCAACAGTTTGCCATAGTTTATGGTATCTCCCAGCTAATTCTGTTCATGTCCAAATTTAAGATCAAGATCATATTTGAAGGTCATGTTTGCATGGTGTTTAGTAAGAGCATTAGCTGTGAAAAGCTCGTTTTATCTAATTCAATGGCGTATTTTAAGTGTTGCACTTCCCATAGACGGTCATCCTAAAAATATGGTGTTTTTTAGTTAGCCTACATAGACTTTTAATAGAGGATAGGTATCTGGGCAGTTTTGATTCGTTAGGTTTGAACTAAAGATCAAAATCTGGAATAAAGAACAAATGAATTGCTTTAATTATCAAAATATGAAATTTTTTTTTTAGGATTTTTAAACCAAAATTTATAAAAGGAAGGCCCTATCTTGTTAGATGGTCTGTATTTGAAGAAGTAGTTTTGTCTAGTGGACCTCTGCCTTGTTTGTTCATATTGTGGCCCTGGGGTAAAAATTGAATTTACATAGGCTCATATATAGGAAAAAAAGAAAAATGTTTGTCTGTAAAGGTCTTTTTATCTGGTGAGAGATATTAAGGGCCATCATGGCCCTCTTGTCTTATGAAAGTAACAGATTTGACCAGGGTTCTTGGGTGCCGCCTAGTTTATAAGTATTTTCAAACTTGTGGATTGTAACTGAATTTTTTGCAATATTAACAATGGTTTTCATTGGCGTTCGGTTCTTAATGAAAACCCTGCGCAGCAGCAGGTGGTGTCTACGATAGTTTTCTCCTCTCTAACTTGTACAGTTCTCATCTTATTTTTACTTGACACGTTTGACTGGCTTGTTTTGTGTCAGTTTAGCAATCTTTTGTTTATGTGTGCTTTTGATAAAATATAACTGTGTTGTTTTCTGGTAGGACGGTAAAGTGAAGTTTCTGATCTGTACAGATGTGGCTGCAAGAGGTATTGATGTCTCCAAACTACCATTTGGTGAGCATGTAACTTTTTTATGCCTCTTGGCATCTAACGATATAGGAGGGGGGGATATTATAGTGATTGCCTTATCTGTCTGTCAGTATGTACAAGGTTAAGTAGACTTTCATGTTTCATCAAGCATGTCTCAGGGGCATAAGTTTGCATTTACTGAAAGCAGCATAGTGTTTATTGTCGCACCAACAGTTACAGACATTTGGCAACTTCTCCAGCTTAAACCAGCAACCAAGGTCTCATACTTACACCAGGCTAGAATCACTCATCTTTTGTAAACTAGCTGGACATCTTTCTTAAGTGATATTTAATTGTCTTCTTCTGCTGGGATTCAAACTCACGGCAGTGAGTGGCTAGTGATTATTAATCAGAAACCATAATCATTCGCCCACAGAGGCCTCAACCTTCCTTGACTTTACACGCATATCTTTGCTTTTTTTGAAGGTTTGAATAATGTGTTCTTGTAATTGATTCTGGCATTGTTAAGTTGAGACTTTAACTGCAGCCATGCACGGTGAAACTAAAAAGCATGTTATCTTTAAAATTGCCTTGTTTTAAAGTCATGTGGCTTAGGCCAAAAGAAATAAAAACATGGTTTCCATTTATGTCCCCAAAATTTATAGGATCAGTAGGTCCTCAGAATTCTTTTCTTAATTGTGTGCATTTTGGGTTATCAGCTGAGTCAGCAAAAACAAAGGTTTTTTACATCTAATGGTTTTGTAATTTTGTTTACTTCAATTGAAATAAACATTGTTATTACATTATAGTAAATTGGCCAAGACAATCCCATGTCTCTATTTCTGAGGAACCGCCTCATTGACTATCTTAATTAAGATGTCCTGAATTGATATCAATGATTTATTGGTGCTGCGGAGAGATGGGTACTGAATAGGTTGCTGTATGCTCATAAACCTTACTGATATGGTCGCGACTTATCTATGTGAAATCTCTTGTGTTTCAGTGATCAATGTTACTTTACCAGATGAGAAACAGAATTATATACATCGTATTGGTAGAGTAGGAAGAGCTGAGAGGTGGGTTAAAACATGTAATATTCCCCTTGTATTGGTAGAGTAGGAAGAGCTGAGAGGTGGGTTAAAACATGTAATATTCCCCTTGTATTGGTAGAGTAGGACGAGCTGAGAGGTGGGTTAAAACATGTAATATTCCCCTTGTATTGGTAGAGTAAGTAGAGCTGAGAGGTGGGTTAAAACATGTAATATTCCCCTTGTATTGGTCGAGTCGGAAGAGCTGAGAGGTGGGTTAAAACAAGTAATATTCCCCTTGTATTGGTAGAGTAGGAAGAGCTGAGAGGTGGGTTAAAACATGTAATATTCCCCTTGTATTGGTAGAGTAGGAAGAGCTGAGAGGTGGGTTAAAACATGTAATATTCCCCTTGTATTGGTAGAGTAGGAAGAGCTGAGAGGTGGGTTAAAACATGTAATATTCCCCTTGTATTGGTAGAGTAGGAAGAGCTGAGAGGTGGGTTAAAACATGTAATATTCCCCTTGTATTGGTAGAGTAGGAAGAGCTGAGAGGTGGGTTAAAACATGTAATATTCCCCTTGTATTGGTAGAGAAGGAAGAGCTGAGAGGTGGGTTAAAACATGTAATATTCCCCTTGTATTGGTAGAGTAGGAACAGCTGAGAGGTGGGTTAAAACATGTAATATTCCCCTTGTATTGGTAGAGTAGGAAGAGCTGAGAGGTGGGTTAAAACATGTAAAATTCCCCTTTGAATGGAATCCATGAAAACATGAATATTTCTTGAACCATTCATGAACAGTTCATGAAGTATGCATAATCATTTCAGTGATTTTTTTTGCTATATTTACTGTTGAATATGGGTAGTTTCCCCTAGCAAAATTTCCTTCATTTTCCCCCTCAAATGGCCAGAATTTCCCCTAACAAGAAGTGTTTTCCACATGATTATGTAAAAAGAAGAAAATTACAACAGTTTTCTCACAATTGTCACCAATTACAGTGTAGTGATATTTATATTTATGATTTAAACAACTAAATAATCACATATTTCATAGAAATAAGTGTTATTATGTTATCCCATTTTGAAATTTGTTGCACTAAATTTCCCCTTTTGATGGGCATGGGTAGTGAGAAAAATTTTGGGGAAAAAATCACAGCATTTGACATTGTCGTACTTGTTACAGGGTTCCTGTCTTTTATTCTGAGGGACTTGATACCCTTAAATTACTTTCTTTTAGACATTCTGATAAAACTGGCCTGTTGTCGGTTATCTATGTGACTTAAAATACTAGTGACTCGCTTCATATGGACTTGGTTTAATCTAGTTCCAAATTCACAAAGGATATGGAATGCCTTCTTGTTAAGCAATTAATAGACAATTACTGACAGGGTCTTGACTGACATTTACTGATTATTTGATTATATACTTTTATAACACTCATCCTCTCCTAGACTAATTTAGGATTATTTTGTAATTACACACCCCATGGAAGTTGATTACAATCAGGGTAAATGCTTCAGGACATCCCTGGTCTGTGATTTGTCTGCAGACACCTTTTGTCGATACAGTGCATTGCATCTAATCAACGGCTTTTAGAGTGGATTTCATGTTGCATAGACTCAGGCATTGCGCAACAAATCGTAATTTGGATTGACTGTCTAGCCATTGAGTGGAATGGATTCTAGATTTTTGTCGGATAGCTGGAAAATTGATAGGAAGTCAGTCATATCAATCATCGTTCGGAAAGAATATTTTGTTTCAGATAATTCATATGTAGGGATTATACGTTATTCTCTTGTGGTATAATATGACACTAATCATTAAATAACAATTTAATGTAAACATCAGTAGTGCCGACGATAATGTTGTCTTGCTCTGTGAGGTTTATTGTTGTAAACACTGGGCTTTTAATTGTGCAATTAACATGGGATTTTTTTTTGTCAATGTTACTTTACACACCCCATGTGCAGAACACTTCTAGACAATTTCCCATTTCAAAGTTTTTAAAGTGTATCAAAGGGGTATCCAGAGTGAAATATTGAAATCTGCATGTTCAGAAACTATGGTTACATGTTTTATAATAAAAGGCTTAGTTACGAAAAATCTCCAAAGATTTCTTATTCATTTTGTAAACAGATCCCAGTGAATATTTTTAGTGAAAAACAGAAAAACATCCACATTTTGAGGTGTTGTTTTTCTTCCCTTCCCTGTATGGCTTCCTGGAACATTTGCTAACCGACATTTTCTAACCATTCCATGCCATTTGACATAGCTTGACTGTAACCATTAATGACATCTTCTTTAGAGATAATGGATTTGTTTCAAACTTCCATTGCATGTTGATAATCTAAAACTGTTGTGGGTCCATTTATCTTAATTATGGTTCACTTTGATTTAGTATGCAGCCAGAGATCTATTTTTGCTAAACTGTTTTTCTTTTCTATTTTTCTTCAAATTATCTGATTTAGGTTTTCAGGAATGATTCTTCCAAAAAAATGAGATTTTCAGGATGTTAAAGATATTATGTTCAGCTAGATTTTTGCCCTAATTACTGTGTCATTTCTTGTCTTAGTTTGTTTAATGGCATTAAAGTCTGAATTTCAAATACTGATAAAACCAAGGTACAGTCAAATCTGTGATAGTGGTCTATTTCAAATAAAGGCCACCCTGTGAATAAAGGCCATTCATTTTAAAAATGATCATTGTTTATTTAGAACCAAATGACCTCTGAAATAAGGCCACCTGTCAATAAAGCCATATTATGTATCTCTCAAAGATGTCCTTTGTTTACAGTTTTGGCTGTTGTATTATGTTCTTTTTATATATTTTTTTATTAATTAGAGATTGGTGTATTTAATACCATCGAAGGCAGGCGTTTATTGGTTTATTAACTAGTTCACAAATCTGGAATCTGGTCCAACATGATTAATATGATTAATACTGGTGACTGTTGATTAAAACTTGTATATATTCTTGTATAAAGAAAGTAATTAAAGTTGACTCAAAATTTCAGGATGGGACTGGCTATATCACTGGTTGCTTCTACCAAGGAAAAGGTAAACAATAAACAGTAAATCATCCTTTTCAGACCATCTTAATATTCAGACCACTTTTGTGTAACGACTGGGCCTTTTTACCTTCTATAATAGAGGCCGAAAGTTGGTGACTTCCCATTTGCAGAAAGGCTCTTTTTTCCCAATTTGGTGAAAGAAATTCTCCAAAATGCAATGCTGAAAATCCCAATTTGTTGAACTATTCTGCTCCCTAAATCTCTTTTTCACATTCTGTGAGTAAAACTTACATTATTAAGCATTATTTATTGAAATGTTAAATAATTCTTATAAAAAACTTACAATTGAGAAAAGTTCTCTTAATCGAACACTGTGGGACATTCTAATGCGATTGTTTCCCATTTTCGCTGAAAGTTTTGCTTGAATTTCCCAAAATGATCAACTTGATTGTAAATCAATGATTACCAAATCTTAAAAATGTCTGAAATCTCTTGCTCAGGAGATGTATCTACTGATCATGTTGTTTTTTACTTTAAAGGTATGGTATCATTCAAACTGCAACAACAGAGGTCGAGGATGTTATAATACAAACCTGACCGACAGGGGAGGATGTTGTATATGGTACAATGAACCACAGGTTAGTAATAGGAAGCATTGTGCTTTAAGCAAAAATATCTGAACACCCACATTGACAAAGTCAAATAGTTTAAATCTTTAAGCATTAAGCATGGTTATAGTGAACTGTGTGTAGTGGAAGATTGTATATACAGACTACAGTGTGATATACCAGTAATTATCATGTCCTGACCAAATCATAGTGAAATGAACTATAGATACAGTATTTATTTGAGTCCCAAGAAAATTCCTATAACTGTATTCTACTGTATTTATATAATAAATTATATAAGAAATACATGTGCAGTCAAGCCTGTGGTAATTAACCCCTCCAAATAAAGGTCACCCTGTGAAAAAAGGCCATTTAAAAAAAAAGATTATTTAGAACAAAATGACCTCTTAATAAAGACCACCTTTTAATAAAGGCCATACTATCTCTCACCAGAGGTTGGCCTTTGTTCACAGGTTTGACTATGTATAAAATTGTGTATCAGTCTTGTTACTAAAGTTCCTTGGCCTTTAAATTTCTTTTGCTTTGAATTGGCTTTAGAAATTGTGCGCTTAGAGAACGGACATTTTTCATGAAAATTTGTTTTTGGTTGAGCTTCTCATATTTATTTGTTTATTTTCAAAATACTTCTTTTGAAGAATGATAAATTTTATTTAGAGAAGTTTCAAATTATTCAAAAAAACTGGCAACTGTTTCCATGGTTGCAAAAAACTTTGTCTGTGTATCATTACAAATGAGCATTTACTTAATGTGGTTATCTACTTAATGAATGAAGCTGATAAATGTTCCTTGTTGTAAACAGCTACTTGTCTTGTTCAACATTTAGTTCTGTCAAGTTTATTGGCCATTAAAGATTTTTTTTCTTGTCTGCAACAACAGACATGACACTTTGTTAATTTCCTGTCAGTAGTTTTTTTTCCCAATGTGTATGGTTAGACAAGTGTATGACAGGTCGAATATTTTACCATGCAATGGTTAATTACACAAATGATACAACAAATTCTTGTTACAAGTAAAAGCAATGGAGAATATCAATGCCAATTCATTCATCAAAAGTAGAAAACCTTTTCGGTTCGTTTAATATCTAATACTACTTTGATTGATTGATTGATTGATTGATTGATTGATTGATTGATTGATTGATTGATTGATTGATTGATTGATGGATGGATGGATGGATGGATGGATGGATGGATGGATGGATGGATGGATGGATGGCTGGCTGGCTGGCTGGCTGGCTGGCTGGCTGGCTGGCTGGCTGGCTGGCTGGCTGGCTGGCTGGCTGGCTGGCTGGCTGGCTGGCTGGCTGGCTGGCTGGCTGGCTGGCTGGCTGGCTGGCTGGCTGGCTGGCTGGCTGGCTGGCTGGCTGGCTGGCTGGCTGGCTGGCTGGCTGGCTGGCTGGCTGGCTGGCTGGCTGGCTGGCTGGCTGGCTGGCTGGCTGGCTGGCTGGCTGGCTGGCTGGCTGGCTGGCTGGCTGGCTGGCTGGCTGGCTGGCTGGCTGGCTGGCTGGCTGGCTGGCTGGCTGGCTGGCTGGCTGGCTGGCTGGCTGGCTGGCTGGCTGGCTGGCTGATTTTCTGTTCCTGCAGTAAAAAGTAGCATGACTTGTGGTTTTATACTTAACTCCACAGCATTTTGTATGAGCAAGTCTTACCTGACACTCTGACACCTTGTTTTAAGCCTAGTGGTTCATAAAGTATCACCCTGTTGACATCATTTTATGTTAGCAAGTATCAGCAGACACTGTGTCATAGAATTATACCATTTTCTGTTTTCACTGGTTTTAGAAATTACTCATTGTAGATATTGATGACATTTTTTAGATACTTGACATTTCTTTAATCTCATTTCTATATCAACATTTAAAAAACGAAAGTATACACCCAGAGGACTATCAAAGCACCTTAGTTGATACCTAATTTTCTCCCAGATGAATACATGGTGACAAATTATTTTTAATTTCTTGTTTCATATCATTCTCTAGTTTCCTATAACTTTATTGATTGATATTGTTGCTGTTACTCTTTTTTATTCAGAAAATTCTGATCTACCTGCCTGCCTGCCTACCTGCCTGCTAGCCCTGCCCTGTCTGCAAAGCCCCCCACCCACCTGCCTAACTGCCCACCTGTAATTATATATCATTATTCAACATGAATATTTCCTATTGAATGGTGGAAAAAGTACAAGTTACCCACAGTAACATTTGAAGTCCATTTTCGTCTGTTGAGAAAACACAAATACAATTACTTATTTCTGTCATATCTACTCATACAAACACTTTATTTAAATTAAGATTTCAATAATTTGTATGACTGAAGTTAAAACCATTTAAAGTTTCTTTTTTTATGCCCCCGTATCGATAGATCGGGGGCATATTATTTTTGGTCTCTCTGTCCGTTTGTACCAAACTTGCCTATAAAATCAAAATGCTTGCACCTACATTCATCAAACTTCATATGTAGGTTCCTCATATCAACCTTTACAGGACCTGGTCATATTCAGGTCAGTAGGTCAAAGGTCAAGGTCACGGGGCCATGGTGTTTTAAAAAATTTGTACATTTCTTTTAGGATAATACACCTACATTTTTCATGGGATTTTGACGAAACTTACGGAATTATGGCCCTTTGTTTATTTTGTGCATTTTCAAGTTAAAGGGCACCCAGAGGGGGCATTGTGTTTTTGAAACACCTCTTGTTTATCATATAACTACCTCTATCAAATTGATATGTTCTGAGTTGTAAACTTTTAAGAAATGTGTAACTTCCAGTCAGTTTAATCTTGCACTGAATTTTTTATGCCCCTGCAATTTTTTATGGCGTAAAAAGGGCATTTTTGGTGTCCATCCATTCAAATTTTTCTTTTGAAGCAATAATTTAAGAAATATTTCATTGATTGGTTTCAAATTTTACATGAAGGTTTATAATAATAAAATATAGGCCAAGTTTGATTTCCATTCAAATCCAAACATTTTCACAGGAGTTATGGCCCCTTTTTGACTTAGCTCTCAGCGGCGGCATTCATTTCTTTCGGACGCATTTCTAGTTTGAAATATAACTTTATTGCAATATCCGATTAGGGCTCTTCTTCTTTTACATTCAACTTGGTTTTGTTTATTACATTGTAATGAGTTTGAGCAATAATTATAAAAAGCACTTAATTATAAAAAAAGCACTAATTACCACATTAATCAAACATTGTAATTAAACACTGTGATCTGATTTGTGTAAGATGAGAATGTCTGAACAAATCCATTACATCCTTTTATCATTATTGTGGAAGAAGTAACATATGGCTTCAGAATTATGCCTTGAAATGCGTTATCTAATATTTATTGAAAGACTTTGCTACATCAATTAAAAGAGATTGGTACTACTACCAAAACTGATTTTTAATAAGAATGATTTACAAAAAATTTTGCAAGCAGAAAAATGGATTTCTTCCTTTTGATTGCAGAACATATGTAACAATGATATAATTGAGATCTCATGGTAAATGTGAGGAAGGATGTGGTTATTTTACTATGATGTTAATATGTTTATAATGCTAGCTCCTGTAAAAACCAAGTTTTCCTTTGTAAACAAACCTTTAATTAAGCATACCCACTCCCCTTCATCCCTCCCTCTGGAAAATATAAAGAGTATAATTAACATGATGCGCCTACTTAGGGAATACAAAGTGACATATAATGAATCATTGGTTTCCTGTTGTTTTCAGTTGTTAGCTGACGTTGAGGAACATCTTGACGTGACCATCGATCAGATTAAATCTGATATGAAAGTCCCTATCAATGAATTTGATGGTAAAGTTACATACGGACAGAGAAGGAGAGGCGGTGGTAAGATTATTTGTAAAATTGCTTCTTCTTTTTTTTCTTCAAGAAGATTGTAAGCTAACTTCTAGTAAATCACCATATATATGTCATGTCGTGACATATACATTTCCATACCTCCATCATTCATAATGTTCAAGATATAATTAAAGTTCTGTTTATATTTTTCTTGTTCCACATCATCAGGAAATTCTTGAATAATGTTTTTATGGAAGGATGAGACCTATTTGTAGATGATATGTTTATTTTCCGGCGGGCTGATAAGTTATTTTAATCCTGCTATTTGTGGAATGATATCACTTTTTGTTGACCTTAATTCTTAAAGTTTGTTCTTGTTTCTTTAATAGAATGTAGTCATAAAAATCACTTAGACTTAGTAAATGGATTGAAACTGTTTATGGTGTATTGATTATCTGTATTTAATTTTAAATGTTTGTCTAGTTCCCATCATTAGTGGAGAATCAGTCTATATTAGACAGGCTCCCTCAATTAGTGGAGAATCAGTCTATATTAGACTGGCTCCCTCAATTAGTGGAGAATCAGTCTATACTTTTTATATACACTATACTGTATTAGTCCATATTAGTCAGGTCTCTTTACATGTATGTAAGGAAGTAGGCGGTTGCTTACAGAGGATAGGAGTCTAGTACTGGTTCTTCCCAGGAACGATGCTTAGTTGAACTGTCCGCCTCGTATGACTCATCAATGTAAACAAATAAGATTTGGCATATAACCAAGGAGATCTGGCTGATATGATAGCCAAGGAAATCTGGCAGTGTAAACTGAATATTTTTCATCACTCAAAACGTCTTCATAAAACATTTAAAATGCACCCAAAACAAAAGCCTTATTATAGGAATTACTTCTTAGCTTAGTAACTCCAGGGCTTGTTGCTAGGTTACCTGTTTGAGATGTTTCTGGATTTATACAGGTACAAGACATTAGTATGCATTAGTATATAACCATACAGTCAAACCTGTGAGCAAAGGTCATCCTCTGGAAAGACATCATATGACCTTTTGTTGACAGGTGACCTTTATTTGGAGATCACTTTGTTCTAAATGATCAATGATGTTTTTTAAAAGAATGACTTTCATTAACAGGATGGCCTAACTTGGGAGGTGGCATCTAAAACAAGTTTGACTGTATATCTTCCGATATTGTTGTTATTCCAAATTACTGTTTATAGTGTTATTTTTCTTCTTCAGGCAGTGGATATAAAGGTCACGTCGAATCATTGGCCCCTACTGTAATGGAGCTTGCCAAACTGGAGAAGAAGGTACAAACGTCTTTCATTGAACTCAAGTACAAGAAGAAATTCTCTCAAAGATAAGCAATGGATGGATCCCTGCGCAAGTTTTAACAAAGAATGCTTCAAACATTTTATGACAAAAACATTTGATACTTTATCTGCACTCATTATTTCCATGTTTAGGTTTCCGTTCATTTAAATTAGCTTTTTAAATCATTGGTTAATTTTTTGGTTTTTGGAGTTGCTTTACGACATTTTATCCTTAGTGGCTTAATAAATTTTTGTGCTAATTATTCAACTTGTGTATTAAATTACATCTGTGATAAAACATGATAGAGAAGAATTATTAATTGACTGTACTTAAGGGCACTTAGCATCAAATCGCTTCTTTGGTTAAGGATAAATAGGATAGTTTATGGTAACGGAATGCAGAGTTCTGAATGTAAGCTCTGAAGAAATAAATAAGAGAATTAGCTTTTTCCTTACAGTGGAAATAATCAGAGTTAAAACTAAAACATGAGACATCTTGTTCAGTTTTCTCACATAGTTGAAAAGGTTATATGGTGTCATTATCTATTTATTTTTCATCATTATCGTACATAAAGTGTGAGCAACCTGCTATTTACAGTGATTTAAAAGGGACCTCCGGGGGTCAAGTGTGGGCTGTGAGTTATTTAGTGCGCAGATGTGTTTTATTTACCGATTTTCTGTCTATGCGAAAGCTGTATATTCTTCTGCCCAATCATGGCTAAACATGCTACATGTATTTGTATACATGGCTAAGTCACAGACATACAAAAAAATGCTGGTTTTATAAATGTGTTCAGTTTTATATGGTAAATGATGAATATTATTGCTGTGTAATTACTGTGTTCTCAATTTTTTCATGGATGTAATATGATCACATGACTTTATTGTATAAGACTATGGTATGTTTATATATGGTGTAAAATGTAGAACAATGTTTTAATGTTAAATGTATATTCACTTTATGTTATAAGCCATGGCCTGCTCTTTTTCTTAAAAAATTGTTGTGTAATAACTGTTGTTTGTGATATCATCCTCTACATGTAATATAAATCCTTTGTCCTGCATACATGGTTACTATTTGATGCATTTATTGTCAGAATTTTTTGTTAGTGCATGTTTTTGTTGATATTATTTGTGTGCCTGACCAGTACCTCATATATTTACGACCAGGTTGTCCGCATAGTAATTTTACTGGATTATTGTTCTACCATATAATGTGAAGTAACTGACTCTAAATGTGTGTATGTTTTGTAAGAAATTGGAGACGTTGACTTTAAAACTCCTTGCAGTGCTGAGAAGGCAAACAAATATATTCAGATCTATCTAACAAGTCAAGGATAAGCCTTTTGTGTAGTTCTCAGTATCAACTGGTGGATATAACATGTGTTTACATGGTTTGAATGACCATGTTAGATATGTCCGACAGTAGGTTCATCATACAATGACCATGTTTTGTATGTACAAATGTACATGTACTTACATTGAAACTCTAGACAATATACAAGGCCAAGAACAAAAGTCTGTTTCTTCAAAATATGTTTGAAAAATTAAAAATTTTGTTAATGGTATATGATGTCTGAAATTCAACTTAAACAGTCTTAAAAGATCCCAAAAACAATTTTTTAGATTAAAACACTTTTTATGTACAAACAGGAGGTAAGGTAATGTATTTTATAACTTCTATTTTACCTAAGATATGTCTGCATGAAACAGGCCCACAGAGAACAAATTGTAAAAATCCAAGTAAAAAAGTGCAATATGTGAATATCCTAATTAACATTTTATTATAAACCAATTGTCTTCATAGGTTATCAAAATGGACTTGATTGAATTTACCAAGTACAACATTAGGCTTTAGTGGACAGCTAATATTGTCAGCTGCACAGGTCCTGGTACACATGATAGTGGTTTATGTATTGTTTGTAAAAAGCCTTTGACATTCTATTTTAGAATATGAATCCTGAAATACATGTACTACCTTTACTATAAATGTTTTATTATTTATGATTGTAAATGAATGAATGATTGAACCCAAGTATTAATAAGTTATGAATCATCCATTGTTTGAAATGCAACAAAATAAATAGAAAAAGCTAGAACTGTCTCATCTTGATTCTTACTACAGTCAAATCTGTGTATACAGCCACCTCCGAATAAAGGCCACCCTGTGAATAAAAGCCATTCTTTTGAAAACGTCATTGATTATTTATAACAAAATGACCTCCAAATTAAGGACACCTGACCATAAAGACCACATATTATATTTCCCAAGGATGGCTTTTGTTCACAGGTTTGAATGTATTACCCGAGTACCATAAGAGAGTTTATTTATTGAATGTTCTCTTATGAAATACAACCAAAACCCTACCTGTCCTAAATACTACTTCCAAAAGATCATTTTACATTCTCCGAGCCCATCTGTGTAGGATTATGTAAGTGTTGGAATCTGTCTGACGGTGACATGACTTGGAACTGAAAAAAACTTGAGCTTGAACCATGCTCCAATCAAATATGGTTTTCGAGATCACTCGAGAAGTTTGGTAAAAAATCATAAAATTGCAATCATAAACAATTAAACCTGTGTTAGCAGTCACCTCTGAGTAAAGGACACCCTGTTAATATAGGTCATTCTTTTAAAACTGCCATTGATTTTTTAGAACAAATGACCTGAATATATTGGTTACCTGTCAAAAAAGCAACATAATGTCTTTCCCAAAGGTGGTCATTGTTCATAGATTATTCTGTAATCCAAAATCAGTGGGCATATGGTACCAGACATGACAACATCTTTAACTTGTAGGGGCTAACCAGAAGAAAAAAGTGATTTCTGTGGTTGTAATTATTTTTCATTTCACATTCATAGGATTCCCACATGAATACTTATATTTTTGTCAAATCAATGAGTGTGAGAAGAATACATAATGTCAAAAAGTATTTATGAAAAAATGAACAAAGATGTTATTTGAGAATCAAACAATAATCTCTAGAGTGTCTGTGTGTCAATACACTTATATAAGACTCTGACCTCTGTATTATATCTGTCATTCTAGAGACAATATTAGTCTGGAATACCTGCCCCTGTAAATGTACACAATTTTATGTACGTGAATCAAAGGAATATTTAGTCTGGATTACCTGCCCCTGACACTACATGATATTCGAAGGAATTGTGGGCAGGGAACCAGACTAAGGAAAATTAGGTTGACAACCAGACTAAAGATGTATATCCTTTATTGCAAGCCTATCACCTATCACTGTATATCAGTTTATAACATTAATTACCCAAAAATATGCTTTAGACTTGTTTAGACACTTGGTGGACAATTAAGTTATACAGAGTCATAAAATCACGATTATTATTTATTTGCTGTAATAAGTACATATCTCCGGACAGAAGTAGGCCAAGCACGTGCACTTGCTCTGTCATATTTATATCAATATGTTCCTCGGTAATTTGTAATTAGGAGCGGGCGCGTGCATGTCGTGTTCCATGTTTATTGCACAGTCCACGAGAAATTCGTGCTCACCGACATCAGGCTTTCTGGCAATACAAACACAACGTGACACACACAGGGGCAATGACATTTTGGTGTGCATTAGCCTGTATTTAATCAGTGAATTTATGTTTCTAATGGAACGTTAACTTATCGATTTAAACTTACAATCAATCTATTAATTGGAATAAAATCTTCAGCTACGGATGGCAATGAAATTAATGGTGAAAACTTTATTGTGTATTTTTTCTTGCATTTAAGAACGGATGTGAAAATTATGTTTGAGATGCGACATTGACTATCATTGCGACCAGGACAATATAACTTTTTAAGGGAATTTGTGTCTAATTACAATAAACTTCCCTTACTCATGTTAGACTGTAAACTAGACTTACATCGCCGTTGAGGCAGTTGCTTACGTGGGATGTAAGTCCAGTATGGGGCGATGGTTAGGTGAACTGTTCGCCTTATATGACTCTTGACTGTTGAAAAGGGACGTAAAACCCGATGAAACAAACAAACAATAAAACACATTATTTGTGTCGTGGTGATGGAGACTGGAGAAGCTTGTAGCTTTAAAAAATATAACAGACAATGAGTTGTCGTAATATGGCTTTTATTGTAGAAAGCCGTAACATCATGTTTAAAACACAGTAACATATATTTTTTAAACTATCTGGCTACAATAAAACACAATATTAATCAGGCTCCTCCTACGGGGAGTATTTCTTAAAAAATCTTAAGATACGAAAATATAGCATGACTTATTTTCTAGATGCCATGTTGAGCCGTATATGTCACAAATCGAATATGTAACACGAGTGGAAAATTCGACCGAATATAAAGCACGTGTATTCGTGTTGCTCAAGTTTTTATAGAATAGAATATATTTATTTGCATATTTAGTCCTGAAAAGGACTTTTTACAAAGCAGCAATGATACACATATCACAATAAACAGCATGGTGACATATGGCGTGAATGTATGTAAAATAAAATTTTAAACAAAACGTGGAAAAACCGTATATATAATAAATTATGTAACGAGCGAGACAAATTTACGGATCCGGGAGAGACAGTGTTTAATTAGAAAATTTACACTGGTAGTAATTAACATGTGTACTGTTATTATATGTTATCTCTCTTTAAATCCGCCTTACATACAATGCCTGACAAATGAATGATAAATTATTCAAAGAAATAAAAGATTCCATTATACAGTTTACCTTGTCGAAACGAAACACAAGGTAAGCTTAATGGTGCATGATTACATATATACATGATTTGAAAGTCAAGTAAGGAAGAAGCGTACAATACATGTACTGATGCACATGACAAAATAACAATAAATAACTGAAAATAAACAAACATTTAAGAATATGTACAGCTTAAACATGAGAATGAACTGTATTAAGATAATATATATGAAATGTTTGTTGTCAATGTTACATTTGATGCATACCTAATGAAGGAACATACGGCGACAACTTGGCTCTGATCACTCTTATGTGGGAATATAATTTCAAGTTAATAAAACATGTCCTTATATTGTATGTCTCGTTACGTTGGATTCGAATACATCGGTTCTAATCTTTAGTAATTTAGGAAAAATCACCAAACACGAAACATAAAACGATTAATTTATTATATCTACGTTTCGCCGCATTGGCTTCTTCAGGATAATAAATAAATGAATCATAACAACGGAAATGACGTCGCGTCAACGTACAAATTTAGGTACAAAATTCTACTCCCGCTAATGTGAATGGTATATAAACAAAAATAGATCGACATGAAATACATATAAAATGATATTGTACGGTATTTTCAATCAAGGACAAACTGACTGATTTAGATGATGAATTCAGATCGTCCGTCCGTTTACAGAATGACCAGTATCAAGTGCTGTAGCGCATATCATGAGGCTTTTTTCATTAGGTCATCTTTGGCAGAGTTATTGCCCTTTGTTTGATATTATCTTATAATACTATGTGCACAACACCTTTTTCCATCAAACATAATACTGTAAGCTAACTTTCCAGGGTCCGAGCATACGATGCTTGTTCTCATTGTAATCATTATGTAACTGGGATGGATGTCGTCGCCTGAATCTTATAGTAAGCTATCTACTATTTTGAAGATTGTAATATTTTTACATCGATGGATTCGTCTCAGAGAGAGAGAGAGAGAGAGAGAGAGAGAGAGAGCTATCCCCACGTGCCCTTGTTTCAGCAATTGGAGCCCCCATTAAAAAGTTGTTCGATCACATTTTGCGCCATGCTTTTCAGTATTTGTTTTACTTTGAATGTTTGTTGGCCTTTTTCACAAAAAGGTAAAAATGGAGTTAGCTCACTATCATTCCCAGACGACGATGTCTTTTATGTTAAATATGAGCGATTTTTCCATTTAAATAAGTATTGTAAAGAATGCCTCATTGGGTATGATTTACACTTGTCCATTGTGTTAGTAAGAAAACGTTCTTCTAGCTGCTTGTCGTTTGAGACGATTGTCATATTTGCTCATTTACGATAGTCTGGGATTGATCATTCTGTCTGAACAATGAGAGTTATCTCGATTGAAAACAACCCTATATCTAACATATATCATGATTACATCATCTGTGAGACATTGAATTATCTATACAGATAATGAAATCATATACTAGTACTTAACCATGTTTTGTTTCGTTTCGTGTCCATTTAGGTATTTTTTTCTAATGTCATGAATGTTGACAGTGAATCATTAAATTATGTTGTTATCACGTTATACCTACTCTTTATATTGTTATGTTTTATTTACAATGTATATCATTCTGATAATGGTGGATTTTTTGAGAACTAATCAATTTCCATGTCTACCGTTCATGTTGCTTCACGCAAAATGTTAGTAATTTTTAAAATTCGTATGTATGCATCTTCTGTACTTAATTGATAACAATTTAAAATAAATAAAATAAACTGTTTCAGCTTTTTAAGCCACGTGCAACAAACGTGATGATCATTTAAATTGTTTGAAATACGTTTGATTGTTTTGTTTACAAAACAGAACATAATATGACGAACACAACATATGTAGTAAAATAGTACGTATTTAAGTGCTTACTGTACTGATGGACTTGGAACATTAATAGCTTTGTTATGCAAATACAATGTAATACAAAACAATAGTGTTGGTACAAAAATATGTGATGATGTGCCATTTATTTTCGTGTCTTCTCAGTAACTTTGATATTTATTTCTTCGTATCCGCTCAGTAATTAATTTGTCATCTGTGAATGGATTTCGTAAATACTTATTAGAAATATTCACCAACATGTGACGTCGTGTCATGCGTAAGCTTTTAAACATTTTGTATCATGCGGTGTATGAGAGTATTCGTCACTCATGTTATAAAGTTCTAGTTTCATCTCTCTTAATTTTGATACTTCTGACTGAGTATTTGCTGTGATACATACACCAATGGTACTTATTTGTAGTTCGAGGCATATTTCTCAGTGACGGAAATGCCCGAGTAGTTACAACTGTAATTTTTGCTGTTAAAACCGTATTTGTGATTCCTCTTGGTATGGCTGACGGAAGTTAGGAGTGGACACCGTCTATTGTGTTGCTTATGCATTTGATGCATTTGATCCAGGTTGCGAATAGAGTTGCAGTTGTTGAACAATTTAGACGGGCTCAGCATAAAAACAAGATTGGGTAAAAATGATAAGCAATGATAGGTGGGTCTGCAATAAACAAACAATGGATTGGTATGGGTCAGAGATCAACCGAATGACCCACTAAACCAACAATTTGTCACCAATAATGTGGATGGGTGGATCAATGATCTACAAACTGATCTACATGGAGAATGCGGGACCAACAACAAAGGAATCATTACATGAGCGGACAATGATCAACCAATTAATAAATATAGGATGTAATAACAAAATTTAAAAAAAGATAAACAAGACTGGGAGATCGTATTTTAATTGAAAAGAAAGATGGAAGTCCAATAATTCATTTAATATCACTAGGCAATTTTTTTCTGATTAATTTATACAAGTCGATTCTATAATTTGATTCGGGTGAAGTCTGTGTTATTTATGCATGAGACTAAACATGTCTGGATATCGGTGAGTGCACTTAATAGTTCTGTGGATATTGAAATCTGACAAGCCGTCGATTATATATCATACTCTGTCAAATGCTAAACAGTTTTTCAGACGAGCTATAAAGCTGACGTATGCAAATGTATACATAGATCATATTGGTCATATTATGATTGCATCTTTAGTATTTTTTAGTTCGTGTCTGAATCAATATGTCAATCTCTATGTCATTTGCGCAAAGACTTAAAACCAAGAAACGATCGATAATGTGAACAAACTTACGTAATACGCATTTATCACAGTCAAGTATGCCATTGATCGAAAAATGATATTTGAATTATGTATACAAAACTGTACCAGATCGCCTTCTGTTATTTCTTAAGTCGAAACTGCTCGGCCATTTCCGTAACTGAGAAATACGCCTCGTACCGGGCACTACTTTTTCAATATAAGGTACTTGTTTTCTCAGAATTTCAGACTTTCAAATGTTTTTATCTTTCGCGATTGATAAAATGGGCGTCAAGTTTCCATGGAGAGAGAAACAAAGTAGTCCGTGAAACTACTTAAACAAAATGGCGGCCTGTTATTATGTCCGAGATACTTTCTGTAGACAAACGCCGAGGAGTACCGATTGCTGTTTCTGTGAAATGTTGAATGATTAAACTCATAATCAGCTGTTAAAGTTGAACAAACCAACAAGTAATGATCCGTGATGGGATTTTTGTTGTTGTCCTTAAGCGATTAAATTTCTTCTTTTTTTTTGCTTTTTCTTGTGTGATTGCACCGATCAAGTCAGATGTTCAGCTGTGGTGACAACACAGCACGAATACATTGTTGTTTATACAATACAAAGCAATGCTTAGCAATTGTTTTCCCCAACATTGACACGTTCTTGATAGGTAATGAAATGTGTTCATCTTACCGAAAGATGGAATAAAATGTCTTTCAAATTTGATACAAAATGTACTTGAAATGCATTTTGGTATTCAGAAAAGAAATTATATATGACCTGCTGATAAGCAGAAAAACAGTTTAAGTAACTGTTAATGTTTTGACGATTGTCAAACATTCAATTAATGGTTTCTTCCATTTAAATTACGTACGACGTCCTTATTGGCATGATAAGGGAACTGTCAATAATTGATTTAACCACGTATAGATGTACGTGCCTCATCTGGTCTATCTAATTACATGTTTTTACTCTTGTCTACTCCCGTAGCGATTGATTCCAGCATTGTGGTATTCATGTTTTGCACATTACTTAATCGTGAAGATAATAATTATTCTTCATCTTCATAGATTATAAACGGGAACTTTGAATACAGAGCAAATAATAAGTATCTTCGGATTTATGCAACCCAAGTTAACCAACTTAAGTGGTGGCCCACTCACAGCTCTTAAACATATCAATTACAAATAAGCGATAGTCGCGGCACATCACATAACCTTGAAGAAAATTATTTATGGATATGCAATATTCTTCATGTACAAGCAACAATCTTAATGTATAAGCAACATTTTTCATGTAACAGTATACATGTAATTATAATTCTTCATGCATAAGAAGCGAGAAAATTTGAAATACATTATGTTAAAAGACGTTCGCATGTTAGATACTATGTTATTTATAACAAGTTCTTAATAGAGGGTCGATGTCATCTAATCGCAGACGGGTTCCTAACGAAATAACGATTATCATGCGCCACATTGAAACTATAGATATCTAAACAAACAGGTCTCTGATTTCCATAATCAGTAATCATCTATCTTTTGCATCAGGCAATATACCTTCAAACAGTTATAATAGAAATGTGTTAAGGTTATGCGAACGCTAGATATTGATGAAACAGGCCAACGTCTGTTCCTACTTGCATTGTCACTTAAATACGCCCATCCTTTTGTCTTTATTGATAATCTTTGCAGGAAGATGATATAATAGTCTTGTACTTTAGGAGATAGACTTTAGTCTATAACCATTGAAAGAATATCTTAAGAATATTTACTTAATTTATTCAAGTTGTGACATTTCTAGATCATTAAAAGTGCAGAAAAAACACAGATCTATTGTTAAAGATATATTTGTAGTTCATTCGTCAGAATAGTTGATTAATATCGTATGTCAATGTGAGCTTATATGGCACTGTACTTATATGGCACTGTACTTACATGACACTGTACTTATATGACACTGTACTTATATGACACTGTACTTATATGACACTGTACTTATATGACACTGTACTTATATGGCACTGTACTTACATGACACTGTACTTATATGGCACTGTACTTACATGACACTGTACTTATATGACACTGTACTTATATGGTCGTATTTAATAAGCAATTACAGCGGAACTTCCGTGGTTTGGTGCATGGTTGCGACCCCTGACTAGTTATTTCTATCCCTTTACTGTGGTAAGTTCGAGTACCATCGGGACCAGACGAATGTGACGAAGTTATCCCGGCAGCTTACGGAAGGATGATGGTTCTAACCCAGGTGTTCGTCTGGTATTCTTTCATACCTGCATCAAGTGTATGCGCATGCTTTCGTTGATATTTTGATTCTGTTTATTAGTAGCTGCAGTTTTTTTCATGGATCTTAAATAAGTTAGCTGTTGTTGTGATTACATTTTGGTTGGTTTACAGTTTTTACGATTCCTGTCTCATAGCGTTGAGACATTAATACAAAATGAACTGGTATTTTTTATTTCAATATTCTAATTAATCTTAAGATAAAAGTTTTTACTCTTTGTACCGCTCGTCGATCAGAGCAACATATTGTTTATCAGCAACACCTAATAAGGAATTGAGATGGATTATGTATTTTTAGGAGTATGTCTCTTTGTGTTGCTTGCGTAACTTGTAGCCCGAGTCGTGAGGATGTAGGCCCTCGGTCGTGGTTCAGTAGTTAGTGCGGTCGACTTGTAATCCGGCGTTCTTGGTGAGACCGGTATAGTACTGTCTCGATCGAAATTCGAACCAAGAACCTTAGAATACAATCCTTGAAAACTGGTTTGGTGAACTGGTCGCCGTATGTAACTAGAAAATCGTTAACAACGCTGTAAAAACCCACTAAAACGAAAACATGTAGGTGATTGGATTTAATGGTCTATTTAAAAATGTTGATTTTTTTGCTTTGTTAAAAAAGTCTCATTTTTGAACATTTTTCAGGAAACTTATACATGTTTAATTACTGCGGTCTTTAAAATGGAACCTTGGCGACAGTCTGAGAGTGTTCCTTGTCTATTTGTCATTCTTTGTCGAGTATTCTGTTAGTTAATTGGAAAAATAAAGAATTTCTCCTATTGCTGTTGACAACAAACAGAATGAGAGTTGACATTTTTCCCCAAAAGCTAATTATTTTCACAGTTTGAATTTACTCCGAGAACAAAACATCTTTAGATTTTCTAACGCCCACTTTAATATGAAAATACCATTAAGATTCACTTTGATATGTTGTAAAACAGTATTTTAATGTTGTTCGTACTAGCAACATTACGTAAATAGGTTATCCCACCTTGGTGATACTTCATACCAAAGCAGCAAGATGCGTGTTGCTTTAAAATGCCCCGCCCATACACACACGTCATTGGATAATATATTTCTGAACTCTCGACCCGCAGCTAAATCGTAACTACTTCTGACATCTTCGTTAGTTCTAATGGATTATTCTCCGAGTGATATTGCATGTTGTGACATCGTTTATTTTACTTAAATTTCTGAACTGACACGACATACGAAGACAAAACATTCCACACAACCTGTTTCTTACATTTTTCTGTCAAATCTTACTTGTCTTACATTTTTTTGAAGACTAGCACCGAAAGATGAGGAGAATAACGAAGCATGTAGTTGTCATCAAACAATAAAAGAAAAATGTGTAATTATCTCATTTTAACACCATTAGCGTGTATTTTTTGTTTGTTTTTGTTTGATAACTAGTAGAATTAAGAAGAATCAAAATACAGTACAACCTCTCTTACGTTTATAAGCGCCTAGTTTTGCCTTATCTAAGATATAAGAGAGAGTAAGAACAAATCACTTAGTTTAAATATGGTGATCAATTTTCGTGATGAGTACAATTATTCTTGGCGAAGCGTATATATAAGCAGAAGACATTAGGGCCACCCTTAGAAATGTTGGTTTGTAGTTAAAGCCCCAAATGTTGGTTTGTGGTTAAAGTCCCAATTGTTGGTTTGTAGTTAAAGCCCCAATTGTTGGTTTGTAGTTAAAGCCCCAATTGTTGGTTTGTAGTTAAAGCACCAAATGTTGGTTTGTGGTTAAAGCACCAATTGTTGGTTTGTAGTTAAAGCACCAAATGTTGGTTTGTGGTTAAAGAACAAAATGTTGGTTTGTAGTTAAAGCCCCATTAGTTTTTTTGGTTGTTAAAATTAAAGTAGGTACTATTTTACCAAGAAAGATGTCTTATCAATGAAACTGACTTTTACTTGCAATGAAAACATTACGATTTTTTGAAGTACATTATAGAAATGTAGCAAAGTATTTGTTCAATGATATTTTTAAAAATAAGAAAAAGTAACTGACAACCTTTTACGAGATGTGGCTAAAGAAAGGTTTTAATATGTAATATTGTTTTATGAGCAAATAAAATATATTTCTTATATGTAACTATCATTACATCTATAGATCTGTATTACTGAATTCAAAAAGCTAATGGGCCTTTAAGCGACCGACCCATTAAAAAATCTCTGACCCCATTATACATATGTTAGAGTTGAGTGTTCTTCATAAAATAAGAAAACTTAAAGGTAGCAACTATAGCTTTCTTTTAATGAATGCATCCTAACCTTCCTAGTGTTCTGTCCATTGTAGTCGTTCTTCGAAACTAAGAAGTTAGAAAGCCAGTTTTATATTCTATTAAGATAAGAAAGCCATATATTTCCAAAATTTCCTTGTTACTGGATGGATAAGACAGTGGAGCAAGTACTAAGATTCATTAATTAGTTTTACCACAACCGGAATGTTCACCGCCCATGCTGCCAACTTGTATTGAAGAAAACGTGACAATGTCTCGCCTGCAATTAAGCACCTGTTTCAGTAATGTAATAAAGGACGTATGGTGACAAAAGTACTGATTCAATGTGACTGATCAATTATTGTTATGCCATAGACAGTTATGCCAGTCTTACCAACAGTATTTTTTGGATTATCATTAATCGCAGTCACTAGCTTTCCTTCAATTTGATTGGTTCGTCATATCGAAAGAAAGATTTTATTATATGTGACAGGAAGCACCGTCCTGTTCTAATTTCCCGATGGTAATCTTATTATTCATGCAGAGGTTCCGTTGCGACTGTTACCATTCGATACGGATTCACCCTATAATACGTATGTAACAATGTCATTGTTGCCTGAACATTAATTATAATGTCTAGACTACTTTTAGGGACATCAGATATTTTATGTCATCACTGTAACAATTCTATTGCATAATTATTATCAAATGAGTTTTCCTTTCTACGTAAATAGAGATCTTAAAACATCGTAAATGGAAACGGAACCAAGCACTTATTTTCTTAGTTGAGTATTGGAATGAACTGAATGTAAGTTTTTGTCAAATGACCTTTTAATGTATTTAGATGATTCTTTATCATTTTTATACAATTATTGATACGTCATTATCTGTGAAAAGTGAGGACAGAATGAATGACTGATTGGTTGATATAATTAATTAATATATTTAATGTAACTGAACTTACATAGACTTGCACTGCAACACTGGAACTAGTTTATCTACTGCGGATGAAGAAAAACGTACTTAGATCTGCATCAAAATTCATGCGCGCAGACCGAGTGACAGTAGTTGTGGAAGGCTGAACTAATGGTATCGTTCAGTTTCCAATAAAACCAGGAAATAGTTGTGTTCGATCTGTTATCAAAATTTCAATGTAGCATTACGTGGTAGATATCATAAAACCTAGTAATGTATGTTATCACATTATATGTTCAGTTTCCAATAAAACCAGGAAATAGTTGTGTTCGATCTGTTATCAAAATTTCAATGTAGCATTACGTGGTAGATATCATAAAACCTAGTAATGTATGTTATCACATTATATGTTCAGTTTCCAATAAAACCAGGAAATAGTTGTGTTCGATCTGTTATCAAAATTTCAATGTAGCATTACGTGGTAGATATCATAAAACCTAGTAATGTATGTTATCACATTATATGTTCAGTTTCCAATAAAACCAGGAAATAGTTGTGTTCGATCTGTTATCAAAATTTCAATGTAGCATTACGTGGTAGATATTATAAAACCTAGTAATGTATGTTATCACATTATATGTTCAGTTTCCAATAAAACCAGGAAATAGTTGTGTTCGATCTGTTATCAAAATTTCAATGTAGCATTACGTGGTAGATATCATAAAACCTAGTAATGTATGTTATCACATTATATGTTCAGTTTCCAATAAAACCAGGAAATAGTTGTGTTCGATCTGTTATCAAAATTTCAATGTAGCATTACGTGGTAGATATCATAAAACCTAGTAATGTATGTTATCACATTATATGTTCAGTTTCCAATAAAACCAGGAAATAGTTGTGTTCGATCTGTTATCAATATTTCAATGTAGCATTACGTGGTAGATATCATAAAACCTAGTAATGTATGTTATCACATTATATGTTCAGTTTCCAATAAAACCAGGAAATAGTTGTGTTCGATCTGTTATCAAAATTTCAATGTAGCATTACGTGGTAGATATTATAAAACCTAGTAATGTATGTTATCACATTATATGTTCAGTTTCCAATAAAACCAGGAAATAGTTGTGTTCGATCTGTTATCAAAATTTCAATGTAGCATTACGTGGTAGATATCATAAAACCTAGTAATGTATGTTATCACATTATATGTTCAGTTTCCAATAAAACCAGGAAATAGTTGTGTTCGATCTGTTATCAAAATTTCAATGTAGCATTACGTGGTAGATATCATAAAACCTAGTAATGTATGTTATCACATTATATGTTCAGTTTCCAATAAAACCAGGAAATAGTTGTGTTCGATCTGTTATCAATATTTCAATGTAGCATTACGTGGTAGATATCATAAAACCTAGTAATGTATGTTATCACATTATATGTTCAGTTTCCAATAAAACCAGGAAATTGTTGTGTTCGATCTGTTATCAAAATTTCAATGTAGCATTACGTGGTAGATGTCATAAAACCTAGTAATGTATGTTATCACATTATATGTTCAGTTTCCAATAAAACCAGGAAATAGTTGTGTTCGATCTGTTATCAAAATTTCAATGTAGCATTACGTGGTAGGTATCATAAAACCTAGTAATGTATGTTATCACATTATATAACGATCACTGAGATCTACAACATGTCTGTGAACCATTCTAACACTAGATTAATACTAGTAGTCAAATGATTATAGGTCTTAATGGCCTTCATGGATTGAATTTATTTTGTGTTTCAAAGAAAGAATATAATATTGTACATTTGTTGGCATGTTTACCTTCCTATTATTCTAATATTTGAGGCATAGAGGGCTAGCATGTTGAAGGGGTAGTGTATAAATGTATATATGTATATATATATGATAAACGAGACTTGGTCCGTGTTGCCACTTTAGACCTTAATAACCATAATACACAATCTCTTCGACGTGCTGACCCCCCCTCCCCCCTATGAATGATTTGATGTAATCTGTCAGATACACGTCATGATTATTTACCCAGATGACAATACAATCAACATTCTATCATCTACATACACTGAACATGACATGACCATAATGTGAACTCTAATCTTAATACTCAATTAGTGCCAATAAATGATCAAGTAGTTTTACAATAGCTATCGATGTCATTAACGGACATTTGACTCGTCTACTTGAAGACACTCACGGAAATGACGATTCCAATTAAAACGAAATGTCCTTGTACGTCGTTCAGTTAATTCAAATGTATTCCACCAATCAAACCCTAAACATAGATTCAAATCCACCAATCAAATCCTAAACATAGATTCAAATCCACCAATCAAATCCTAAACATAGATTCAAATCAGATGCATATCATCTGAAAAGGATTATTATTATAAGCGTGGAATTGACTTCTAGTTTTGCTATAGGTCATTGATACGCTGCCCATGACATATCAAAATGTTTAAAAGCCAACACAAGTCTCTTTATATTATGTACTTAAGACATTAACACCAGTTGTTAGTGCGATGGACTTTTTACCCCTGCGATCCAGGTTCGAATTCCGGTCTAGATAGATACTGATGTTCTTATATGACAATTTAGCAAAAATGTCGATTTTCCTACATGTGTGAAGACGAGGCTAGATCCTTGTTGAAGGGTAAGTTTAGATTACAGTCCAGGAAAACTTGTCATGTGAACCTAGCGTCGTATTTAATTGAAATATCATTAAAATGGCATTAAACCCAGTAAAATAAAGGTATGGTAACTTCTGTCTCCCAAATCCCTCAAACCAAATCACACCCAATGCCATAGAACCATAGAAAAGTAGAGTGCTTGCACCCTGACGTTGACAAACCTTCGCCTCTTAATGTTCGCCGTATCGTAACTTTTACTTAACGTCACAATCACAAATAAGGGATAATGGACTTTTTGTGTTATTTCTATTTATGTTGACGATGCAAAACTTTTGTGGCTCCGTTTGTTTCAGTTACACTTTACTTTGATGAAGCATGAACTTACAAAACACACAAACACCAAGTCCTTGTTATAAAGATATCTTCAATATTCTGTCTATTTTCTATTTTGGAGTAGTTATGTTTCTGGTAATGCTTTAGGAGAGGATTGTGACGAAACAAAAGATAATACGCTATTTTTACATGAATTGGTTCTACAATGAAGTTATGTGAGTGCTTGAAAAACACTGACTATCCTTAGTTCGCTATCCAAACAATAAGATACAAATGTGCTGTCGAATCTACGAACAAAGGCAACCTTTGAGAAGGACATAATGTGTCCTTTATTGATAGGTGACCTTCCTTCGAAGGAGACTTTGTTGTTAATAATCAATGACGTTTTTTTAAGAATGACCTTTATTCACAGGATGTCTTTATTCACAGGATGCCTTTATTCACAGGATGCCTTTATTCGGAGATGGACACTAACACAGTTTTGACTGTACATACATCTACGTGTAAGTAATTTACATGTAATTAAATGGGTTATAATGTAATTACCCTAAATTCTGTTTTTCTGTCTATCTTTGCTGGTTCATTTGTTCGTTCGTAACGGTTCAGGTAATGTCGTGTTTCTTATAACTGAGCTATGGAGAAAGTTGAACTAGTTTGAAATTAAGGTTGGACTTTTTTCGATGGACACATCATCCTTAATTTAGATCAAATTACTAATCGCAGTAGTTTCATTTCCAGTTTAATAGATAGCCTAATCAAGCCATCATTATTAAGGCGTGTTTCTAGTAAGATGTCACGAAGTATCATAATAACTTGTTTTTTCTATGTCCTAGCATACTAATTACTTCTTTGGTTATTAGAGTGTGTTTTTCTCATTGTTGCCAACAAATTATTCCAACTGAAATTTCTTTCTAGGAAAGGCATTGTCTTAGGCAGAGATTGTTGATATATTTCACACAATGAATAGTACGGTGGCATAAAAGGGACATCGGAAATATTTCATTTATCGCGTGAAAACGCGATAGCTGCTATATGTATGCGCGCATACGTGGTCATGCGATAGCTCAGTACTACATGTATGTGCGCATACGTGGCCATGCGATAAATAGAATTGTTCCTATGTCCCTTTTATGCTACCATAGAATAGTCTATAGACTATGTCTTGAGTTATATCCTTGTTGTCGTGTCTTTTTTATCACCAGTGGAAAATATCCAAATATATCATATATTTAAACTGTATGAAAGAATCTAAAGTCTGTAACAGTTATAGAATATTTATTTGGTTTCTAAACATATCGAGACAGAAATTAGCTTAGCTAGGTGTTTTTAATAAGCACTAAACAATTTGGAACCACTACTTAATATCCAAGAAAGGTAAATTTACGACATAAGTTTTCTTAAGTGTCTTCTCCCGACAAGGAAGTTGTCTTTTTTGCACTTTTTTATTACCAAATGAAAACAATAATGTCTTGAAGTATTTTTGAATATTGTTCTTGCCTGTTTTTGTCTCAAAATGCTAAAGCTTCCAAACCAACAACCGAGTCTATAGAAACAATCATTTCTGTCATCAGTTATCGTGACAATCAGATGAAAAGTTTCTTTTCAAACATAGAAGATTTATTATGATCGTACAAGTCAATAAATCAGTCGTAAATGTTCGATTTTCTTGTTCAGAATCCAACTTTCAATACGCTTTTCAAACATGTCCATGATTTAGTACACCTTTACATGTAATAATTAGCTGCATGAATTGAAAACACGTACATTACCTTTTACTAGTCGATTGAAACACTGGTGTTCAGTGAGCGAATGTAAGTAGCAAATAGCATGACGGAAGAATGATCTACAGTTAACTAAATTAATCAATGTTGTTCGTTCATTGGACTCGTTCAGGCTGGATTGTCCCGTTTGGTTATCCCATATTTGTGTCTGTGGCAAATATCTAATATACAGAGACCGCAGGAAACAACATGTGGAAAGCGATTTTCACAAAAACGAACCAATAATTAAACGAACATTTCTTTTTGTTTTGAACATGCAATTTAGTCGTATAAAATCGCTTACAAGATTGTTTCGAGTTGAATGAATATATTTATGTCATTCAACCATTCGTTTGTCTGATAAAATTTTCACAGTGTCAGCAACTCTCAGACATGTTATTGCACAATGATCATCATCATTATATTAGCTAAATGTGAACCAGCGATTGGTCGAATTTCGCTCAATAGAAGTTTGCATTCAATGTATAGTTCATTGACTTTAGTAATTTACCTGAATGCATGATGAGGGAAGATAGATTCAGTTATCAGAGATTATCCTGGTGTCTCTCGTAGCACGACATGCAATTTATTTATTTCGGAAACATAAAAATAACAGTCACGTGACGATAAACATTCGTGTTCGTTCTTCGACAATGAATATGTCTCATTTACCGTACAATGTTATTTCATTTATTTATTTCTTCGATTTAACGCCATTTTCAACATTATTTCTGTTATATCGTGGCGAGCAGTTATCCTTACCAGCATTCCCAGACTTCATTAAGGCACTAACCAGTAGTAACCACATTCTATCCGCAAGCTACTGCCAAGCTACCCCACATAATTCAGAGGTAGAGGACAATTAAAATAGGATGTTATACCTTTAGTCAAATTTGTCACTGACAGTTTGAACCTCGCTCGGGGTTCGAATTCACAACCTCTTGATCAATAGACCAACGCTCTAACCACTGAGCTTACCGAGCAGGCTCCTTAGTATACAATGATAATAATATCACTGTGTCACAACGCTTGGCTTCATAATACACTTTAGTGGTTATATATTTCCAATTAAACCTATTAAGTACATCCTGTCTGTGACAATTAAATTGCAAACTGAATGCGATATCAATGGTTAAAATTGTTTTACAAAGCATATTTTATGCTACCAGTAAATGATAGATATATGAACACACTGCCCAGATGGAATTACGATAAGCAATTAGTGCTGAAATGATAAGTCTTCGTATTCGTAGCACACATTCTCTGGTGATTTGATCAGCAAATAAAATAACATATTCAACAAAACAAGATGTAGCCACATCGTTCTCTTGAGATGGCAAATATCTCGGAAATAGAAGTGAAATTTTCAGGGAGGCATTATTCTCGCTAATCATTGGCAGAATGTGACATCGCTTTGTATCACCAGGAGCCTGTTAACAATGTGTCGCACTACCTCGTATATGTCGGACAAAAACGAACAGGTTGATAAACTTGTAATCCATCAAGAATTTATATGGACCGCATAGATTCCTTTCTATATCAGTATTTCAGCTTTTAGTAGACTTCAAAATGAAATATCTTCAAAGGAGAATGTTTTGAAAATTAAATCCCTCTTGTGCGAAAATTAAAACTAGAACTGCTTCATTTTAATGATATATTGCATCCGAAAAAGTATTTATAGACGTCAGCGTAATAAATCATACAGATGCATTTCAAGTGAACTGTTAAATGCGGTGAAAATATCTGCAGGAGAAATTCCCAGGAGTATACTAGTATACCAGGACTATACGGAAATACAAGAATATATTTTGCTCATTTAAGAAACAATTTGCATGTATATTGATGGTGATTAGGACAATATCTCGTGCTCTCCAATAAATAAATTCAGCCAGACAAAACATCGATATTAGTATTTGGAATTATAAAAGTAATTCGTGATTTGAATTCCAAATTTTCTTATAATTTGCAAATCAGAAAAAAGCTTCATATAAATCACTTTTATACAGTCCGGTATACGTTCTGGAAGAAGCATTGACATAAACATCTGATTATTGCATAGGATTAAAAAAGATATGTTTTTATGGTCTTGCAATTCATTTGTTTCGGTAAATTTCGGCGTTAGAAAGTCGGTACTTTTGTAAAAACGAAGGTTCACCGTGAATTAAGAAAATGCTCTAATTAGTAAAAGTATTAGGGATACGCCATCGACAAACATACTTATTGCCATTATCATAAGTTTTTTATACCTGGAATAAATAACGAAAACAAAATTGCTAAAAATATATGCATATAAACATATATAGGGTCAGAAGATCTTTTTGTAGCGTTACTAAAAAAATAAACAAATCTACAAGCGCCTTAAATTTTAAAGTTACTTTAAGATAGTTAAGGTGGCTTCTCTCCAGGATTTCTCTAAGGTTTTATAATGCCTCAGCTACAAGTATTGTTAATATTACTTCTTTTCTTGTTGACCCCTTTCATTACTGAGGGGAATAATGGGTGTGTTTCTGTTTTGTGTGCATGTAGTGCTTCGACACTGATAACGATTAACTGATAAATGTTGATATTAAATGCTCCAGTGTATAAATGTCATAAGCGATTTTTTATTTCATTGCATTCGTCTAGATATACGCTAAAGGTAACAAAACATTTGCTGATGACTTTAGCAGTTTATTCGTACGTATTTTACGTACAATTGTAATTACGTGAGAAAGTAGGCAGTTGCTTACAGAGGATAGGAGTCTAGTACTGGTTCTTCCCAGGAACGATGTTTTGGTGAACTGTCCGCCTCATATGACTCTGACTGTTGAAAAGGGGCGTAAAACTCGACATAATTAAAAAAGCACAATTGTAAACTTGACTTCGTCCGTTTTTAGCGTTATGTCACGAAAGCGATTTACACGATGCGTAGAAAACATGCAAGAACATCCTTCATTAAAATCGTATCAGACTTTTATTGTCCGTACATTTCTGTATGCAGACAGAATATTGAATATTTTGTCGTTCAGGCGAGGAACACTGTAAAATGATGCTCGATATTAGTTTTACTAACTTTATTGATATATTTACCACCGACAAACGTCTGTGATTTATACCATAAATCTAAATCCTAATTATCCTATAGGAACCAGACTGCTGGACTGATGTATTTAATTTTGTCTTGTATTTATCATAAATAAGGTAAGCCATTGATACATTACAATTGAGTTTTCGTAGTCCAGTCCTCATCCAATAATATAAAGTTAAAAATCTGACGTATTAGACTTCTACACCTCCTCTGGTTTCCGCTAAGTCAACCGGTCCTTTTCCCCGCCGACCACAAACATTTCTCGGTCTCGAATATTGTTTTCACCACCGACATGAATTCTATGTCAGAAAAAAAAGTTATTACCTAAATTGGATAGAAAAAACTACAGCAAGTTCCTCATCTATATCTACATTCAATTCAAACACGTTCTGTATGAATATACTTGATAGTACATTCCTTTCTGTAGGATTTAGTATTCCCTCTCTATCACATATCAATAAGATGTGCGATTAGTGTCATTCAGCTGGCTTAAGAAGTAAATTTCTCTCAGTGATAGGTGTATCCTGGTCTTCATTCACGACTTTATTTACCTTCATCCAATCAAAATTCCCATAATCACGAGACTAGCCGGGATCTATGGGATTTTTTCGAATTCGCGCCATTGACATAAGATGCTGTTTTTCATCGGTTTTATTTTTGGCGGGTCTTATTTCTTAGCATGACAATCCCATAGACCCGTGTTTGATGTGTAGCAACTTGGTTTTCTATGGATATTTTTAAAAGACCCATTAAAGGTCACCCTGTGAATAAAGGCCATTGTTTTAAAAACCTTCATTGATTATTATAAACACTCTGATACATTGACGGATTAAAAGACACGTTTTCAGTGCAGACCGGAAACGATTAGAAATGTTGTCATGCAATTTGCACGTGAATGTAAATAAACTGGCGGTCAATCGAGCGCTTGTCGGATACTGGTTGACGTGTTTTACGACAAAAGGAAACCTGGAAACTGTTTACTGAGGTATCTTTATTGACATTCTATTGTTTCTAAAGGTGTCAATGCTTTCCTTCGGCCATAGACATGAAAAGTTCTTTGTTTGCTAGTGCGGGTTTGTCAATTCCTTGACTGCTTACTGTCATATTAACTTACCAAGCATAATCATAATGTATGCGACGTCAATACTCTGATACATTGACGGATTAAAAGACACGTTTTCAGTGGAGACCGGAAACGATTAGAAATGTTGGCATAGCAATTTGCACGTGAATGTAAATAAACTGGCGGTCAATCGAGCGCTTGTCGGATACTGGTTGACGTGTTTTACGACAAAAGGAAACCTGGAAACTGTTTACAGAGGTATCTTTATTGACATTCTATTGTTTGTAAAGGTGTCAATGCTTTTCTTCGGAAGCATTTTTTAGATTATTCCCTTTGTTTAATGGAACTAAACATGCAAAACAGTGTTCATTTTGAATAGAATCTGTTGCGTCTAAAGTACATTTCCACGTCTTCTGAGTTGTAAGTTTGTCCTTAGTTACTTGTTCAGTTTTATAAATGATTCCGTCATTTTGTCCATCGCCTAGCGTATTTCATAGCCTAGCGTATTTCATAGAAGCCTAAGAATATGGAACGAATAAAGAACAACACATTTCATTGACAGCATGCATGCATGTTTCCTTATTTTGCCCGCAAGATGGATAAACTTCTCCAAATATTGTTAATACTTATACAGAACTATGATCCAATTTCTGTATGAGAAGAAAGGCACCTAGTCTATCCCATGTATTAATATTTATGAGCATAAAACTATTCTTGATCGGACAGATGCTGCTGATCATATCAAGTCACATTATGTCTGTGTTACCATTGAGTGTGAGAAGTCTATCTCTATGATTGAGAAAGAAAACGTATTTATTTACCCGCCTGTCTTGTCTCAGCAGTAGCCTGTTTCAGATATAATATAAAATCTCCTTTTAATATGCTTCTGAGACATATGTGGTAACATACACACATATCTTAGGTCTGAGACGAGTAGTTTGATGTATTGTATACAAATGAACTTAAAAGATATTTTATGAAGAGAACAGCTATTACGACTGGATTTATATTTGTATCGTTATTATGAATTACAGAAATCTCGGACCAAGTTACAAGTACCACTGTCATTATGACGGCAATTAGAGGTACATCTTTCCCATCCCTATCTAATATTTGACAAATTATTGAGTGGTTCATGTACAAAATGTATGTCAAAGGACCTAAAAATACGACTAAATGTCGATTTAGTCTCTTTTCACCGCATTAGGTTGTACTATGCCAGAGGAAGATAGCTAATCTTATTTGAGCAAATTGGCCTATCTCTTTTTATTTCACCTCAAGATGAAAGACAAATATCTGCCGATATATTTTACTTACATAAATACGTGCCTCATACAATCTCGTACAGACATATTGATTTGATCCAAAAATTACTTTTAGAAATGTTCAGCTCTTGTATGTCAGAAAGTCTTGTATTCACCTTTATCTTGAATTGTCTCAGACTATCAGAAACATCATAGATTGTATCAACTAACAAGCGTCTGTGGCAACCAAAAATAGCACTACACCGAAAGATAAGTTTTCTGACACCATAATAAAACAACAGACTCAATAAACAAGAATTCGAATTTAGACTTTTGTTATGTAGAATAATGGTGGACATCATATTTCGATTTACTGATTTGTATCAAAATCGATTAAAAATAGGAAGGACGAAATGAAAAAAAATTCCATTCTCGCATCCCAATGTTGGTATTTATTGCTTCTTAGAACTAATCAAAGACAAAATCGAAATGTTTTATACCTTAATGACTGTATTGTATAGTTTAGCAAGAAATGTTTGGAAGTGTCTTAGAACGAGATTTTATAAGATCATGATTCATTAAATGTTAGATCATAAATTGGACACATGGCAGAAAAGTACGGGGGACATACACAGAATAATTATATACCTTTTAACTTGTTAAAGCAATGCAACTTTTCAATGTTTTAAACACATTTTACAGACAGGCAACGCTCTCAAAAATGCATTTGTATTACAAAACAAGAACGCATTTCTCGACGAGTTATTGTCTGGAGCAAGCTCTTAAAAGCCACTATCTAGCGGCTATGTGGTGTTTGAGCGATGCAATTTCTAGAAATTAAGTGTCAAAATCTCAACATCTTGCTTTTACAAAACCAATCTTGACACAGTTTTATTGTCGAAAGCATTAGCAAAACAGAATGTTTCTGAGTATTCACCTTGTTTCACTCATTTACATTCTTTTACTCATACGATTTTCCGATGGTACATTAGCATGAACAATATGTTTTCCTTTAAGCATCTCTATGACATGTACAACTGTAAGGAATGTATTCCGTAGATACAAATTACTTTCTTTCATGACGCATTATTCCATCAGTAGATCGTTAAAATCAATACACAATATTGTCATCGATTAGTAGTTTTAGAGGTAAGATTTCCTGGTTTCCTTTTAAAACATTCAAAAACATGCTTATGGTTGACGTCAAGATATCTTCGTCTTAGCTAAACCCATCTCCCATGGGAGACCACGTAGGCATATGTTTTGTTTCTATTATGATATTTTCTCGCTATTCCATGCTTTTTATATTCAACAAGGCAATTATTTGAAAATTATTGTATTGCAGTCCCCCGCGACCCACTCATTCCAAATCCCCCGACCTAAAAGATGTTAACGATTTTGACAAAAATGTTTGCTGCCTTTATTTCTAGAACAAAATTATAATATTTGTATATTGTCAACAAAAATACCAAAATACTTACCCACCCAAAAAAGTTTGGATCGAGTAACCACAAACCTACATTTTAAAGATGGTCTAATTCCTCGCTTTTTGTCGAAACACTGGTCCGCTTTTGTAACTAAAACAATACAGTCATAATCGTTTCCGGAGAAGGCGTTTATGTTCTATAGATATTTTCATCATTGTCATAATGTTTCCTTAACCCGACGGACAAGCGAAATGTTAGTGTGCGAACAACTGACCAATTCAACACTAAATTTGGTAAACCTTTTCTCTTCTGTATATATAATTGTAGCATATCTTTGCCCTAGATACTTACGATCCGTTTGTAGCACTTTGCGCTAGATACTTACGATCCGTTTGTAGCACTTTGCGCTAGATACTTACGTTCCGTTTGTAGCACTTTGCGCTAGATACTTACGATCCGTTTGTAGCACTTTGCGCTAGATACTTACGTTCCGTTTGTAGCACTTTGCGCTAGATACTTACGATCCGTTTGTAGCACTTTGCGCTAGATACTTACATTCCGTTTCTCTTTTAATCCAATTGGATCTTTTATTCTTCCTGTATCAGTCTGTTACATGATAATTACCTGGGAAAGTTACTGTGAAAGCATTGTCAGATAGCACAGCTGTTGCGGGAAAGGTGTGTGTAACAACATGGGTTCTTGTCTAATTTACATTACGCCATCAAAATTGTACTCGTAAACAATACCCCCATAGGTTGAATGAACTTAAAACCTTAATTTTGGATACAACAAGTATATAAAGACTGGAATCTGGTCACATCACTGCAAGAATATGGACGGGCGTGAAAACGACCTTATAGGTACAGATATAGAAAACCAAAATTCCCCTTAAAATATCGCTTCAATTAACATACGTCAGCAGAAACGCGTTATTACAACAGACAGTGTCGCAGTACCATAAATTGTTCACCACGACTGAACGCCATAGTCTAACTAATTAGCCAAAACTCTCTTAGAAAGGTAGACAGAAAGATTTACAGGAAACGTAATTTGACATGTATGCAGAGACCATCACACCAAATACACAGTACGCGAACATCATAAAGAACAAAGCCGCTAACTCGACAACATGTAACAGTATATACCACAATACCGTATGAACAACAATAAGCGGGTGGTTTGAAAAAATAACTTGACAGAAGTGAAGTGGCTTACTTAAAAGGGGGCGTGTAAAAAGTAATATTACGAAGAGAATAAGCGAAGATAAAACTACATGTACCTGTTAGTACAGAGACAACCTGTTACACAAAGTATACAGAGATGTTGGTGAGTTAACTAGACATATTACTGAGAGAGGTGGCGAAATTATCTAAAGGGAGGATTTAAGAGAAAGCAAACATAGATGTTGGACACAAAACCTCAAAAGGTTAAATTAACAGAATTACGATCTAAACGAGACTTATCGAAGAGACTCTAGATAACCATGCCATAAAATAGCATTATGAAAAATAGAACAACATCTAGATACAAGCAGGTTAAGAGGGGCTTCCGTGGTAAAGTGGGTAGGGTCTATGACTAGTTATCTCTAGCCCCTAACTGCAGCCCCACTAAACAACACTTGTGAAGTGTTACCTTGTCATAACCTAGAGTTGTTAGTTGCAAAGGTTTTGAGCTGATTTGATCTGGCATCAAATCTTTGTTGAATGAATGGTTACCATTTTTACTACTATCTAGCTAGAGGTCGATGTCGAATGAAGGTCACAGTGAACACATAGCGTCCTCCTCCACCGTGAATGAAGATGTGCACTTAGCGTTCTCCTCCATCGTGAATGAAGATGTACACTTAGCGTTCTCCTCCACCGTGAATGAAGATGTACACTTAGCGTTCTCCTCCACCGTGAATGAAGATGTACACTTAGCGTTCTCCTCCACCGTGAATGAAGATGTACACTTAGCGTCCTCATCCACCGTGAATGAAGATGTACACTTAGCGTTCTCCTCCACCGTGAATGAAGATGTACACATAGCGTCCTCATCCACCGTGAATGAAGATGTACACTTAGCGTTCTCCTCCACCGTGAATGAAGATGTACACTTAGCGTTCTCCTCCACCGTGAATGAAGATGTACACATAGCGTCCTCATCCACCGTGAATGAAGATGTACACTTAGCGTTCTCCTCCACCGTGAATGAAGATGTACACATAGCGTCCTCATCCACCGTGAATGAAGATGTACACTTAGCGTTCTCCTCCATCGTGAATGAAGATATACACTTAGCGTTCTCCTCCACCGTGAATGAAGATGTACACTTAGCGTTCTCCTCCATCGTGAATGAAGATATTCACTTAGCGTTCTCCTCCACCGTGAATGAAGATGTACACTTAGCGTTCTCCTCCACCGTGAATGAAGATGTACACTTAGCGTTCTCCTCCATCGTGAATGAAGATATACACTTAGCGTTCTCCTCCATCGTGAATGAAGATGTACACTTAGCGTTCTCCTCCATCGTGAATGAAGATATACACTTAGCGTTCTCCTCCACCGTGAATGAAGATATACACTTAGCGTTCTCCTCCATCGTGAATGAAGATATACACTTAGCGTTCTCCTCCATCGTGAATGAAGATATACACTTAGCGTTCTCCTCCACCGTGAATGAAGATGTACACTTAGCGTTCTCCTCCACCGTGAATGAAGATATTCACTTAGCGTTCTCCTCCACCGTGAATGAAGATGTACACTTAGCGTTCTCCTCCACCGTGAATGAAGATGTACACTTAGCGTTCTCCTCCATCGTGAATGAAGATATACACTTAGCGTTCTCCTCCATCGTGAATGAAGATGTACACTTAGCGTTCTCCTCCATCGTGAATGAAGATATACACTTAGCGTTCTCCTCCACCGTGAATGAAGATGTACACTTAGCGTTCTCCTCCATCGTGAATGAAGATGTACACTTAGCGTTCTCCTACACCGTGAATGAAGATATACACTTAGCGTTCTCCTCCACTGTTAAAGCTAAAAAACTCGCCAAATGACTCTGGCTATTGGTGCAACATTAAACTTCTATTTCTAGGTTGTTAACATTGCTATTTCGAATCATTTATGAAGCAGATTCTAAGGTAAGGACTTTACTTAAAGGGCCATCAATTAGCTTTTTGAATTTAGTAATACAGAACAATAGATAAAAATATAATAAAATATAAGAAATATATTTGATTTACTCTAAAACAATATTTACATGATTCCTTTCAGGCGCCTTTTTCTTATTTTTTTGCAATAACATAGAAAAAATACTGTGCTACATTTCTATAATCATGTTCTTCGTGTTCAAAAAAGAAAATTTCGGAATGTTTTGTTGAAAGTAAAAATAAGTATCACCTTTAATTTTAACATCCATAAAACTAACAGGGCTTGATGTTTTATAAAGGTACGTGATCTTTGCTGAACTCACGCTCTCCTGGTCGAGCGCCTGAAATCTTTTCTACAACGCAAGACAATGTTCTCATAACTTTTGTAATGAATGACCGATATACTTAGAATTGAAGTGTTGTTTTTTTCTCCAAGGCACTGTTCGCTGAATTCTTCTCCGATTTAATGTAACCCTCGTCTCTCCCCTGTTCACCTTCTGGCTGTCAGTTTTACCATTTTAGTGTAACATACGAAGCTAATAGCTTTATGATGTTTTGTAACCGTGTAATATAACTTCCGGTTTCCCTACTTTCTAGAGAATTTAAATCTGGTTTGTTATTTTGATATTAAAAACTCTGTTTCATAAGCTAGATTGCGACACAGAATTGTATATACATGTAGACGCTTTCGTGTTCTCTTTGGTCCGCCCGCGGATTTGTTCAGTGGTTAGAGCGTTTGTCTCCTGATCGAGAGGTTGTGAGTTCGAGCCCGGGCAAGGCTCACACTGTCTGTGACAAATTACACTGAAGTTATTACATCCTATGTTAAATTGTCCTCTACCTCTAAATTATGTGAGGTAGCTTGGCAGAGGCTTACGGATAGAATATGGTTAGTACTGGTTAAGGCCTGAATGAAGTCCAGGAAAGCTGGTTAGGATAACTGCCCGCCACGATATGACTGAAATAATGTCGAAAATGGCGTTAAACCCGTTCAAACAAACAAACAAACAAACAAGCAAGCAAGCAAGCAAGCAAACAAACAAGCAAGCAAGCAAACAAACAAACAAACGTATTCTATTTATATGCATGTGTTTGTTTCTGAGGGTATAAGGCCATTTTCAACGATATTTCACTTTTAAAAGTCCATTTTATGGATGATAAATCGATATTTTTGTAAATTTTCAAAGAAGGATATACAAAAATGTAACATGTTGTGACTGAGATTCAAACCTGGCTCGTCGGGTTAGCGTCTAGCGTACTAACCACTGGACCACGGCTGCGACCTGTTTATATGCGATAAGTAGTCTGTTAAAGTTCATTTAGATATGCATACATCATCCAATCCGAATCGAAACAACATTTGAGACCATATTCGCCATTTTCAGCTTTATAAGCCCCACCGGGTAAACCTACTCAATATCGTCATCAACCATGTATTCTCTATATTAACGACATCATCTTCTGCAACGAAGTGTCACGTTTACTTTATTCTTGCCAAGGCATTGAAACAGTCTGATAGTACTTTTTACGACCTATCGTAAATGACGAGCTTTATTTTGTCCGTTGCCTATTCTATATCAGATGATATACATACACAAACTATGTACTCATAATTGCTCGTATCTACGTAGCTTTGTCTAAAATTGGCAATGTTATCGAGAGAAATTACCCATGGCTCCGAGGGGAATCGTATGTCCATTTATAATAATGAAAAAAACATTTTGTTAGTTTAAGTCCATTTCAACTAATTAGAAAACACGTTGTTAGGGTTTTGATGAGGTCAGCATCAATGCCTCGGAGGTGCAGATTGTTTTATAATCTAATTCTTGCTTGTTCACCGAGTTATGAAGTAGGCTTGGCCAATTGGACTTAAATCATGTTTGGCTTTTATCTGTATTTTCATTCCATTCAGGCATTTCCGAAGTAGTATTATAATTCCGCCGCCCGCACTTTCTACGACCAGAATTCTGGATAAACGAAGAAACAAATACATTTTAGCCCATGCTTAAAATATGTTGATAATTTGTCTCGTCATTTTTTTTCTTGCCGGAATTTTAGTTTGAAGTACTCGTAATACCGCCGACCCAACGACTGTATATTTTTGGGGAATGTTTCCAAGCGGAACTAGGTACATTTGGATACCCCCCCCCCCCCCCTTATATGTTACCATGCGTTTCTTGAATGTTTAACCATTTTTATGCTCCCGACATCTAGTGACGCCGGGGGCATATAGTGATTTCTTTGCCGTCCGTCCGTACAAGATTTAGTTGAGTTTACGTCAAGTTAGTCACCGGAGACATAAGTACACACTCACGAGTACAATTTATTGAACGCAGCGTCTTTTTGTGTGTTTTTTTTCAGATTTTATAGACGATAGATGCTGATGAGCAACACACACTGAAGATCTATGTGATGATTGTCGCTTGTTTCACAAATGAAGACGACAACGATATTAGGTTGGATGAGAATGTGTAAATTAGTGTTCTAAAATCGGACTACTGGCACTATATCGATCTTTGAATGGAACCGAACCCGCAGACAACAATCGATTGATTGATTACAAAAGGAATCTTTCAAGAGATGAAGCATATCCAAAGAATACAATAGTTACCAACTCACTTATTTGGAAGTGTATGGTATCCGACTTCTGACAAAACTTGAATGATAACAATATTCAATCAAATTTAATAAATAAAATTAATACTTAAATTAATACTCTGTTTTTTATATTTTTAATTGCTTAATGATATTTACATTTACATTCTTGTACATATAATTACTGTATGATTATTATACATGCCATGGAATTTGTTGGAGTTTGCTGTATGAGAGTGTATGTTAATTCTAACATTCTGTTCTCAAATCTTAAACATAGCGATCGAATTACTCAAAATTGTATACATGTATATTAACTTATGGCATTTACATATTTATGCCTATATATAGTAAAACGTCGTAGTAACTTTATTTAATTATTTAGGCTGTATAGCCACTATGAATAATACAAACACAACCATACATGTGACAGTAAAGTACGAGTATTAAGTAAAACATACATCTTTGGGTACCAAATTGTAGATGGTCAGGCTCGTATTTTAAAAGAGTGAACTGTACTCTCTGCCGTAAACTGTTCCAATGATTGTAGTTCTGATATTGTTGATATGTTGTCGGCATTTACGTGATGAAAAGTCGAAATATCTTGGGACGTAACATCAGGAGAGACGAAAATCGAGAGGGCGAAACATCAAGTTGTAATGAGAACTGAATCTATGAAGACGGCATTTTCATTAAAAAAATGCTAAACTTTATGGTAATAGTAAAATTGAAAAATCATTGAATTATTGTGAGTGAAATACCAGCCGGCGTCAAACCTCGACAACATTAACAAACAATATTGAAATTATTGTCTGTTTATCATGTTAGAATATAGGACTTGTATGAAAAAACTGGTTGAGTTGGCCTGTATGTACGAATAAGTGCACGTTCGGGTAATTTGTATGACATTCTTGGAAATAGTCGCTTGCTTTAAAAAAAATTCTGTATCATTTTGGTGATTCTATCAAGTCAATGCTTGTAAAGGTATCGTTTGATTCACGGGATAACTAATATATACATTATTAGCATACCATCGGGAAATCTTTTTCAGTTTTAGATATCCACTCAAACATAAAATGTTGCTTTTTGCAACATTTATATGGTTACGTGGCATGACTACGTCTTATCGCTTAGAATTCCCATCTAAAACGAAAAGCTATTAAATTTTCTCGTCATTTAAAAAAAAATACAATGCCCACAATTACGACATGTTCGCTTTTGAATAGATTAATTGCTTTTAAATAGGATTTGTATTCATGAGGTCGTTTGGTATCTTTTCAGTCTAAGTTTTGCGGACCCATTGGTTACATTGATTGCCATCGCAAATAAATTTCCAATCAAAGACGTGTTTGCACTACTTAAACATAATATTCGATTTGCCTGAATTTTTTTTTTATCTTTATACGACTTTTTCAAGCAGACGACAAATTAACGAAATCTTATTCGTCTTGCTGAATGTGTAATTTCAGCGTACTCGAGTTAGCTCTTAAATTAAGGCAAGCTCTGTGTGAATTAAGACGGCATTTATGGGGCTGTTTTCAATCATTTAGTAGCACTCATTATGAAATAGAATCTGATATGAAGTAGATATCAACAGTACACTTTTAATGTCTACATTCAGACTCATTCGTACGCCCCAGGTAACCAAAAATAAGAGGAGCGAAGAGAAACATCTGGAACACAGCAATCGGAATCCTTCGGGAGGTTTCGACAGACGGTTGAGGGGTCGCGGGTCAGTCAGACTGGATAAGTCTTATATGACAAGAATCTAAGTAGAAGAACAAAAAAAGGTATAAGTGAAAAGCCGTGAACAAACGTTTATAATTTGTATTTATCGTCTTGTAGGAAAATTTTGCACGGAAAACATACAATGTTTGTCTATAAAAAGGTACCATCCGTTCGTTGTTACGGTTTTAAGTCAATGATTTATGGAACATTAGAAAGTGTGAGTATTAGTATTAATACTTAATTAATACTTAAGTATTTAAGCAGTGACAATATGATTGGGTTATGTGAACTATAAGTGTATAAAAACTTCATTAAATCATTATTAAAGATCATTCATTCAGTAATACTTCTATTAAAAATCAAGATCAAATTTATAGATATTTTTCTGTCTCTGTTAATACTTTAGTCATAAACGCATCATTATACATAGTTATTTAAAACAAATACCAGCTGAACAATTTTTCGGAACATATACAAAATTTCCATTACGGAGAAAACGCCTTGAATACAGCATCAACTTATATTGTAATTATCTCCCTTATTCAAAAGCAGGAAATGCACAGTAGGTTTCATTTTTCGAGATTCAAACTTGAAATTTCAATGTAAACATCTTTTTTTTAACTTAATGGAATCATCAAACTTTGTATAATAGGGATATATTGATAAAAGAGAAATAATCTAAAATAGGGTAAAAGGACCATGGGAAAATCTTTTTTGGGTTCAAAAGCCATCAATTTTATTTGGATTACCTCCCTCATATATTAAAATTGAAGAGTAAGTGTCATTTATCTTTAACTCAGATTGCCACTTGAACACTGATAACATTTTCCCCACGGTCCCTAGACATTTTCACCAATCTATTTTTATTTGCTGTCATCTGAATGGTGTCATATAACGTATATCAAATGTGTAAAATGCGATTTGTGGCAGAAGTTCGAAATTAAAACATCTTCATCAAGGACTTATATACATACATGTATATAAGTCCTTGTCTTCACGAAGGGAAAGGGTGTAATTACTATATACATGTAAGTAAATACTGTCTTATGAGATCTGTTACCGTAACAAACATATACAATGTAGCAGAGACGTATAATACAATTATTTTTACGTCTCTGAATGTAGTTAATGCTGATTTCATCCCCATTTAAAAAAACGCTTTATTTATTTATTTTTGTGTGTATCACGCTATACATTCAAATGTAAACATTAAATTCGTTGTTGAAAACTTGTTTAACCATGGCACTAACATGTTTTGGGTATAATGATAAAAGATAAAAATTTCTCTAAAAAAATGTTCGATTTTAACATCAAAGGGAGGTAATCCAAATATAAATAATGACTTGAACTCAAAAAATATTTCCCCACGGTCCCTCGACCCTTGATTAGATTATTTCTCTGTTATCGTTATATCCCTATCATATAACGTTTAATTATTTCATTATATTATAAATAAAGACGTTTATATTAAAATTTCAAGATTGTTACTTAAAAAAATTTCGAATGTATAATGACGAATCGAACTCAGCGAAGTATTATTTCATCCCCGCACACGTTCTTCATATCATTACTATTGATACAGTGAAATATGGATATAATGAAATAATTATACAAGCCCCTTAGATTTTACTTTAACTTTTACCGTGTTTTTAACAGTTTGCAAACAAACAAAACTGCGTTATTTAAGGGCGATCGTATTTTAATGGGTAGATCGTAACACTGCGATCCAGTATTTTTATGTGTGGCCTGATGGTTTGAATTTCTTTTATTCTGAGGTCAAAGTAACTGGTCCAGACACGTAATTTCTATAGATCATTCTTCCACGACATCAATACAGAATAATGGAAACACAAATAACAAAGAATGTCACAGTAGTTCAGAAGTCTGACAACATAATTAATTAATGACGTAGATATTGATACCAAAGGAATAGTCAGTATGGACAATCCTGTTTAAATCTCTAAAATTAGTTTTTAGTTTGTCTGAAACATACACAAATATATCGTATAATTATCGTATCGTGTGGTAACATATATCCATAAGGAGATTGCTAACCTACTTCAGGGGAAATAATTAAATTATAATAGAAATCATTTTTCTCATATAAAAAAATAAGACTTGTTCATACACGTGTCTTGGGTGCAGTGATTATCTGAACATCTCCAGGATAAAATACAGTAAAACCGTAAATGTAACGTAACGTCAATATACTTGTAGACTACCTTAACATGACTACCATTATGGTTTTCGAACTGGTTGGACTGGTTGTCAATTTCGGACGTTTTCAATTTCGGACTGGTTTTCAATTTCGGACGTTTTCAATTTCGGACTGGTTTTCAATTTCGGACGTTTTCAATTTCGGACTGGTTTTCAATTTCGGACGTTTTCAATTAATTCGGTATGGATTTCAATATATAGTACAGTGCAACCTTTCCAAAGCAACACCCTTTGTAAGTAGCACAATCATGTTGTTGATGAGAGGTTGTTGCTCTAGAGAGGGCGGCACTGGAGAGGGTTGTACTGAAAAGAAATGTTCGAAATCATGTCATAAAACTTCTTGGAAAAGAAAAAGGACTATTAATAAAGCACGGGCTGCTCATGGAAATAAATACAAGAGAACACGTTTATAATGACTTCACGGGAGCCAAAACAAGAACTTCATAATATCCATAATTCACTGTAAAATATATTCACTGTGTGAAATAAAGGACGACGAGTACAGGTGAAAAATACAAACTTTACTGTATCTGATTCTTCGCTATATTAGAGTTCAATTTTGACCATGTTATACTGTATGTCGTGAATATTGTATTTATACAACTTGTTTCACATAAATCATACACAACAGTGGACACAAGAAATACGTAGGTATATTATTTTGTAAAGTTGAATGGCGTTAAGAATATTTATAATGCATCATAATAACAGTCAAACCTGTGAACAAAGGTCACTCATAATATGGTATTTATTGACAGGTGGACTTTATTCGGAGGTTATTTTGTTCTAAATCATCTATGGCAGTTTTTAAAAGAGTGGCCTTAATTCACATAGTAGCCTTTATTCGGAGGCGGTCGCTATATCAGATTTGACTATAATATCTAAGAAAAAAGTTCCACTAGTCCTTCTTGAAATAATCCACAGGATCAATGTTCAATTTACAATGGGTCAGTCAACAAACCCCCATTTGTGAAATAAACACAAAAACACGCCAACGCCAAAAGCCCAGGCACGCGCGCACACACAGTTGATTTTCAGTGTGCCGTCGCGCATTTGGTAAGCTTGATTCAATAAATCCACAGAGGAAACATTCAGCAGAAAATAATCTGATTTACATTTCCGAGTTCGTGATGATGCGATTACGTGTTTGTTATATTCGGTACCAGCGTGATCATCTTATAAAATCGGCAAAACGTGACAATATGTGCAAGTGTCCGATATTGATTAATTACCTCCACTACTGCTAATTGGTAGAAGAATCGAAGGATAATGAAATTAATCCATGAATGATGCCGATAACGTGCGATAGTGTTCCTGACAAAAGCTAGTAAATCATAAAACATGAAGACATTAAATAACAAATCTTTCTGGTAGTAATGGTTAATTATATTCACATGTCATCATTAATCAGATTATGGAACTAAATGATTAGTACAGATTATAACAATTAGTCGCTAGATTCTTCTATAAAAGCTGATATATTGCGCTTTGCGTAAATTGTTAAATTGTAGCTCTATTGAAAGCAAGATCACTAGTCTCAAACAAGGTGATAAATTTATCAATTAAAGCAAACATCAGTCTGTATAAGGAACAAGGTGATTCTACGAACTATACAAAATCAAGATTCTTGATTGTACAACCATTAGAGAAACTAAACAAATACAATATAAACACACAAACAAGACATTTGAAAATAAAAACACAAATGAATACAAATGAGTTTGTTGTCTTCTCATATCCTGCAACACTAGAAAACTAAGTATTTCCTCGAAAGATAAAACCATTACATTCGATTATTAAGAATATTTCACCAAGACATGACCTTTTGGAGAATTAAACACAAAACGTTTTACATAACCATACAGTGTCACCAACGGTTACTGTCAATAGCAATTCCCAAGTCTTCAACAATGGACTTTATATGTAACCAAAACGACTGCAAATTAGTTCTGTGATTCCATAGAACTCTTTGAAATTGTCGCGTGCAGCCATACCTGTGGCGCTGTTTTACAAAGCGAACAACTTGGTTTAAAACACGTCATGAACAACATTCATGATGTCATGCGAGCAAACAGACAAAAATTATAAACATGTATACGAGTGGCATGAAAATGTGATGGAGTGCAATAGTCCAAACACTCAATTGTCACACCATTCAAAATGTTACAACTTGTCTGGACATCCAACAACCTCGTGTTTATATTTATACTTAGCTTATGAATATAGTTTTGCTACATTGAGATCCAAATTAACATCAAATACACTTCATTTCTTTAAATGTCTTTCCGTTTGCGTATTGTATATTGTCACATGCATTTCACGTGTGTCACACGCAGTTTCAGCCGGAATCACGTTCGCACGCGTTTAAAAGTATCTCCGACACAGATCGAAAATATATTGAAAATGGTGGTTATTCTCGATGTTATTTTTAAACATTTTGAAATAGTTCCGTTAGAATAGACTTCGGAATATCTTTAACAAGTTGCTGCCTGGACTGTATAACAGGGTTCCTGGGGAACTGCGCCCCCGGCCCTAGGCTTTAAAAAGTCGCACACCAGGGATTGTTTTTACCCTTGACAGTATTTATGGTAATGTCGAAATTAGAGTTTCCGTTGTATAACAGAATGTAATCATATATGAGATGAACTCATTACTTTACATTGCAAAAGTGTTACTTAATCTTGATATTTAATGATGCAATAAACACGACATTTTCTCAAGCTTGTAGAATTATACCAACATTTTAGTTATAACCAGGCATCATCTTCACCTGATATTGTGGATAAATCTGATTGTCATGCAGCTACGATACAAATTAAATCCATTAATGACATTTTGCCGTACTTCTGTGACAGTTATTGTTGTTTTAAAACTGATAACAAAATACTATGATTGGTAAAACGAGTTTTGACTGGTTTTGACTTGATATGGTGATGCATATATACGGGGAATAGTATTCTGTTACCTTACGAAAAATAAATTTTGCTGATTGGAATGTACTGGAACCCCGGACTCTTTTTTTTCGTGACGCATAGAGTCGAAAATATAGCCTGTGTTAAAAGCTCTTTATTAATTTGACGAGCCCAATGTCAACTTTATATGAAAAAGTGCGTTTCACCATACTGTTAGCTATGTACTATTCCAAATGGCTTTAGAATATAATTGCCTACAAAACCGCGTAAAAACACCATTTCCGTATCCTTTCATATTAAACATACTGTATTTTTTTCTGAATACTTATTTTAGGTCAAAGAAGGAAGGGCGTAATTGGCCGGATCCGTCCAATATCCCAGCCAAATGTCCCGGAAATTAGTATGCCAGCTGTTTTTGAAGTGGCGGTTTTTATAGAGAGCCTTTTTAAAAATAAATCATTAGTCATATCACAATCAATTTGAGATGAAGTTGATTGTAAAACTGTGTTAACGAGTTTTCGTTCGTTCGTCCGTTCGTTCTTTATTTACTCGTAGTTCATTTTTAAATTCTGATGCAGAAGATGAAACTATGTAATTAATTCCGCGTTTTCTGCTTTACCGCGACATCCTATCACACATTAGTCTCAGTTTTCGCGTCACCTTCGAGTGCGTAAATCGTTATGCATACATACAATTTTCTCCAGCAGATGACTAATCGACTAATGGAAACATTGTCGGTATTAAATATACTCTTATGCTACCATTCGTATTGGTTTGCACTAGTTGCTGTGGGTTGATAGACTGACATTTTAAACACCTTTTCGGAAACTGTACGTTAGTTCAGCTCAGTCTGTATAGCCGTCATTCGCTCGACACACATTTATTTTAATGCGCACCAAAGTACTACGTTTTTCCACATCCGCCATGCAATTGTTAAACTAGTTCCTGTTCCATGTTGCAGTGCAAGTCAATGTTAGAGTATACTTTATTGTACTAAGTTTGTGTCTGCAGCAATACAAGCACGCAATGACAATGTGATGAATCGTCAGATTTTATGAATACCATCACAGGGGAATACAAACATACAGTAAACCATTGTGTCGCGTTTGAATAATTTTTTATTCGCAAGATGACAAAAGGGTTTAAAAATGTACTTGAGTGAGATATCTGTACACGTAATGAATATTTATCAGATTCGACCAATTTTGAGGTCGGTCTCTGAGCTTTAGCACACTACAAAATTGCAACATGCGGAAGTAAATAGTTTCATAAATTGATTTGAATATAGAATTTGTTTGACAGTAATATATTATTGTATTACAGTGCAACCTCTCAAGAGCGGCCCTCTCTTGAGCAACAATCTCCCTTCAACCACAGTATAATTTATTCCCGCTGCACAATTTAACAATTTTAGCCTCTCTAATGCAACAATCTCTCAACAATAATATAATTTTGCTTCTCCGAAAGGATGTTGCTATAGAGAGGTTGCATTGTACGTGAAAATATTGATAGGATAACTCAAAGTGGAGATTTAAACTGAGAGACTGGTGATCTCGAGTTTTATAATCTCGTGATCTGACCAGCTCACGGACCTGTTAAGTCATGTCTCCATATACCGAACCGTGTCGTAAGAGAGACAACGATCTCAGTATCAAATCAGCTTCATATCAGTACTCTTGTACATCTTTATAAATACACTAAATATTTCTTCGAATAAACTTTAGTATATGAGGAAAACGAGTATATTTTACTTAAATTATCTGTGTACTATTTACCTATTTTTTATAGCGGCAGCTTAATTACTGCTTTATATAAAATAAAATATATACAATGCCTGGAACTTTCACTGTTATCAATTGATGTTTTCACGCGAGACAATTTCCGTTAGAAAGATATGTTGATGCATCTTTCTACAGACATTTTCAATTAAAGCTATATTTAGATAAGACATAATGTCGTTTCTTGTTGAATCCATTAAATGTTTCCCGACAAATCTCAGTACTTCATACTTGTTTTTCTTTTAATGTCACGACACGTGTCTTTGTTGGTATTTGGTATTTTCTATATCACGGTCAACATTTGTTTGCGTTTAAGCGACCGAATTTCTCCAACATAATTATCGAAAACAGTAACCATACAAAAAAAATGCGCTGATAACTGAAATATTTGATGCGAATTTCATGTAAATTTTAACATCTTTCGTCTCTCAAAGTTAATGAATGTATAAAATATTAAAGCAAATTACTTGAGCATAGAATGGGGACCAGTTAAAAGACTTCTGAAAATTCGTTCTGAAAACTTCGACTGTGGATATTGAAAGTAAAATAATTCCTTTTGAAATAGTTGAAAATAAAATTTAATTTGCATTGAAATTTTGCCATCTCGAAAAGATCACATTTGTGACTAAATTTTCGAATAGTGTGTAATACTGTAGTTCACGTGGGTCGATAAATTTGTAGAATGTCTCGAATTTGGACGCTTAAATATGGACGTACTCTCTATTGTATTAGATGTAAAATATTAAAACAAAGAAATTACAACATGAGTTAAATTTTATTCCAAATGATTCCCCCGTCGTGTTTTCAATGTTACAACTTGTTTGGCTTTGTTGAAATATTTGACGCATTGTCCTCTTGTTATTATAAATTGATAATATTGCAAACTGAAAACGTGATGAATTCGTCAGACACTAGAAAAACAACAAATTTTATCCCTTCGGATGCTCTAAATGCTATAAAATCTGTTTCAAAAAGAATTTTACGACCGATTGTGAGCATGAAGAACGACGCCAACGGATTTTAGACAATACTTTACTGAGTCCAAATAATGACATTCGACACTAACACTTTAAAACATTACATTGTTTTAGTTGAATGTGGATTTAACAAAAAAAACACATAGGCCTATAAATTTAAGAACTAGATGCTTTTTTATTGTTTTAGTTCGTAAGATAACTGTAAAATCGTTATTTAATTTACAAAATACAATTTCAAATAATTTCATTCATACAAAACAAGTATTTACGTCTGTCCCTTTCTCCTTAGACGCACGTTTTACCAAAGACCTATATTATATAGCATTTAAATAAACCAGTATTTTCTCTGAGGAGCACAAAGCGATGGTCCAACAATTACCTTGAAAATCAAAGCACTGGTCGAACTGAAGCCGATAAGCTTGGAAATGTTCCCAAAAAAACTCCATCTCAACAAGTAGCTAGGATACTGATGTCAAAATTGTGATGGACATTAGACAGCATGAGTCAACACTAAGAGCCTGGTGGTAGAGGAAGGTAATCTCGGTCTATCTGTGTTCAGGTTGTAATCCAGGTCAGAGGATCATAAAAGTTAGCAAATAATTTCATGATGCACTTTGATGCTGATTTGTTTGTATGTTGGAGTTTAACACCCCTTTTCTACAATCAGAGACATATCAGGCAGACAGTTCACCTAACCATCGTTCCTGAGAAGAACCAGTACTAGACTACCATCCTCCATAAACAACTGCATACTTCCTCACATTTTAGTTCATATTACTAGCTTACAGTAAATTCCTAATATTAAGATCATCACCCTGACGACTTAGACTGGTTTTAATAAGAATGTGGTCTATTTATCAGGTTGATATAGAGTGGAAGTATTGAAAACCAGTCAGTGATTGTTATAATGAGATGGTTGTAATATCAAGATGGTCACTGTGTGAAGTTTTTCTATGTCCCTCAAATAGGGCGCAATAATATAGCATAACCCATACTGTGATATACTGCAATACAGTCGGCCAATATTGCAATACATATTGCAAGACCGTGAAGTAATGAAAAACAACAAAACTAAAGCCAGTGTTAACTCAAGTGTTATAATCCATTATCACATAGAGATATAACTGTGTAAGTTACTTGTAGCTCATTTGTGTAACCAGTAGATGGCTTATCAGCATCAATAGATAAAGCATCAGTTTTACGCACAGTACCAATATAGGTTTATAGGAAAACTGCAAATAATCAATGATTTGTTATACAGAGGTAAGAATTGATCTATGATGGTTCAATACAACACTAACTAATGTGTCTGCATTCATTTAATTCATTGGGTTATGAACAAAATATTGCAGCACAAGGATGTCGTATTGTGGTATGTCAGCCTGACACTGAATCACAAGATACTGGTATATCATTGCACCACCAGTTTCATAATTAGCTGAACAGAAGCCTTTATGTGCAATATATATCATATATATTGCACATAAAGGCTTCTGTTCAGCTATTATTGTGTTTGTTTTAATTTTGGATATAAAAATTCAAGACATTTATTTTGTACGTAGATATAAGATTTATTTACTTAGAAATATCTATAGTGTACATTTTGTATACATAAACTTGATGTCTAACTAAATACAACTTTGTGTAAATATCATTAACAATGTTTACAATAAACACAGTCAAATAGAATTCTTTTGTAAATATCATAAATGAGAATACTTAAAATATGTCTTTGGTTTGCCTATAGGAAATAATTATAAGATGCAAAATAAACTAGAACAAATGCCCCCCCGAGAGCTAAGTAAAAAAAGGGCCATAACTCGTGAAAATGTTTGGATTTTAATGGAAATCAAACTTGACCTGAACTTGACCTATTATTGTATATATTCATGTAAAATAAGAAACCAATCCATTGAATATTTCTTGAGTTATCACTTGGAAATCAAATTTTGAACGGACGTTCAGACGGGGGTACCACTTTATGCCCTTCAGCCATTTCAAATAGCAGGGACATAAAAGTTGTAAGGTGAAGATATGCAGCAAAGAAACAAAGTTCACTGCATACATTACAATTATGATGTTAATTGGACAATAACAGTAAAACATGGTTATAGTGAGCTCAGATATTATTAAGAATCTAATACTGTGAATTTTTTTTTATTATCCCCGATACATCCTTTTTATTTCATAGTTAAGTTAATAGAGAATATGTATTTTTTGGATCCCCTGAAATTCACTATAACCATATTGAGTAGATAAATCTACCAATCACTCTTCTGTCGCATGAAACTAACTTAGCCAACACATTTTCACAGTATGGTTATTCAGTTTTGACTTTTTATCAAAAAAAGGATAAATGATTATTGAAAGAAAATATTGTGTGTCTAGACTGGCTTAATTGACATTGCGAAATTAAAATCACCATCATAAACTAGTTTAACTTGCACACCATCTTTTTAACTTGAACCATCAATAGGATCAATGTTTTGGAACGAGGCCCAAGAATCAAATAACGGTTTCATTTGTATGTGTGAAGGCCCACATGTTACATAACAACAACACAACAAAATCTTTAAACACAATGAATTTAACATTAAATGACAATAATCAGTATTGTTATGCATTTTAGAAATACTGCTCAATATTATGCAGAAAAATTGAAACAGAAAATCAATAAACCTGATAGTGGAACTGAATCATTATATTTGGTTAAAGCAGTAAGCCATGAAACATCTAACTCTATAAGTCATGTGATACATTACTCTGTAAGTCATGTGACACTCAAACCCAAAATCAAGTGACACAACTCAACAAGTCGTGTGACTCACAACTCAACTAGTCATGTGACACAACTCCATAAGTCCTGTCACATATAACTCACTAAGTCATGTGACACTTAACTCTATAAATAAGTCCTTATTGATTTAACACTAAAACAAGTGAGTAGCAAACATTACAAGATTTTTATGCATATAAAGCAGAAAACAGATTTTAATCATGTTGTTTGAAGGAAAAATAGAATGGGGGCTGTGTAATTTGATTGAACATGCACAAATTTCATAAACAGTGAGAGGTGGGCAAAAACAATACACTTCCAGGCAAAGATTAAAATTTAATCTGCACAACCAGTCCTATCATTTAAGCTTTAATATAAATTATAAAACAAAGTCAAAAAAGTTTTATGCAGTCATTTAAAGTAACAAAAAATCTAGTTTTGATTAGTGATGTAAAAAAACAAAATACTTGTACAGTAAATCATAGTTACAGTGAAATTTGGTTTATACAGTAATATATTGACAGTTCCTTTAATCAAGCCCTTTTTTATTCCAAAGTTTATAATTAACAATTTGTTATTGATATAGTGGTATATAGACACAATGAAGTTACATGTATTATGCGAGTCCCTGGACATTCACTATGTTGGGTGAACTGTCCGCCTCATATGAAAGTTTATTGTTTGAAAGTTTATTGTTTATAACACCATTAGGTCAATTGACCCATAAGGTTACTTAGTATATAACTGTATTCTACTGTACATAAGAATCATGAATACAATTAAATCTATGAGTGACTTCTTAACACAGCCAACAACAGAAATTCTCATATACTATATAAATGGTCTAACCCTACGACATTTATCTGTCAGTGTTTGACAATTGTCTATGTAGATCTAACAGCTAAATTGCACTAAAATCCCATAAATAAACGTAGATAATGTAGTAAAATAGTTTGAAACAATTGTGCACAAACATAGCCTCAATCCACATTTGTGTTGCTACTGGTACCCCTTGCCTTCCTTCCGGGCAGGAAACCAGACTTACCTAGAAAAGATGAAAAAGTAATAACAAATAGTAAATACAAAATAATATGGATTCTAACATTTCCATAGATACTCTATCTATATATTGTCAAAGATACAAACACTTATAATTGACAAAAAAGATGTGTTTTTGAAACACAATGACCTTTGACCTACTGACCTTAAATAGAGGTTGACATAAGGAACCAACATAATTATGAAGTACAATGACAGTCACTACAGGTGGAAGTCTTTTGATTTTATAGGCAAGCTTAAACAGACAGATAAAAAACAATATACCACTGATCTATCGATACAGGAACATAAAAAAGTCTTAATAACAATGAAAAAACCAATTCTAATTGAAATGATAAAGATCAGCTTTATGTCTATGGACATTGGGTTCCTGAATTCCTGAAAACCAGAGCATGGCATACTTTTTGCTGTGAGGTTTTGATTGAAGACATTATGTCACTAACACTATCTCAAGATCAGTTCAGGCAACAAAGCCAGCAAACAAAGATTTTATACTGTACAAGAACACATACATCCTTGTCATATTAAAATATAAAAAAGCAAAAATAAAAGAGCAAATTAATATCTAACCTAAATGATATCACATACAATACAATAAAGTAAAATGTCATGAAGTGACCAACGTCAAAACTATGAACCACTTATTATAACCACTGGTTTCATATACAGTGCAACCTCTCCAAAGCAACACCCTTTAGGAGTAGCAAATTTATGATGCTGTTGAGAGGTTGTTGCTCTAGAGAGGTTAAATTAATAGTTAAATAGTACAGTGGGATAAATCATACTGTTGTTAAAGGACAGTGGTTGCTCAAGAGAGGGCCTCTCTGGTAAGGTTGTACTGTATTTCTTCTACATTTTATTATTATGACTGATTTGTTTTGATCCCAAGAGTGGTCTAAATATTCAGATTTCACTGTAATTCTACTTCTGTGTACAAGATCAACGTTGTCATGGCAACAATTCTTTCTTTAATCATTTTAAATTGATTTACCCCAAAAATTTAATTTGTTTCCTACTGACTAGTTCACACATCGTAATTTAATCACTTTTAAATTTGTGTTGCAGCTAATGATAAAAAAGCTCAAATTCTACTGCTACCATAGATTTTATAATTATGTAATTTAATAAAAAATTACAGAAAAGTGATGACATTATGTTCAAATCTTATAAGTGTCTTAAAATTGCATCAAAGTCATTTTAATGGTATATTCCACTTTGTGTAATAGGAATTTCAATAATACAAATGCTCAAGTGTTCCCTGTAACATTTTATGATGAAAACTAGACAAACTTAATTTTATGATAACAAGGAGTGAGCTGAATTAATAATAATTTACATGTAAAAGAAACCAACAAACTCAGTTCTAACTTATCAATGGTAGTCTTTGATTTGTATCAGTATTAACCCTGTTCTACGCAAATAACTGTCAACTTCTTCAAATGAATGAACAGAGGTGGAGGAAGAATAACCTTAGACTGAACACAATGTCAAAATACAACTAAGAACATATGCCACGCCCTGGTTTAGACAAAATGCCACAGACAACATATGCCACGCCCTGGTTAAGACAAAATGCCACAGACAACATATGCCAAGCCCTGGTTTAGACAAAATGCCACAGACAACATATGCCATGAAACTCTACAAAATGAGCCCATCAAGCAGGCACCAATGTCATCAAATGAAAGGGAAGCTTGGTATGACATTGATATAATTATATCTTCTTGAAATACGAATAAAACAAGAAATGATTGTGAAACACGGATGCCCCCTTAAAGCCAACTGGATAGTAAGAACATGACCTTTGACATATTTAACTTAAAACAGATAGAGGTCATCTACATGTGATGACCAACCTCTCAACCTAAAGCCAAACCATTCTCTAGTTATTGGTTGGACGAGGTTTTCGTGCTGAAGGTCACTGTGATTATGACCTTGGATGTACAGACCTCAAAATTAATAGGGGTCAACTACATATGATGAAGACCTGTTTAAGGTTTCTATAACCTCTCACTGATAGAGGGTTGTGGGTTCGAGCCCAACTACCGACCATGTCACTTAATGTGAGAAAGTATGCAGTTGTAAAGAGAGGATGGATTCTTCCCAGCAATGATGGTTAGGTGAACTGTCCGCTGATACAACTCTGACTGTGGAAAAAAGGGCGTAAAACTCAAACAAACAAACATGTGATAACCAACGTCCCAACCAAATCTGAGGAGCTTAGGCCAAACAGTTCCCCAGTTATTGGTCGGACAAGGTTTGGTTATGGATGGACCTACTGATGGACCAACATGTGCAAAGCAATATTATCCCTTTTCTTCAAAAGGGGGCATAATAATAATGTATGTAATGCAGATTAGAAGTGAAACAATAAACTCGAGGCTAAATTCGAAAAATTGAGTCTTCCCATACAGATCCAAGGTTTGTAGATATGCCACAAAAAAACATACATAAAATAAGCAAATATTACGATAGTTGAAACATTTTGAAATGAACTACATGTATTATACAAATAGAGATGAATCTTACTCTGAGGTTGTGTTATTCGTGAAGTTAACCATACAAAAGGCTCAACAAGAGACTGGCGGTTTGTAACATTAGCTTCCCAAAATCTCACTGAAATATAAAAACATCCAGTATTCAAACTGTCTCCGAGGATATGAAACCCAAGATTAGGCCCTAGACTCAAATCTCAACTTCTTTCAAGTATTTTGGTTGTATTTTGGTTATATCACAATTAAATGTTAAATTTTATATCAGATTGATTATGCTGAAATAATGATGTATGATTAATATTGTTCTGCCAAGATGAATTTAACTCCTTTTTCTCTTGAGTTTATGTCACACTAACAGTAACAAGTCATCTGGTGACTATTCCACCTTTAACAGAGGAGAAAGACCCCAAGCGTACACCTGGACAGAACCACAATCCATCAAACCTCTTTAAGCTAGCAGAACAGCTTACTCATATGTGAATGAATTTGCCTGGTCCTGGTCAGAAATCATAACCACTCAAATTAAGAGGCCCCTTGGTTGAATTAAAACATTGAAAGACAAAAAGGGGCTTTCAGCAAAAGAATGATCTTCAGATTATCAAACATCAAAGGCTATCTTTGCAACTCAGCGTTTGAAGCATATAATGTACTGGTACACTGTTACGATGGTAGGTTTTGTGGTCCAGTAGTTATATCATGTGCATATTATATGATAAAATTAATACCTTTTTCTCTGCTAGCCCAGGTTTGTGCCGTATTAAAGTCCACCTGTCTATCTTCAGGATTCTCACTTTTATTGTTACCTATTGCAATAATATGTACCTACAATATACAAAGTCAATGTACTTGGGCATAGCATAATAATATATACATGTATTATAAGCCGAACAGATGAAATATGGTTGGCCTGAATTTAAGGTTTATTTTCTACTAATAATATGAATTATTTTTTTACTAGAATTGAAAGTCTCATCACATTCATCAGTGAGACACTGGTTATGTTAATAATCTGCCACAAAATAACTGAACTACTGTTAAAAAGGCATGAAAATTAAAATTGAATTAAAATTATACATGTACAAGCAATATCATATAAAAAATTATTTCAGATGATAGTCATGTATTCAAATAATTTCAAATTATAAAAAAAATCCAGAAATCAGAATGTAACAGATGTCCTTCTGTATTACATAAATGAAGTTGTACTTTGAAGGTTTCGCTACATACATATCAAACTTAAAGCATTGTGATACTAGGCCTAGATCTTATTTGTCCCGGATCCCGGACCCGCCTCCGTGGTCGAGTGGCTAAGGTCACTGACTTTAAATCACTGTAACCTCTCGCTGATAGAGGGTCGCGGGTTCCAGCCCAGCTACCGACCATGTCTCTTATGTGAGAAAGTAGACCATTGCTTATGGATGATGGGAGTTTTGTACTGGTTCTTCCAAGGAGCGATGTTTAGGTGAACTGTCCCCCTCATAAGACTATTGAAAAGGTGCGTAAGATTCGATATTCACAAACAAAATGATTCATCCCGGATGATCAAGTGTTACTTCATACAAAAAGGGTTTGAATTAAGTAATCTTGTTAACATAAAAAGTATGTTAAGGTAAAAAATATGTCATCAGTTTTCTTTTAACATCAACAATAATATAACTACAGTTGGTTGGCAGACCTTTTAGATACAGTTGATATGAAGCTCAATATATCGCTAAGAAATTAACTGAGAAAAAACAAAGTCTGAAGTCCGAAGAAAATTAAACGTAAGTTGAGCGAGTAGAAAGCTGACTTTTTTACACTAAAGCACAGAATTCTTATTTCTGAATCAATTCCAGGAAAGTTGCATAGTTAATACATCCTTTGTTTAAAGCTTTTTGACAGTTCTAATCTATTTATGGAAGCACAAGTAAAATACAATGTCACTAAGATCTATGATAGATATATCAAGCATCAATTATCTGCTAATAACAAACAGCACTTATATCAACTATAGCTCGAATCATTAAGTCTAGACCAACGCAAATATCATTTAAATCACAGGATATTACACTCAGATATGAAAACATTTTCAATTTCCATTAACTTTTATCTGTCTCCTGCGATAAATTGCTAGTTTAATATACATTTTTGAAAATAAATTTGTTTTTTGCGTTATAATATAAAGCATGTGTGTCAGACATAACATCACAAGTTTAATACATTGAACTTCAGAAAGTATGAGAAAATTCTATAGAAGATATAGTGATATCAAAGTTTTTATGTAAATTTTCTGTGACAAGTCAAGATATAAAATATTGATTTTCAATACAAAGAAACTTGTTTTACACATCTGGTAAACAAGGCTTGAAGAGAAAAAGAAATTCAGCAATGTGTGAATATCAATTGGGTAATTTATGATGGAAATTTTTCTTCCTGTAAGACCCGGTACCTTTCCCCTTTACAATGAAAAAGCGCTGCAATAAAATTGAGAACTAAGACTAGACAACTTACATTAAATTATTCGCAAATAATATTCCCGTTTACCTCTTTTTTGTCCTTGTTTCGATCAATATCTTTCTTAATTCTGTCTAGTTTCTGGAACGACTCCCAGTTGGTGACATCATATACTAATACAAATCCCTGTAAGAAGAAACTTTTTTTTCATTAAGTTTTTCTAATATCTACCTTTCCTATTCCTGACAGAGATGCTGAAATGTTTTAAGTTCTACAACTCTGTAGATACTGAAATCAGTAAATCAATGTTCGTCATATGACACTTTTTGTGAATTTCGTTACATTCAGGAATTCAATTACATCGAAAACAATAGGAAGTAGTAGAACACGTTAATAGAGAACTCAATAATTATTACATATTTCGACCTCTTAATGAAACCACTACAATATGAAGGGGGTCCAAATCATGAAATCAATTTCAATTTACCAGTGGCCATGCTGTGGACCATTCCAAGGCTGACTACTCAAGCAGATTATGTTTTTAACCCAATTTTTGTTATATTTCTTGCATTGGTGTTTTTTTTTCTTTAGTGGAAGTGGGATGTTCCATATCTTGTTGTTCAGAAAATGCTTTTCTTAGTAATATTCAAGATAAAAAGCCAATCTGATGTGGTAAAATGACAGCACAGAGGTTTTTATATTAGGCATTTAATACTTACATCTGGGAAATAGAAGTAATGCTTAGGCATATCTGTCTTTGAACCGTCCTGAAACGAGAAATTAAATCTGCTAATAGGAAATTCATTCACCTAACTTAAGTAAAGTTTAGAACTGCAACAAGACAAAATTAATTAATTAAAAAGGTTGCTTGTGTCCATATAAACATGTACTAGGGTTCACTAACAGTAACTATATCACCTATAAGTCAGGTTCAATTAGTCAGATCTTGTGCATGAGTATATTTCAGTACGAATTCTAGCATTTCTACTATGGTAAGACCATCCTCAAAAAATTGTTTGTATGCAGTAACCCTACCAAGGAAATTTTCAGTCGGTAGGTTGGTAGGAAATATTTCTTCAACATTTTCTATTTATATTGAACCCTAAATACATTTCAGAATACTAATATTTGTACATTGTATATCACTTACAAGTCCACCTGTATCAAATATTCTGATCTTTTCCTTCACACCACGGTCAGTTTCTATCATTGCTGTATAAATGTCTTCTATTGTTGAATGCATAGGCTGGAAATGGCACACATTTCATTTAGATCAGCAGAACAAATATATGAACAGAAAGAAAGTATACCATTAATTTGGATTAAAAAATCAGTGTTTTCATTCACCTTTCAATTCATATACAGGGTTCTCAATAACAGCAGACTGCAGGCCAATATAGCCGCTTAGAATATTTTTATGTGTTTGGGCTGGTTAGGAATCTTGAAAGTTTATAAAATATTGCTAGAAAATGCCCAGATCCCCCCCCCTTGCAGGCCTGTTGGTCTAGCTTTTGGGCCTGTTGACCACAAGCTTATTGAGAACCCAGCATATAAATGTAGAATATAAATAATAAGCAGATATAGGTAGCATTTCAACTTATTCTTGAATGGTTTATTGGAATGCACTGCACATAATGATCTAACAACTTGAACATACTGCTATCAGAACAAACTTGACAGATTTTGTTCATTATTATCAGTGCATATATGATAAGAAATAAAGTATCTTTATACTTAATAACTTATTCTGAATCTTGTCTAGTCTAGTCTACTAGACTTTGATAAGTAATATATTATAATAAGGAATACATACAACTTATATAGTTTTAATACAATTAACGAAAAGAATTGATCATTTAGATTATATTCAACTTAACTCAGCAGCCATCACTGTTGGCTTTTGCATATTGATCAGTGAGAAGTATTTTCTCCCACATAAATTTGATGAAAAAGGATTAAATTAATATTATATATTATTATTTATACAATAAAAACATACATGTGTAAGATTTGCTTGACTTACTGTTCCAATCTTATGATTGTCATACATTAATTGTTCAATGATGGCAGTTTTACCAACACCAGCATGGCCACATACCAATATCTTACTTATTTTCCCCATACTTCATTCACATTTTATTTAGCCTGAAACATAAACAAGAAACTTTTGTTTTTAAAATCTGTTATAAATACAGAACTAATCCAATTTTACTTCTGCACATTTTGATCTTGCATCCTGTGATTGATAAGACATGACTGATAAGAGTACATAAACGTTGACAAGAATTGTTTTCCTTCAATAGCAGGGGCTGTTAACAGGCGTCTTCCCCTCCAGACAGTTCTTTAAAATCATGCACTTTTCCAAAAAAATTCAATTAACATTAAAGTTTTTTCTTCCACTTTTGCAAAAATTGGGCCTCGTTTTCCCCCAAATTTAAGAAAAATGCCCCTTCCCCTACCTGTGAAAAAAACCCTGGTTGCAATGCGTAATGAATACACAAATATCCGAAAATATATTATCCGAAATTCTGACATTTCAGTATTTATAGTGGAAATACTTACACCATCGAGATATACAAACAAAGAAGTGATTGCTTTTTAATGCATCGTGTTTGTGTTTGTTCGACGAAAGCATACAACACAATTTACAACATTTGTCACCTTTTTAAAGATTTTCTGTGTACATTTTTGTAGATTCGTTATGTTGTCAACTTTTAATAGAACTTTGACGGTATCGTTGTCGTCTTATCGTTGCCGTCTTCCATGTATGTCACACCACAATGGCACACTGTTTGGACAAGTGACATTTAATTAGACAAAGTTAATTGTCTTCTACGAAATTATAATAGAAAACACGTACTGGGTAAAAACTTATGATTCCAAGGTTGTTGGAACTATACAACTCTTCATTGAGCAAGGTGGTAGGTTGTGTATACATAGTTCCCACGACTACAATATTTACCTCCCTTGGTGGCCATCTTTGTTGGCAAATTCAACAAGCATTGATAGAAGATATTTATATTTTTGTTTTAATAATTCTAAATAAAGGATATTGATATGTGACAACTACATTTTCTTAAACCCCGTGTGCTTATGGCCTTTACAACTTAATGATTAAGTTATCTTTTATGGAATGAGTTGTTTGATAACCAATTTTATAATTTTTTCTATTAAGTGCATAAGAAATTTGCCAATCAAAATGGCTGCCAATGGAGGTAATTATTGTAGTTGTGGGAACTATGTATATATGCTTGTTTGGAACGTTAACAATTTCGATATCATTCATATCTTGTGACACTGGAGTGAGTATCTCATAAAAACAACATCTTTGTCTCTGAACCAAGCATAATTTTGTTCTTTTTAGTTTAATAAAGCTACAAATGATCAAGTAATTCAGCTGTAATTAAAAGCAAATAAATATGTAACCGCCTTTTTAATTGTTAGATAGTACATTCTCAGTATATTGAAGATAATGTTTTAATTCAAACATATAGAGAATGTAGTCTACATTTATGAGACGTACGAGCAATCCATTCATGATTTTGCTATTTCATCTATTGCCCGGAAGATAGATATCGGCAAGCGCAAAAAATGTCTCGATATCATCTGTAGTGTACAATTAGTTGGACTAATAGAGATAGTATAATGTATATTGCTTGTGAAGTTTTACTGGCACAGAAATGTGAACATAAAATGCTAATTTTGGACTCTAGTAGAGAGGTACCCACTATCCAGACATACGATGTTGTGTCAATCAGTTCATTCACAATTTCTTGAAATTTGTAATAACACTTTTTAATGTACCCAGTCCCACATGCTGGTAAATCACCAATGCAAGTGGCAGAACTTCTTAACCAAACATAAAAAAAAACATCATTTTACTCTTTTTTTACACTACAAATGATTGTTGTCCATTTATTAACTCAACAATTTCTTTGGGAATCAAATTGTTTAATTAGTTTGCAAGCCCTCTCTAGATCATGATTGTGTTCTATCTCATAGGGAATTAACCACTCAAACAGCAAGGCTCATTTGACAACTTTTCCAGCTTCAACAGTAGACATACATCTAGGTAGAACCATAAACTCTCTGTAAGCTAGCTGGAGAACTTCCTCATATAAGACCCGCCTCTGAGGTAGCCGACTTCAAATCACTGTAACCTCTCACTGATAGGTTGTGGGTTCAAGCCCAGCTACTGATCATGTCTCTTTATGTGAGGAAGTAGACAGTTGCTTACGGAGGATGGGAGTCTAGTACTGGTTCTTCCCAGGAACGATGGTTAGTGAAATGTCCACCTCTTATGTCTCTGACTGTTGAAAAGGGGCGTATAACTCGATAACAAAAAATCCTCATATAGAATTTGTTCTGGTGTTGTGTCGGATTCAAACTCACAGTGGCAAGGGTTAGTGGTCGCTAGTCAGAGACCATAACAACTTGACCACTGATGAGTGACCATCAAATAACAAAACTAAAATACTTTCCTACCAGTATATTCTTTTCAATAAACTGACAGTTTAAATGAGGACATCATATACATAATATATTTTACAAAGATAAAAATCTGAGCAGAAAATATTCACAATGTCAAAACATGATTCAATATGAAAACAAATGTGTGCATACCAAATCATAGAATATCTGAAACAATAAACATTTTTACGACCATTCATAAATATGCACTAAGTTTCTATCAATGCATAGTTTTCATTTATTCACTATTGAATATAAGAATCATGAGATTTACTGGTAAATGTTGTAATGGAACGTGATTAGTTGCTGATCAGACAGGAGCACATTTTTTACCTGACACAGCTTACAAACGAAATACAAATGTAATTCATATATAATGTTTAAACAGATTTGAGTTCTTACTGATGCTTGAACTAACAATTACAACAATGCATCAACATTATTCCTAAAATTTAACCCCATGATCATCCAATTAGCAAAAATATCATACTCCCACACATACACTGAAGTTCATTTGTTTTACAGACAGACCATAAATATATGTATTTAATCTGAATCAATGAGAAAATTCTATTTCTACACTTCGTAAAGACTGAAAAAGATATTTGTACAAAATAATGGGAGTTCAATGATTCAATTTCAGGCAAATGGTTTCAATGAATCAGGAACACTGAATGGTGATATATATGATATGCATACTAGTATTCAAGAAAGAACTACATGTTTAATTGTTATTGACCTCTTACATACATAGCCAACTTGTTTATTGTATTTATATAACAGTAAAATCTTTTCAGAGTACACAAAGTGGTCATTAATCAAAATTTTATGCAAGGAATTAAGGATTGCATACCCTAATACAAACACCTTAATTTCTGACCATTAATTCTCGTTTATTTTCATTGAATATGTAGAATGAATCATTTATAAATCATTTACCACATGTTTTTTCTGATAGGTGAAATTTGTAAACATGAAATTATAAATGCTAGAATAACATACATTATTTACTACCATAGAAAAGGGAGAGTACTAGTTAGTAATATTACCTCCCCTTATGATATAAAATCAATATCTAACTGACCCGAGGTCCAATATTTCAAAATTTTGTATGGTTGAAAGTTAATATTTTATAAATCAATTATGTTTGAATGTCACAATTATAAGGATCAGGTACCTCTAACTTATTTTTATAGTCATTATAAGTTTATATTAAGGGTCTGATATCCTTAATGTCTCTAATAAAAGTTTGAAAGTGCAAGAGGGTTAAACAAAAAATGAGGGTAAAAATATGGAACAAAAACAGCTGTCATTGCATGCATGATTTGATAGATGAATTAATAAAATTCTTCTAAAATTCCTTATCTAGGTTCAGTTCCATAAGATGAACACAGCTGTAAATAAAATGCAGAAAACATAGAGTATAAGGACTGGAACAAAATAACATAATATTATGTATAAATAAAATGTGAACAGAAAATTACAGGCATACATCAAGAGTGAACCATGGCCACATGTAATATATTTCTCACAGAAGTCATAAAGACATTATTCTTGAAAATGTAAGGAAAAAGTTCCCTGAAGTTACTTCACCAATCAATCAACAAGACATGTAGCTTATATGTAAACAACACTTTCATAAACATTTGAATGAACCACACTTAACACCATCTAGCAACACACTTTATCAAAAGCAATTTGTCCCTTACTCTTACAAAACAACAATATAATTATAACCAATCAATCTTCCTGCTTTAGCGCCACTTGATTTTACAGTCAATACATCGGTATGGCAATATATTTAAAACACAAAAAGTCAATCTTCAAAATCAAAGCACCATATGGCTACAACTGTTTTCTTCATATGCTGGACATACAGTGCCCAATCACTACTGTCACATTTTCTCCCAGCTAGGTATATCAACACAAACCAGATTTAGTGTTCCACAGCCCTAATCAACATCACAAGGTATACACCTTAAAACTTTAAGGATATATATACATATAATCTTCTAACTTGTTATTCATATATTGGATATACGTTCAACAATGAAGTATGCCATCTAACACGGAGTATCTGTGATTACAGCAGCCTTATTCCAAGAGATTTCACAAAGGGCACTGGACATAATGATAAACCTCACAACTCTGAGACTTCAGCAAATATCTTCATCAGCACTAATTTTGAGACAAACAGGTCTTAAGTTGGGAGGCACACATTTCTAACTTATTTCTTGACCAATCCGTTATTTGTTTAAATCAGTATAAACTTATTTTAACCGAGATCATCAAGTCATTTTCTTTTTCTTCTTAGCAATTGCATTTTCCACAGCCTTGAGTTGCTTCAATAGTTCCTCTCTCCTTGACACAGCACTCTTTTTCTTCACAACACCAGCAGCAGCTACAGGAGCCACAGTAGGGGCAGCAGGAACACTAGGGGCAGGTTTAGCCAGACCTGGTGGACGACCTGGAGCCTTTGTAGGGGATACAGGGGCTGGTTTGTCTGGCCTTTTCCCTGTCTTATCTGTAAATGATAATTAACTAAAGTAATATACCATACATATGAACAAATATTTCTTAGAGAGGAGTTTGTTTAATTCATCAGTAACTTTGTTCTTTACTGGCTTGCATATCACATAACCAGTTTTCTAGGTTTCTGTACCAGATGTAACCTTGATTTCTACACATTAATATGTTACCAACTTCTCCACATGACTCATCAGTGGTGGAGGATGATGGCATTAGACGCAGTGACTTCAGATAACATGTGCTTAGTTCTTGGTTGGAACGTACATACATCTTGAAATTTACCTAATAAACTAAGCTAGTAGGAATTTGGATCAACATATTTTACATGATTCAACGATTGCAAATGGCACTTAGTAGAAATAATAATGAAATCAACAGCAGATACTTCGGTGAAAACATTACTTGAAGACCATCAACCTCCAAATTAGTTTTTACATACTGCGGAATCATTAATTTTCGTTGGGGATTTAATTTTGTGGCTTTCGTGGGTCGGATCATCCATGAAAGTAAATCCCCACGAATTTAAATGCAGAGATAAGGCATTTCATTTCAAAAATCAAAATCCACGAATTTATGTCCCTATGAAATAGCCATTTTTGGAAAAAAACACGAAAATTGAGTCCAACGAAAATAAATGAAAATACAGTATCCATACTTCAACAACTTCACAATGAAGTTGTTTGAACATAAAATACTGTTTACATAGGCAAGTGGCGAGGCAACATCATACTTGATCTGTATGATTTTTTTACAATATAAAATTAAATCAATAGTGAACAATTCAGACAATGTAGAATGAATTAAGTCATGTTTACCGCACTTACCAACTTTAGGTGCATTGGACAAACTTGGACGTTTGGCTGGAGGAACATCTTGTCCAGGTTCTGGGGGTCTCTTCCTACTGGAAACATCTTGGTTAGATCCTCCGGGTGTCTTTTCATTAGGCTGGAATTATTTTATAAATTCATGAACAGTTAATAACAATATACAGTAGGGCTTTGATTATCTGTTGTTTTATGGCGCAATTGACAACAAATGGTCATATAGCGCGCAATAAAAAGGGAAATCAATAGATATAAGTCATGGAATAAAATAATGTATTAATGAGAATGAAGGGCCACTGACTTAAATAGGTATTAAATCAAATGGTGATGGCAAAAGTTAACTAAATAGCTTACAACTCTGACAGAATGTAGTTTGCGGAATTAAAATATTATTTTAGATAGTCCATAGCAAAGGAAATCCATGACAGCCAGGTTTTAGGAGAATGTGTTGTAGAACAAAAAAAGGTTCTATTGTAGCTAATACACAGAACATTGATTAATGTAGTAGGTTAATGTCCAGTTGAATTCTTCAAATTGTTTTAGAGAAGTTCATCCAATACTACTGAGCTTATTAGGGGAGTAATCAAATTACAATATAATATAAGTGAAACCAAAATTCAAACGGTTTCACTGAGTCAAGGTATGCATAGATGAACTGCCAAATTATATTGCATAATTGTGACTTTTGTCTATCGTAAATTTGCATTGTAACAACTTCAAAAGCGCAAATCTTTAAACAACAATTGACTATTCAATGTAAGTAATTTTTTAATTGTGAACATGCAAAAATATTTAAGGGAAAGTATTTAATAGTTCAACACATACCTTAATAAGAGTAAGTTTTATATTCGACTTTAATCCTTTCATTTGGAGTGGATCTTTTACCATCTTTGCTTGCGCCACTGAAGATGGACGACTTGTTTCTCCGATATTTGGCTTCATGCCAGACCGGCCCTGACCTCGACTTTCACCAACTGGGCGGGGATTCTTTGAGGATTCTGAAAAAGCAAAATTTTATTAATGCTTTGTGTCAGAAAAATGAATAGTTCCAACAACAACAAAAGATAATCAGAAAATCTGAAGACATTCTATTTCACCACAAGGGATAAATATTCAATCGTTGATTACTCTCATCATTATAAACCAGAATTGTCCAAATTAACTGTCTACCCAAAGAATTCATGGCATTGTCAAACCTTAAATACATCTAGGTATAAAGAATTCAGCACCATCAAACAGGCCAAATAATGTTAAACCATTCAGTGCAGACTGCAGTAAGAGATTAATAGGGATAAGAAAAGATTCCTATCGACACTATGTCAATTAATTTAACAAGCAGACTATCAGAAAAAATCATAAATTGATGGAAAGGTGAGTATTTATAATCAGAAAATGTGTATCAACATACCTGACTTTCCTCGTCCAGGACCGGGCGGGTTTTGATTATCACGACCACCAATATTACGATATAAATGATCAGAATCGGCGCTACCACTAGAACTACTAGATGAACTACGACTACGGCTACGACTTCTAGATGATCGACTACTGAAACTTGAATGTGATGATGAAGATGATGATCGACTACTTGAACTGCTTCCTGAGCGTTTTCTAGATCTGAAGAAAAAAATGAAGACAGATAAATCATATGCTACAACATGTAGATTCAAGACAAGATTAAAATATGATCAATTTATACAATTCATTATAAAAATCAAGCATATGAGAAAAATCAATAATTTTCATCTAAACCTATTAAAAATTAATTTATGGATATGAAATTTGGTTGAAACATGTTTTTAAACAAGAGGGCCAAGATGGCCCTATATCGCTCACATGACAATCACTGTTCACTCATTAAAACATTGTTTTGAACCGGTGACCTAGTTTTTGACCCCAGACGACCTATGTTCGAATTTGTCTTACATATCATTAAGACAAACAATCTGACTAGGTTTGGTGAAGATACGATAAAAATTTGACATCTACAGTGTTAATAAGGTTTTCCTAAGATTTGACCTTGCTACCAACAATCTGACAAGGTTTGGCCAAAATCCAATAAAAACCATGACATTTAGAGCTTTTACAAGATTTTTATCTAAGATTTGACCTTGTGACCCAGATTTTGAACCCGGCTGACCCATGTTCATCCTTGACCCACATATCATTGAGGCAAACATTTTGACAGGGTTTGGTGAAGATCCAATTAAAACTGTGACATCTACAGAGTTATCAAAGTTTTCCTAAGATTTGACCTGGTGACCTAGTTATTGACCCCAGATGACCCATATTTATTCTTGACCGTTATATCATTAAAACAAACGATTTGACAAAGTTTGGTGAAGATCCAATAATAACTGTGAAATCTACAGTGTTAACATGGTTTTTCATAAGATTTGACCTAGCGACCTAGTTTTTGACCCAAGATGACCCATGTTCGAACTCGTCCAAGATATTATGAAGATAAACATTCTGACAAGGTTTCATGATCATCAAATCAAAACAGTGACTTCTAGAGTGTTCACAAGGTTTTCCAGCAATTTGCCCTAGTGACCTAATTTTACTACAGAAATGACCCATTATCAAACTTGACCTACATATTATTAAAATAATCATTCTGACAAAGTTTCATGAAGATCCAGTCAAAACAGTGATTTCTAAAGTGTTCACAAGGTTTTCCCTTATTTGGCCCTGGTGACCTAGTTTTTGACCCCAAGTGGCCCAATATCGAACTCGTCCGAGATTTTGTTGATATTAACGTTCTGACCCAGTTTTGCTAAAATTGAGCTAAAAATGTGGCCCCTAGTGTGGTCACAACATAAAGTTTGACGACGCACGACGCACACCGCACGACGCCGGACGGAGAGTGATCCTAATAGCTCACTTAGTCACTTTGTGACATGTGAGCTAAAAATCTAAACTTGTATCTCATGATGAATTATCTGAGTCATTAAGGAAATAGTTAAATGATACACAACTCACGTTGGCTTCCCTTTGTCTTTGATAAGAGCTGATTGGGGTAATGGCCTGAAAAATATATTTTACAACAACTACATAACACTACAACCAAAATTGCATTATGCGATCAAACCATATCAGAGGGATATTAAATTCAAATGAGGCTAGACAAGAAAGTCATGTTTCCAGTTACTTAACAGAAATACAATGGGAATGTAGGTTGCACAATTTTTCTTCTAAGTTAACTTTCATGCTTCATATTTTGGAATTTTTAGTTTCGCTTTAGTGTTAAAAATAAGGGTCAGTCAGGTAACAGGAAACATTACTTTTTCTGTCTGGTCTGAACAATGATGAACATGGGTGATATGTCCTTCACTCAAATTAAATTGAAGACTTAGGTATAAAAATCTTAAAAAAAAATTAATTGCCCAAACATTTGGAGGAGATTTTCAGCAAACAAGAACAATTAGACTGGGTATATTAAGGATGTTAACTGAAGTTATAAACAATCTTTTTCACGATAGTTATTGAAATCTTTCAAAATAGTAACAGAACATTTTGAATTCAACCTGTACAACCTTGTAGTGTCAATCAAAAAGCAATTTCAATTCAAAGCTACCGGGCAATTCAATGTTCTTCAAAATCACAAAAAATATTAATTTTGGCATAACCATTGCCATGGAAACAAATTCAAGATTTAATCTAAACACTAAATTAATCTAAAGTAAGCTCCAAGTTTTGTGCATGCAGATATTTATTAGTTAATACAGTTACTTACTAAATTTATATAATTAGACAATGATTAGAACACTAGCTTTTAAATCATATTTAACTCCACAATTTTTTTCTACACAAAATAAAAAATAATTTTGAACTTTCAACTCTATATGTGATTGATATGGTGATGATTATAGATGATGTCTTGAGGTTGAGATGATGAATGAATCAACAAAAATTCCATAACCAAACAATCAAAATAAAGTAGCGGGAGGCTTGGACGTCGTTTACCTGTCTCGTGATTTAACTGCCATCTGGAACTTTCTGAAAACACACAAAATCTAACATGCAAACTGCACCCCAACAAAACATCACAGATTATATGATATTGTTTCTGACAGTGGGTTTTACACCGATGTCAACACAATTTTAGTTATATAAGGTGACTGGTTCATCTTGGATGGCCACTTTTCTACATTTGGAGGAAATCTAAATTCTTTGTAAAATTTTCTGCCGTGATCATGATTCAAACTCTGATCTCTAGGTTCATGACCCGGCTTACTTACCACTGGACCATGGCCTATATGTGACAGTTAAGTATTATATTGGTCAAGTGGATATTCAGTTTAATGTGTGACCATAAAAATATTATGTTTGAGGTCCAAGTGTTGTAAATGTGAAATTGTAACAACCCTGTAACAATTGTAAAACCACAATGCACTTCACCAAAAGAACAATATATATACACAGCTTGACAACAAACATATCTTGACTCTACTTCACTAATCCTTATTAGATTTCATAAGAACTTGAAATCTGTCATTAACCTATCTTGGAATGATGTTGAAATATGGAAATTTCTACACAAGGAGATGCAGAAAGAAACTTTCCACTGTCACCCATACAATCCTACTAAGGGTAAACATGGCACCCAAATGCAGAAGAGTAAAAACAATTCTTCAACTATATAGATTTCTATAATTCATTATTCCAATTTTGTGACTAAGCACAAATGCAGGTTATGAGTGAAGCAGGATCAAATAGTAGAATTTTATAAGAAACATAAAGATAGAATGGAAGTATGAGCTAGTACCTTTGAGGTTGTTGTGGAGACGGTTGAACTTTAGGTCCAGGTTTCTTCATTCGACTGTTATCTCCCATTTGTGGACCCCCACTTCTACCAGGGGGTTGCCTATTTTGGGATGATCCTGGATTCCTCATTGACTTCATAGGAGATCCTCGCCCTCCTGATTTTATGGGAGAACCCCGTCCCCCAGATCTCATGGGAGAACCCCGCCCTCCTGATCTAATGGGAGAACCCCCTCTTCCTCCAGACCTCATTGGTGAACCCCGTCCCCCAGATCTCACAGGAGATCCCCTTCCTCCTGTTCGTCTATCTTGCCCTGGTCTCCCTCGCATAGAAACGGAGCTTCTTGGCGGTTCACTGAAACAATCAATTGTATACATTTTACGAACAACAGAATTACTAAGCTCAACACTTAGTATTTCATTTCTGGATATTTTTTAGTTTCATGAGAATTTCACATGATGAAGTATGATATTAAATTGTTCAGCCACAGCATTAATAGTTTTAAAGTATTATATCCACAAGGCTGCCCTTTTTTCCATGTCCGCTCAATGCTACATAAAATGTACTCAAAAATAGTATATAACCAATTATCTTTATTTGTTTTATAGTTACCCTAGGAACTTCAATTTATTTTCAACGCATTTTGCCCTAGCTGAACATTAGTAAAATGCTAATTTCTTGAGAAATTCTAACGATATTTCACAGTGACTTACATTTTTCTTTATCAAATTTCATTTTTTTTTAATTTTTGAAAATATGACTTCTCCCATAGACTTCAATTCATATCTAAAGGGCAGTAACTCAAAGGTTTTTCATTGTTTTTGAAAACTCTCACGGTAAATCATTTTCTACCATAGATTAATTATGAAGATTCAAAAAATCTGTCGGCTCCATTTTGAGATAATAAATTTGGACATACAGGTATAAAAACCTTGAATAAACATTATATATGGACATTTGTGTAACTTAGATTCGAAATTGAAGAGTTCCATAGCAAGTGACTGAACAGTTAATCTACTGTGGTATGTAGGGACTTACTTTGGTCTGCCCTGACTAGATTGTTGTCTTCTTACAGGTGGCCCCGCATGTGGAGGATTCCCTCTCATTTCTCTCCTTGGCCCAGATTTTTGTACGGGAGAACGAGATCTAAAATAACACAATAAAATAACTTATTACCGTCTACACATCCTAATCCTTCATGAGAAAAATTACATTATATATAACACATTATATTCTGTCTGTACAAAATGATTCAAGCAGTAACTTAGCAACTAGAGATAAAACGTACTTATAACCCAAATAGCATAAACCATTTAGGCTAGAAAAATAGTCATGTTCACGACTACTTGATCAACAATAAATAGGGTGTTTTCTAACCAAACACCAAATAATTGGGTCAAACAGGTCACTGTTAATAATTATGTTAATATATTTTTCTGGCTATATAAGGGAATATTTATTAATTAATGAGCAAACACTAGTATCATACTCCTTTTTACAGATATTCCAGCAGGAAGAATTCAATCACCTTTAATTACTACAACCATTATTTTCAGGTATTCTTTAACAGGGGTAGCTCTATCATAGAGCATAATTGAAAGACCTGCAACATGCAATGTTTTCAACCAACTTGTTGATGAGAAGTTGTGTGACACTTAGGGTTTAAACTCCCATCACAAGGTCTGTGGACCAAATGTTTTATCGATTGAGCTAAGAAGGTGGGCTTTGTTGGCCATAAGCTCAACATGGACAGAGTCACTGAAATTTTCATTATATATAAACAGAACTGATTTTTTTTTCTAAGAATTCTAATATTCTTAACTATCTTCATCTTATCCACAGGATTCAATGGAAGAAGAATACCTGCTAATTGATGAAGATCTGCTGGATCTAGATTTACTGGATATAGATGAGAAAGATGATGAACGTGATCTTGATGAACCAGAATAAGAACTGAAATAACAACAATGTTGACATAAAGGTATATATTAATATAATTATTATGAGTAATACATCATTTATATAGAAGAGACTAAAGATAATATAAATACAATCATCAAAATTATGAATCAATAAATCAAATGATAAGAGTGTCACAAAGTAATATCTGGTGAAGATTTAGATGGGAACTGTTCATTTCAGAGGATGGGCAAGGGTCACTTCAACATCTTAATCAGTGGCAATAATTCAAGAATGTCACAAGCAAATTTGCTGGTTATCAAACTTAAGATATTTTATCCATAAAAATCTTTTATTAAGTTTCAAAGTATATAAGTACCGGAAGTTATTTGACCCATACAGCAAATATTTAAATTAAATGGGAACAGTCCAACTAAAAGAAAGGACAAACTATTTTGGACATAAATTTCATACTGGATTGGTTTGGCATAATTTACCTTGAAGAATACGAGGATGAATAACTAAATGATCTTCTTGAACGTCTGCGACCCCTTGACCTACTTCTTTTCTTTGGTGGTGATTTCCCTCTAAAAAAAAATAAATAAATAAAAGTTTTCATCTGATATTCAACAACTTTGTTCTGCCTGATAATACAGTCAATGCATAAAAGAACTTTAACAAGTTAAGATTTAAATTCTGATTTTGGTTGCTACACAAAGTTTATGATACGTCATCATATGAATTCTTTGGATGTGTTCAATTTTCATACTAGTATCATCTGAACAAGATTCCTCGTACATCTCAGTACTGTCCTTTTTTGTATGGACTTATGATTTGGTTGGATTTTGGGATTTGAGGGAAGTTAGTGTACTTGGAAAGGTGGAATGCTTTGTATGTGTTTTATCCTAAAAGCCTTTTCTTATCAATATTAACAATGCTGATCAAATGATGATAATTATAGTCATAATAACTCTTGCTTTTTCAAGCTAGACAATCCATTTGCATACAAAAATGCAATTACCACAAAACTGAATATTAGGAAAAAGGTTGCTTAATAAACGTGGCCGCATGAGCAAAATTTACTGTAGTATACATAGTGGTCATTAGTCAACCTACTTGTTGGCGTTTGAGCGCCGCCAAGGATCATTCCATTCATCAGCTTTAGGTCTCCCAGGGGAAGGTGGACGTTTTGTGGGTGGTGGTGAAGCCATTCTTGGATCTCCCCGCATCTTATCTCTTCTCATCATCTCACGAGGATCTCTTGGATCTCGCATATCTCGAGGAGGGGGAGATCTTATATACCTGAAAATATCATAATGCAAAAATAAAATACCATGTTTTAACAAATATCCCTAAAATTTCTAATGTCAATAGCTCAGCTCAAAATTAGCAAACAAACGCTCGACCCAGGTAACATTTTCTTTGATACATCTTCTCTAATACTTCTTCAATTCTCACAGTGGAGAGCCATCTCAACAAAGTAACTGACACATACATATATATTGTTTTGTAAAGAAATCAGTATTTTTTAAGATTATGGCAAATGCATATTTGAGTGACATGAAATTGCTGTGATATGCCATAATCTTACAGTAAAGGCACCATATTTGAATGAAAGAATAACCAATTAACAACAACACAAGAAGGGGAGACAATGTGGATGTTTCATCTGAATAGTATGAGAAAGAATCATATTAGCCTTACATACCTTTGACGTTGCATAGGAGGAGATGGACTAAATCTTCGTGGTGAAGGTCTAAGAGGAAATCTCTCATGATCCTGTAAGTTTAACAATATGCTTTTATGTGTAGAGTTTTATATGTTATACCAAAGTAGTAACATGAACTAAGAACTCCATGAGAGTTCAATCATTCAGTAACAGCATACAATAAACATGCGAATTCTAATTCATAATACAGTATTTTTGGTAAATAGACAATAAAATCATTCACTAACATGTCGGAAAAATAAAACAACAAAGGACACTCACTCTGCCACCTGACTCATGTGGATATTGATATCTCTGTGGAAAAGGTTCCTGCCCAGGACCAGGACCAGGACCAGGGCCATGAGAGTGTGGAGGTCCATAGTGATCCCTGGTCCATCTCACCTCAAAGTTTTCATACTGACCAGGTAACCATGATTGCTCCATTTGTTTCTGCTGAAGTCTCATTGGAGTCTGGTCATAATATTCATCATCACTTAATGGTCTGAAATACAACAAGAATTAATTACCAAAGGTAGTCTGATTTCCCGCCTTAGAGAGCAGTGTTAATAGGCAAATGTTGAAATTCATTGAGTACATGATGGCTATAGTACATAGATCTGAATTTATTTCATAAATTCGACTTCTAATAAATGATGTAATTAGTTTAATAAATCATTCTTAATGACTGACACTAAAGATTTTTTTATTGGCATTTAATGTCACAGCACATTTGGCAACTTCATCAGTTTTAGGAGGTAGACGCCATGCATTCACCTGGTTAGAAAAGCTGACCTTTAAGCTAGCATGACAGCGTCCTCAATTTTTAATTTGTCAGGTACGGGATGGGATTTGAACTTGCAGCATTAAGGCGCATGTGTTTACAAGTCAGACCATAACCATGGATATAGATATTGGCAACATGATTGATCAATCAATGTCAATTATAGCAAATGGATTGGATTCCTGTGTAGGTGTTCCAGTAATATGTCCCACCAAAAATGAGGTTTACTCACTCATATTTATCATAGTATGGTTGTTTCTTCACAGGTGATTTCTCCATCTTCTCCATCGCATTTTCTTTATCATATTCTGGGTTATCTTCAATAGATAGATTCATCTTCTTGTGTTCAAAGTTTGTCTCCATCTCCCGTCTCTCTAAGGCCTTCTTTCTTAACTACACATGGTAAATATAATTGTTAAGAATGACAGGATTTTATTCAGTTGACACGCAACATACAAACAAAAGCATTACAAAGGATTTTTAGGTTCAATATCATGAAACAATAAACAAACTTTAATTTACATAATTATTCTCTATGAGAGTCTTTTAATTTTCAGACTTACAATTTTAGAAAACAAAGAAAGTGAGTAATAGATATGAAAACGCATACTGATCTAAAACCAGATGTATTATTATTGAGTATAAAAAATTAAGTTTAAGTTCAAATATAAACAAACTTACCTCTTTTGCCTGTCTTAAACCTCTTTCCCAGGCTGTCTCTTCTTTAGGTTCGGGTGCTGGTGGTGGTGGCTCAGGACTTGGTGTACGCTGAAATAATAACACCCAACCTTATGTATCTTTAATTTACATTTGATTTAACATTTTTTTTCCAGTTCTATGTACAACATTTCAGCAATGTTTTACAGTAAACATTGTGGTCTCTAAGACTCTGACTAGTGATAACAAATACTCCTCATTGCTTAAGTTGAATGTCCAACCTGGATCATATTCCACATGATTGTGAGGAAGGGTGGGGGGGCAAATTGTACAGATATACATGCGCTGTGACATACCAACAGAGGCTGAGAGCTAACTAGTTAATTAAAATACAGCTACTCTGTCAAGTATCAAACATAAACAAGCTTCCCTTTCTAATGCAACACAAAGAATCTACCATTATATTTGTCTCTGTAACAATGTAACAGTTCACAATTTTGAAAATAAAATTAATGAAGACTTACCTCAACTTCTTCTTCAACCCATTTGTCTTCAAAAGGTGGAGGAGGCTTGCTTTGAAATCCTGGTCTTTCTATCAGCTGATAATAACCTGGAATTATGTGATACATAAACATTAATTGAAGGTCAACGTCCATACTTTTGCTGACATAATAGTGCAAGTTAAATGCAACAAGAGGGCCATGATGGCCCTATAAATGCTCACCAGGAGAAAAGGTCATTTGGAGATTAACATTGTTGAAGTTTTCTATACGAGTCCAAGTAAGATCAAGTGACCCATCTGGGCCGTTTTTTATCCCATGGCCATTATATGAACAGATTTAAAAGAGGTCTATTAGACAAAGCTAGATACCAAATATCTTAGCTCTAGGCATTGTGGTTTCGGAGAAGAAGATTTTTAAAATTTTCCTATATAAAATGGAATAAACCCCAGGGCAGGGCCAATTTTGACCCTAGGGCAATAATTTGAACAAACTTGGTAGAGGTCCACTAGATAATGCTACATACCAAATATCTAAGCTCTAGGCCTTGTGGATTTGGAGAAGAAGATTTTTTAAATTTTCCTATATAAGTCTATATAAATCAAGTGACCCCCGGGCCGGGGCCAATTTTGACCCTAGGGTAATAATTTGAACAAACTTGGTAGAGGTCCGCTAGACTATGCTACACACCAAATATCAAAGCCCTAGGCATTGTAGTTTTTGACAAGAAGATTTTTTAAATTTCCTATATAAGTCTATGTAAAATCAAGTTACCCCCGGGGCAGAGCCAATTTTGACCCCAGGGGAATAATTTGAACAAACTTTGTAGAGTTCCATTAGACAATGCTACATACCAAATATCTCAGCTCAAGGCCCTGTGGTTTCGGACAAGAAGATTTTTTAAGTTTTTTCTATTTGTTGCCATAGCAACCAGAGTTTTTAATGAAATTTAATTTTTTGAACAACTTTGAAAGGGGACCACCCAAGGATCATTCCAGCAAAGTTTGGTTACAATCGGCATAGCGGTGTAGGAGGAGATGTTGTTTTAAGTAAACATGGACGCCACGTAACGACGCACGGCGCACGATGGACGCAGGGTGATCACAAAAGCTCATCCTGAGCACATTCGTGCTCTGGTGAGCTAAAAATGAGAGATTATTATATACATATACAGGAAATCAAAATTAACAGAAAAACAAGAGGGCCATGATGGCCCTATAAATGCTCACCAGGAGAAAAGGTCATTTGGAGATTAACATTGTTGAAGTTTTCTATACAAGTCTAAGTAAGATCAAATGACCGCTCTGGGCCGTTTTTATCCCATGGCCATTATATGAACAGATTTAAAAGAGGTCCATTAGACAAAGCTACATACAAAATATCTTAGCTCTAGGCCTTGTGGTTTCGGAGAAGATTTTTTTAAATTTTCCTATATAAAATAGAATAAACCCCAGGGCAGGGCTAATTTTGACCCCGGGGCCATAATTTGAACAAACTTGGTAGTGGTCCACTACACAATGCCACATACAAAATATCTAAGCTCTAGGCCTTGCGGTTTCGGAGAAGAAGATTTTTTAAATTTTCCTATATAAGTCTATATAAATCAAGTGACCCCCGGGGCGGGGCCAATTTTGACCCTAGGGTAATAATTTGAACAAACTTGGTAGAGGTCTACTAGACAATGCTACATACCAAATATCATAGCTCTAGGCCTTGTGGTTTCGGAGAAGAAGATTTTTTAAATTTTCCTATATAAAATAGAATAAACCCCAGGGCAGAGCCAATTTTGACCCTAGGGCAATAATTTGAACAAACTTGGTAGAGGTCCACTAGATAATGCTACATACCAAATATCTTAGCTCTAGGCCTGGTGGTTTCGGAGAAGAAGATTTTTTAAATTTTCCTATATAAGTCTATATAAATCAAGTGACCCCTGGGGCGGGGCCAATTTTGACCCTAGGGCAATAATTTGAACAAACTTGGTAGAGGTCCACTAGACAATACTACATACCAAATATCTTAGCTCTAGGCCTTGTGGTTTTGGAGAAGAAGATTTTTTAAATTTTCCTATATAAAATAGAATAAACCCCTGGGCAGAGCCAATTTTGACCCTAGGGCAATAATTTGAACAAATTTGGTAGAGGTCCACTAGATAATGCTACATACCAAATATCTTAGCTCTAGGCCTTGTGGTTTCGGAGAAGAAGATTTTTTTAATTTTCCTATATAAGTCTATATAAATCAAGTGACCCCCGGGGCGGGGCCAATTTTGACCCTAGGGCAATAATTTGAACAAACTTGGTAGAGGTCCACTAGATAATGCTACACACCAAATATCATAGCTCTAGGCCTTGTGGTTTCGGAGAAGAAGATTTTTTAAATTTTTCTATATAAGTCTATATAAATCAAGTGACCCCCGGGGCGGGGCCAATTTTGACCCTAGGGCAATAATTTGAACAAACTTGGTAGAGGTCCACTAGACTATGCTACACACCAAATATCAAAGCTCTAGGCATTGTAGTTTTTGACAAGAAGATTTTTTAAATTTCCTATATAAGTCTATGTAAAATCAAGTTACCCCCAGGGCGGAGCCAATTTTGACCCCAGGGGAATAATTTTAACAAACTTTGTAGAGTTCCATTAGACAATGCTACATACCAAATATCTCAGCTCTAGACCCTGTGGTTTCAGACAAGAAGATTTTTTAAGTTTTCTCTATTTGTTGCCATAGCAACCAGAATTTTTAATGAAATTTAATTTTTTGAACAACTTTGAAAGGGGACCACCCAAGGATCATTCCAGCAAAGTTTGGTTGCAATCGGCATAGCGGTGTAGGAGGAGATGTTGTTTTAAGTAAACATGGACGCCACGAAATCGTAACGACGCATGACGCACGATGGACGCAGGGCGATCACAAAAGCTCACCCTGAGCACATTCGTGCTCTGGTGAGCTAAAAATAATAAGGGGCCTCCGTGGTCAATGGCTGGACTAGAAATTAAAAGCCACTCACCACCGAATTCAAATTCTACCAAGTACAAAATTTCACATCAGGGTGCAGTCCAGCTAGCTAACTCGACCAGTAAAGCTGGAAAAGCCACCTATTGACCCAGCTGTTAGTGTGACATGGTAATTGTTAGGGGTAAAATGAGAGGGAAAGCATAACAAGCATTTAGCGAATATTTCACTGAAAAAGTGTAAATGCAAGCCGGTTCAAAACATATTTAAGACAGAAATTTATACAAATCATGTTCGAATATATGTTGTCTATATATATTATGTCCAAGGCCAATTGTCCTCCATTGCTGACCATTCATGCGGAGAACTAGGCAGTTACTTATAGAGAACAAAGTCAGTACTGGTACAACATCCTAACAAAACTGGTTAGGTTAACTGCCTTATCTTAATAACTAAAATATTGTTGAAACAAGACACTGCGTTTAATAAACGCATATGCCCCCGGTGGCATGCTTGTGAAGCAATAGCCCATTTGAACAAGGTCAAGGTCGATATTTCATAATTATGGGTGGATTGAGAATGGTCATGAGCAACAACTGTAGAAGTATGAGTGTTCTAGCAAGCAGTATTGGTGCTAGACAAAACGGTAAAATCTACTTAACCTAGTACAGAATCATTATAAGTCCAAATTAGGTCAAGGTCAAATTGGAATTTCTTGATACGGGTGTATTGAGAATGATCATATGCAACAACTGTGTAAGTATCAAAGCATTCTAGCAAGCGGTATTGGTGCTAGACGAAACGGTTAAATCTACTTAACCTCGTACGGACGGACAGACAATCACTATATGCCCCGACATCAAAGATGAAAAAAGCATGAAAAACAGAAAAACTATATTCAGAAAAACAGAAAAGATGATACCTTTGTCATTGACTCCTGGATGCAAAAATCTACAATTAATGCCCCATGTACAATGACCTCTCATGAAGAATCTACAGGTAGGTTTAACATATGGCTTTTGTCCTGGTTCCCGTATTTCTCCTTCTTCGCAGTCCTCTTCTTCAGAAATCTGACCAGCACTAGATGAGGAATCACTCTACAAATGGAGAAGTTATCAACTTGTAGTACAAAACAATTGCTGGAATTAATTAACTTTAAACAGTTTCTTCACTATTTTTTTTCTAATTATAAATCATAGTAGGAAATAGTATTGTAGTGTTTCATTACATCAACATCCAATAAAAAATATTGGTAGATTTATTAAGTATCAGAGTAATTCAAACTATAGAAAAGAATACTTTATAACTAGAAGCCCAAGGGCAACATGTCGAGCCCCTGTTTAGCCAGCTTGTGATCTTGACCTTTGAACTACAAGTATGGGTGATATTCATGACGCATCATTTCATTGAAGTAAACTTTTATACCAATTTATTTAAAAATCCTTGAATGCAAACAGAAGTTACAGCCCAGGCAATAAAAATATATTCGACCGAATGTGTAATCTTGACCTTTGACCTATAAAAATCTGGGTGTTGCCCAAGACACATGGTCGCATTGTATTATGGCAAGTCATTTTTAAATAATTTTATGCATAAGGGAGATACAGCCCGGACAAGGTCTATAATGCTCATTTTTGATGTTTGACCTCTAAGTGTGACCTTGACCTTTGAGCTAGAGACCTGGATTTTGCGCACTGCACACTGTCTCATGGTGTTTAACAACAATGCCAAGTTATCTTAAAAAGTTTCTATGAATAAGGGAGATACAGCCTGGACAAGGTCTATAATGCTAATTTTTGACGTTTGACCTCTAAGTGTGACCTTGACCTTTGAGCTAGAGACATGGATTTTGCGCACTGCACACCGTCTCATGGTGTTTAACAATTACGCCAAGTAATTTTAAAAAGCGTCAATGCATAAGGGAGATACAGCCCGGACAAGGATCCGGACTCACTCACTCACTCACTCACTAACGTACAGACACGCAACCGCCATTGTGGCGACTATGTTCAGCTCACCACAGGCGGGCTCGACAAAAACTAATGCAATGTTTATTAAAGGTTTTATCATTTTATCAAAAAGTACCAAGCATTAGTTAAGCCAGTTATAGCCCAACTGCCCATTGACTATTAAAGTTTGTTTCAGACTCTAATTGTTTACACTTACCATAATTTCACCTTCAGATTCACTTCCTTGTCTATCTTTGGCCTCATCATGAACAGTATCATCATAATCAAGTTCCACATCTTCACCATAATTAGCTTGCGCCTTTAAACGTTCACTGATGTCTCTTGTATCTTTGTGAGATGAAGAAGTAGATTTATTTCGTGGTTTCACAATTTCTCGTTTTTCTTTCTTATCCTTCGATTTTCTTCTTTTTGTTTGAACTTCACATTTTTCTTCAGGGCTATTGTTCTCTAATTTGATAGTCATATTCTCTAAAATCTCTTGAACAATTGCACCATCTTCTTTCCCAGAATCATCAATAGTTACTGTTTCCCCATTTTGCTTCACTTCTACAGTTCTAGTTTCATCAGATTTTTCATCCACTGCTTTTTTACCATCACTGTCATCACCTTCGTCTTCTTCTGAACTGACATTTTCCATTCCATCCTCTGATGCATTATCACTAATATCCTCCTGCATACAAAAATAACACTTATTATTAATTCATTAATAGTCAACTAAGCGATCATAATAACTATACTACAATTTACTATTTAGAAAAGACCAAGAAAGTATGATAACACCCTGGTAAACAACTGAAACAATCCAAATGAATTTCATTGAATGCTTTGCTAAACACTGATTTTCATTCTGGAATGTTTTGCTCATCTTGATATAAGACATAATTACAAACCTCATCAGAGATTTCTTCCATTCCAGATTCCGCCTTTTTCTCTTCCTTTTCAAGTTCTGGTTCATCTTCATCACTTGACACAGCTTCAAGAGAACCATTGTCATCTTTATTGTAATCATCATCATCATCAATCTCACCGTCTTCATCTTCAGATACTTCTTCCAGGGAAGCTTCAGATTTTTTGTCAATATCCGGCTGGAAAATAAACATTCAATACATAACCTGGGCAAGTTTGACTCTAGAAACAAACAATAATTATTTGATAACTTTGATTATAATACCATTTTTGACAAATGCAGAAAGAACAAATGAAACTTCATTTTTTAGATCATTTAGAAACAACTGACCTCTGAACTTAACAAACATCTGAAAAATATACTGCTTTGTGAGAACACAACCTGAACTTCAAACAATAGATAGGTAGTTAGACATATTTGTGTTAATGTGCTTGGCTATAAACGAGAAAAGCTGAATATTGCCAGAATGAAAAAACATTCAGGTAAAATCACACAATCAAAAAATTGTGTGGGATATTTTAATTAGTCAGTCACTGAGACAGAGTCACAACCGCAAACCAATATTTTTTAAGGATGACCTAATTGAATAAAATAAATAAATAGTAGCTAAATAACATAAAAGGAACCTCATTTATAACTTCTGTGCTTTCTGGAACATACGGTTTCTCTTCTATGTCACTTTCAACTGACTCGGTTATTTTATCAGCTGAAGATTTATCATCAGGTATTTCTTCCACATTTGTGGAACTAGAAACATTTTCAGCTGCCATTTCATTGTCACATATGGAATCATCTACATTATTATCTATATTTACATCATTACTTTTGGATAAAGTTTCACTTTCACCATCATCCGGTTTAGTTAAATCTAACTCAATTTCATCAATTTCACATTCACTATAAATTGAACCTTTGACAGACATTGTAGATAATTTATCTATATCTGATGTTGCATCAGTATGTTTCCCCTGATTTCCCCATTTAGCAAGTTGTACATTTTTAGTGATAACTTCATTAATATTTACAACATCCTTGCCCACTACAGAATCATTATCATCATCATTTTCAAGAGCATTGTTAGACACACATTCTGTTAAAGATGTTGGTTCATTTTCATAAGAAATGTCCTCTGATTCACACGTTACTGATTTAGGCTTAACATTTGAGGTAGAACTGACCTCAGGAGAAGAAGCACTTCCTACATTTTCCTCATTAATACTTGACACATCATCACAAACATCACTAATGGACTGCTTATTGTCATAATTTGAATCTATTTCATTACAAGCACTAGTGTTTATATTGTCAGGTATAACATTGCCTTCAGTTGTCACAGTATCTTCAACTGACTGTTCAGGTTCTTCATTAATATCAGAAGCCTGATAACTGACTTCATCAGCATGACTGTCTATGTCATTGACAGATATGTCTACAGGCTGTCTCTCTGATGCCTGAAATGAAAGACCTTCACTTGATTCAACTTCATTTGATGAAACCATTTCATTTTCAATACTTTCAGCAACTGTATTGTCATCCAATTTATCCTCACAATTATCCGCTTGACTTGTTTGTTCTTCCATCAGAGTTTCAGGAGATTTAGGTGGCATTAAATCACTACCACCAATATCCATTACCTGTTCATCAGATACATCTACATTACTGGAGGGCCTAAAATAAATATTCATGATTCACCTTCACAACCAAAACTATTCAAACATATTAAATCAAACAAAAAACATTATCCTCAATCGACTCTTACAGATGCAGGCTAGGTAATAAAGATATACAAACAATGATTTTAATATACAAATGTACATTTGTATGCCATAGTTAGTCATAGGTAGGGGCCTTTTCCTTAAATTTGGGAGAAAATAATGCATAATTTTTACAAAATGGGAAGAAATAATTCATGATTTTAAAGAATCTTCCTGAGGGGAAGAAGCCTATTAACGGTCCCTGCTATAGAAGGAAAAAAGCCCTAAACTGTAAATTTGCATTTAAGAATATCCTTCAGAGCAGATAAAATTTACAATAACTTTGCCATTTCTTGACATATTTTCACCAAATAACTTATATTTTGCTCAGAAATCATAGCTCTTTCAGGACAGATAAATCTGGAATTCCAGATATATCCGGAATATTGTCACCCCTGAATCACAAAGTTCAAACTTTCAAATACCTGCAGTTATCATTAAAGTCGGACTGATCAGGCGATTGTTGCATTGGACTTTCAGGATAATCACCCATGGTATCATCCTCCATATTCTTATCGGGGATTTCAAGTGTCTCCCTTGATGTTACATCATCTGTACCTTCATCCATCTTAGAATGCTATCTTACCTTACAGCTGCCAAAAATAAGATAAAATTATTAAGAACGTAAAAAAAACACTAACTTCACTCAACTGCCACTTTGATATCAATATCATAATAATAACATATTTCAGACCAAATCTTCAATATTTCCTAAAAAATAATTAATGAGATGGTCAAACCACCATGATATAATGACAATTCTTGTGACCTTTTATGGCAAGAGAACATACAAACTTTTAGCAACAATTTAACAGCAAACAAAGGCTGATTTAACGTGTTAGTTAATTTGGTGACAATAACAGCTAAATTTTACAACTGAATTAAGCTCATTTTGTAGCTAACAGTTGACAATGTGTCAGTCACTGAGTCAGAGCAATCCCAGTCAGACCTTGACATTATCTAAGTTGACATCATCAATTAAGTACATCCATGGTAGGTGGTATGGTTGCATAAAAAGGCATATGTGACATGCATTATGTGTTGTGTGAAAAGCTATCATCGGACGCTAGAAAAATTACCAGAATCAAGAACAAGTGCGCCAACGCTCATGTGTTCACCGCCTGCAAGATCTATCAATCTATAAGTCTCATGTAGCTACGTCTTATAGTTTCTGAGTTATGAGCTACATTCAAGTTTTTGCACAGACCCAGACAATGCATTGATCACAGTACCATGACTTGATCTTCCAAAACATCCGAGCTAAAACAGGATTCCTATATAACTTCTGTGCTACATTATGTTTAAATTATAATGCCATACACAGCTAGTCTCGTCACATCAGAGGACTGATTACAGTTTTATTTTCAGATAGATCATGGAAATGTTACACTGATTCGCTAAAACAAACATTTCTAAACACATAACAATAACAGGATCATGACAAACCAGCATAAAGCAAGGCATCAAAATGCCGACAGTTATTTTTTACCTTATCGGAACATATGAAGGATAAAATGGTACACTTTTCCAGGAATCATAAAAGGAATACGCCGCTGAATGTAAAACAATCAATTATTAACGAGAAATAACAGAAATCTACAGAGATTTAAAAAGTAACTCTATTCTAATACTTTCTCCATAGTCGCTGCCATTGCTCTCTTGTGATTGGTTGGTTTTGATCACGTGGGCGGTTTGGGGTAAAAACTTGTCTAAGTAAATCATCCTAGGATAATCTATCGGAGGCGCATTCTTATTTTAAACCGTCAAAATGGACGTCGGCGAGTTACTTTCATTTCAGGTTGGTTAATATTTTCTAGTTTAGCACAACACGAAAGTATCATTTGCCAGTATAGTTGGCGTTAATCAATATATGTATCCACTATGACTTAATTTGCATCAGACACAATCTGTCATTTTTCCAGAAATGCTGGTATTATTCATTAATTTGTTTACAAAAAACGTTTTGGTTATAAAGGGAGACAATTTGTTTCACATGCATGCACACTCTCTGTTTGGGTGACTCTGTCTATTAGACAGTGTTATATCATGAACATAAGGGTTCACACAGAATTTTAACTGTTAGCTGTCATTTTACTTTGTAACAACAGACATTGCCTTTTAATACATTTATACCATTTTGAGAGCACCGGACAAAATTATAAATGTGAAAGAGTCTGTTACCTTTCAAATAAGTTTATTTAGGGATTAATCCAATCGGAACTCCCCAGCATTTGTCCAAAGAAATTGCCTTGCACATAATACGCAGACTGCCATACTGTTGTTCACGGGCTGCATTCCATCATGGCTGACTCAACAATGGAAACAACCCTTTTCTCTTCAATTGGAACTTGATGCCCATTTTAAATTATTAACCGTGAATGATATACACGTTTGAAAGTCTTCCATTCTAAGAATGATTCTTGAAAAAGAATACCTAGTCAGTTTTGAAAAAATAGTAACTGTAGGCGTATTTCTCACCGACGGAAATACTTAATTATCTCAACAATTGAACAATGTTTAATGTTTGTTCAATATCAATAAATAAAACATGTTTTATGTTCACCCTTGAATATTTCATTAAGCTAAAAGCTTATAAATTTCCAGTGTTGCCAATGTTTAACCTGAATTATTCAAAACATTTAAAAATGAATTGTTACCCTGTGTGCTCTACAAAAGTTTGGAATCCATATCATCCTTCAGCATGATAACTCAATCATGTTAAACTGGCTGAAATTAAAGGAGTTACTTATGAAAATGACTTAATTGACAGATTAGAAACATAATTTTTCATAAAAACTTGCAAGAGTCTGAATGACCTTATGTATTGTTTTAAATTTTTCCTCCTGATTGCAATTTTACTATCAATGGTCTATTACTACCGGTACTTCCTGTGATGTAAACAATTACATGTACTTGGATTTTTATAAACCATAAAAGTTTTGTGTCATGATGTAAATTTTTATCTGAAATGTTTTATTTGTAGCCTGATAAGCCGAATGTTGTGAGTAAGAAAAGACAAGCTAGGTATGAGGATGAATATGAGGATGATGAGGAGGAATATTATTCTGAACATCGTACTCGTGAACCAAAGGTTGCCAAGACTGGGATAAGTGATGAACAGAGGGAAGAGATATTGAAAATGGTGGAGAATGAGGCTGATGTACGTATTGATTTGTATTAGGAGGAGGAAAATAATGTACCTTATGCGGACCTCGAACATGTGACCACCTGCTTGCAAGTCAACTGAGTTAACTGGGCTGTTGATATTACAGGCAATTCATAAATACAAGTGCTGTACACCATACTGCTTCAGATTCTGCATTATGGAGAAAAATTAGAACATTTCCTTCTTAGAAGATGTCTCTTAAGTTCTATTTTGTTTCAAGCAAAAAAAACATTGTAGTTTAAATAGATTTGGATTCAAAATCTGTGCTATGAGTTTTCTCAATGTTGTTTATTTATTTAATTACCGGTATCAGTCGTATTTAGCTTGGCAATTTTTCTTTAAAACTTTAGAAGGATATGTTTCTCTCCATTCATTGTCGCTTTCAATTAACAGGGGGAAGCTTTGGATGAAACAAACTTGAAAAAGTTGTTGTTGAAGTTTGAAAAGGCTGTGTACAAAAACCAAGAAATGAGAATAAAGTTTCCTGATATGCCAGAAAAGTAAGCAGTTGTGTCTTCTTTTATTTTTGTTGTATGTTTAGTTAAGTACATTTTTCAGTAACATTACAAGTATATATTGTGAACAAAATAATTGCTTACAAAGCTACCCAATGTTTAAAGGGTGTCATTGTGTGTTACTGCAAACCACTATTTTTGTAAGCATTACTTAACAGTGATTTACTTCAACTCTTTAGGAATAGGTCTGCGATCAGATTGGGAATTTTGAAGTCATGATGACTAGGTTATTGGGAAATTTTATCAACAGATAATGCAAAATAAATTGAGTTGTTTGGTTTCTTTGCACTAGTATACTGAATTTGTCATTTTATGTCTGATTCTGATTTTTAATGTTCATTGAATTTGGGAATTTCTCCATTTAGATATGGGAAAATTGAAGCGTACCAGTAAATGCTATTGGGAAGGGTCCGTTTACCGGACCCAAACAAAGAAGGAAAATTTGCAGCTTAATATGCATTTAATTTCAGATTTATGGAGTCTGAGGTGGAACTAAATGATGTGATACTAGAGATGCATGTTATTGCTACAGCTCCTGAATTATATCATATACTTGTTGATCTCAACACTGTACAGTCTTTACTTCAACTTCTAACACATGAAAATACTGGTATCCTTTACTGAAACATCCCCAGAGATATAGAAAAACAAGACCATTCTTTTCTTCACCTATGAACCTGCTCAGAATTTCTTATGCATCGAAATATGCATGATTAAGCGTTTCCAAGTGTACTAGTGAACCATCAGTTTTTGTGACTCAATTATGCATTATAGACAATATATATACCAGCTCAAAATTTCACCCGATTAACAATAAGTTGATCCGTCAATTTTTACCGGACAGACAGCAATTTAGGCATACTCAATGTTCAGACTGGTGGCTAAATTCGAAGACTGATACCATAAATCTACGAGCTTTAACTAACAAAGATTTGTGATCTTTTCCTTTGGAAAAAAATGAATGATTATCTGTGAGTAAAAATAATTACATGCATTTCATATTGAACTCCTGGTTACTAGTGAATAATAATGCTCTCATTATAAGATCGAAAAAATAGAGTAGCGTTGAAAAAAATAAACCAAACAGATTGGTTCATTACATTGAAGTGGTGTTAATATCAAGGAGGTGATTATTTAGTGTTTTACTGTACAAATAAAAATTACACAGTTTAGTCACCCACTTTGACATCATGTAAACTCACTTGCTGAGTGGTTGAAATCATCCAATTATCTCCTTGATTCATATATAGATGTGTCCATAGCTGCTGTAGATTTAATGCAAGAACTAACTGATGTTGATGCATTGAATGAGAGTGATGAGGGAGCTGCTGCCTTAATTGGAGCTTTGGTAATATTTCTTAATATGTTTGTATATATCTGGTTTGATTCCACACAATGGGGTATTATTGACAATTAGTGACATTATATTCAGCTGATTTACATGAGTTTTGATATATCTGTGCAAGACTTAGTGACATGATATGGCCCTTCCTTTGCTTTTTTTACCAGGGTAATATGTCACATCAACACCCTGGATCATTTAACAGTGGAGGAATACCACAGGCTTACACATGGGCAGAACCACTATCTTCAGTAATCTTGCAGCAGACACTGGAAAGCTTCTTCACATTTGAAATTTTTTCCCAGTTGGGATTTGAAACTTATAGCAGTGGGGGCTAATTGGGTAAAAGAATCATTTAAGTTCATTTATATTGATTCATTAAATTTTGAACAGTAACATATAATTGAGACTATTTGATGTCTTACAGGTAGAAGGTCAAGTAGTTGCATTACTAGTTCAGAATTTAGAGAGACTGGATGAAAACATAAAAGAAGAAGCTGATGGTGTTCACAATACATTAGGTAAATAACAATACATTAGGTAAATAACTTGATTCACTTATATTACATCTGTACTTAAACATTACATGTTTGCGAATTCATAATCTGTATGTGGACCAAGTTTTGGTAACCTATGAAGATGAGGTCCATTAACACTACTTGCCTTGTCAATTAGTGGATGTTACGAGATCGAGGGACTGAAGCTTCAATATAGAGTGTAGACTTAACATAATTACTGGTAGACAAAATGTCTGTAATATTTTAGTGTGGAAAATATCTTAGTACCATTTATTTCAGCTGTAATTGAGAATATGACAGAATTCCGTCCTGAGATGTGTACAGATGCAGCACAGCAAGGCTTACTACAGTGGCTCTTGAAAAGAATTAAGGTATGTTGTATGCTTGGCTCTCTTTCAGTTTATGCACATATAATGTTAGAGAAACTTCATCTTTCATCTTTTACCCTTTTTATGGTGAAATTTGCTTGTTATCTTAACATTAACTGGTTATATATCAACCGTGGGTGCTCTTCTCTGTTACTATTTTGTTTGAGGCATTGTTTCTTATGTCGTTTGTCTCCTACCACTAATACAAGTGGTTTGTGTGAATGCAGTAACTAGCGGAGAACAAGGCTTATATATGGTCACCAGCATATACCTGAAATACTGTTGAATTTTGGAGTACTGGTAAAACCAATAAAAAAATTCAGGATAGTTTGGTAAAAAAAGATTCACAAAATGTTGATAACAAATTCTTCAAGATGTTGTTACTTTTTAAGTTTAATCTATTTGTTTGTTCTTCATATTTCAGTCCAAGATGCCATTTGATGCCAACAAGCTTTATTCAACAGAAATTTTGGCCATATTGTTACAGAATAGTGATGGTAAAATTCTGGCACATAATCACTGTTAAAATATTTAAATACCTTCTTTTCAATTCTTTGTCTGTCTAGTTACTTACATGTACTTTCACTTTGTGTTACATTTTAACTGTTTCATTGTTTTAAATTTACTACATGTATTGGGAAAAAAGTATTGATTTTCTTTCATGGTCATTTCACTATATATAATGTACTGCACAACAATAATTGCTGCTGATAAATTTCACTATTCTGTCACATAATTCATAATTATGCCCCTATACATTTCTTGTTGCATATTTTTTTAAATGCTGAAAATAATGTATTGATTTGTTATATCAAATTATTTCAGACAACAGACAAATATTGGGTGACATTGACGGCATTGATGTTGTACTTCAACAACTTGCTGTAAGTTTTCTTATCAGCAGTTAGAATTTTGTACCAGTAGGAGAATAGAAACAAAAGGATCCCTAGAAAAAAAAACCTGTATCAGATTCCAATCCTCCTCAAAATACTAGCTATAAGCTTCCTTCATCATCTCTCAACAAGAAAAAACAAACTAAATTAATTTTTAGCTTGTCCGTTTTTGAAGGCGTCATGCACAAACTTTAATGTAGCTCATAACTCAGAAACTATAAGAGGTAGCATCATGAAACTTCATAGGTGGATAGGTCTCACTGAGGCGGTGAACAGGCGTTGGCACCGCTTGCGGCGCTCTTTTAATTTTGGTTTCTCTGAAGATTTCTAGCCATAAAAAATGAAGTAAAAGTGAGTTTATTAATGTCCGAGACAATCAGAATAGTAACCGGTGTAATGATGTTGATATAATAATGTATTTTGTGATTTCAGTGGTATAAACGTCATGACCCTGCATCTAAAGAAGAAATTGAAATGATGGAGAATTTATACAACTGCTTGTGTTCATGTTTAATGTCCCCTATAAATAGGAGCCGATTCCTCAAAGGTGAAGGTCTACAATTGATGAATCTCATGTTGAGGTAGGCTATAATTGTTTTATGTTGCTGTAAAATTAGATTCAAATTCATTTTTAGATGTTATTATTTACATATAACACAAATACACTTTTTTCCTGTTTTTGATCTAGATGTAATAGTTTCTCACCTTATATTCCTCAATATTCACATTATTTCCTTCCTGTTGTTTCCTGTTAGCCAGCAAATTCCTCACTTGCATTAGGACACCATCACTTTAGGAAAATGTAAGTAATTGAAGATCATGATGAATGTTCTGTTCAAAATTTTACCAGGTAGTATAAAATTGATTTAAATAACGTAAGTATCTACTTGCTACTTCAGGGAGAAGAAAATGTCTCGAAATTGCGCAATCAAAGTTTTGAATCATGCCATGACTGGAGTTGAGGGAACCGACAATTGTCAGAAGTTTGTCGATATTCTTGGTCTGAGAACAGTGTTCCCATTATTCATGAAGACTCCGAAACAAGGCAAAGCTGGTCCACCTCCCGAGGAACTTGAAGGTAAGATATACACTTTGTAATTTATTTTAGTTTTATTAAAGGATTATGATATGTTTTTCCTGACCTATATTAATGATATTCAATACTGCTTTCAACTGTTGTTTACTGCGACAAATATACCAACACACATTGGTATGCTTGCATATTAAAACCCAGACAAATTTCACGTGTGGGGAAGGTGTCCAGCTGGCTTACAAAATGTTGATGGTTCTACCCAGGTATACAACTTGGGTCTTCCTCCATGGTTTAAGCTGGAAAAGTCTGTAAATTACTCTGGCTGTTTGTGTGATGTTTTAAAAGAAGTGTTGTGGTATTTTATAGAACATGTTGCTGCTGTGATTGGTTCTATGTTGAGAAACTGTCAGGCTACACAAAGACAAAGACTTATTAACAAATTCCAGGAAAATGACCATGAGAAGGTAAGAGCTGTTTGCAGTAAAAAATACTAAAATGCTTTCTTGGTTCAGATTCTCTTTCTGATGTCAGTCTAATTGATCATTCAACTTACTAATCTAAGGCGTGCAAAAGTTGTTTGTTTCTGGTTACATGATCTTTTAAAATTGAGTATGTAGGGATTTCTTAGGTGGTGGGGTATTGTTCTTGCAAGTATGCGGAAAGTTAAAATAAGTGAGAAAATGATGTTTACTTCTGTTTGTTTCATTGGGATTTACACCCCTTTTTAACAGTCAGAGTCATATGAGGTGTTCAGTTCATCTGACCATCATTCCAGGGAAGAATCAGTACTAGACTCCCATCCTCTGTAAGCAACTAATTCCTACTTTCTCACATAAAGAGACATGATAGGAAGCTGGGCTCGAACCCACAACCTCTTTCGGTGAGAGGTTACAGTGATTTGAAGTCAGCGACCTTATACACCGATCAAGGAGGTGGGTACTGGGAAAGTTAATGTAACCTAAAATAATTATGGCTCATACATTCACAGTATTTGTTATTTTAGATCTGCTCATGTTTTATATATTTTGTAGGTCGAGAGGTTGTTAGAATTACACTTTAAGTACCTGGATAAAGTAAGACGAGTTGATGACGAAATTGAACAGGATAAAAATGTAAGATTTATGTCATTGTATCAATTTATCTAATCTCACAGAAGAGGTTTCCAGATAATCCTTTTGTTCATGTTTTGTAGGAAAATTTTCTTTTTCTATTGATCTGTCATTTGAACAACATACCGGTACTCTAGAACACGAAGTCTGTCCGCTTGTTTCTAATAGTAGAGTGTTAGGTCTACAGATTCTGTAGTTCGAACCGTGTTCTCTGTGATTTGGTTAAAGACATGGTATATAGAACCAACATCCTCCACAACTAATCATTCATTATATAAATGTTAGCATTTAATAGCAGAAGGCAAGATTAATAATAAGTACAGAATCCAGGAAAACTGGTTAATAGGTTTAACTTAATGTTGATAAATAACTGAAATCATGTCGACAACAAAAAATTACGAAAGTGGAAACACCAAAATATGCAATTGGAACATTCTTCATGCAATGAAGCTGAAATTCTTTCACTGTTTAAGTTTTAATTCTTATTACAGAGACTGAAATATCTCGGACAAGAAGTTGATGATGATCTTGAAGACAGTTTCTACTTAAGACGACTTGATGCTGGCTTGTTTACCTTACAGTTAATTGATTACATTATGTTGGAAATTTGTGTAACAGGATCATCTAGTGTATGTATATACGTGCTGAAGATTTCTTTTTCATTATCATAGTACAGGTTAATTTTAAGAAAACAGCAAGACCAGGGCCCACACTGGCTTGAAAAAAGTTGGAGCCACTTTTTGCGATGCGACGCTACATCCAAAAAATTCCATTAAGATTGTATTGTATTGACTTGTTTTTCTTGTACAAATGATACATACGTTTCAAGTATGTTTACCAGTAGTCTATTTTTCATTTAGCAAGTCTTAGTATAACTACTATTTATTTCTCATGTTACAGACATCAAAATAAAAATGCTTCTTGTTTTATTTGTGATAAAATAGTACTAATATTAAGATGGGTAATCTCATTAAATGACTTATGTGGTTGAATTTCTGCAAAGATTGAGTTTGTATCTATTCTGTTGATTAATTTCAGATAAAGTCCCGAGTTTTACAGATTTTGAACATGCGTGGTGGCTCAGTCAAATCTATACGTAATATTATGAGAGGTATGTATAATTGTAAATTATTACTAAAATCAGACAAATAATAGAAATTTTGCACAGATTCCACATAAAATAATTCCAGTTCTTTCTTATATTGTGATTACTTACAGGTACAATTTTTTGCGTGTTTACTGGTACTTTGATTTCTGTACCAAAGTTTCACACACAGTTACCTGTTGTTTCACACATTATTTTAGGACTTTTTAGCTCACATGTCACAAAGTGACAAAGTGAGCTATTAGGATCACTCTCCGTCCGGCGTCGTGCGTCGTCAAACTTTTTGTTGTGACCACACTAGGGGCCACATTTTTGGCTCAATTTTAGCAAAACTGGGTCAGAACGTTAATATCAACAAAATCTCGGACGAGTTCGATATTGGGCCATTTGGGATCAAAAACTAGGTCACCAGGGCCAAATAAGGGAAAACCTTGTGAACACTTTAGAAATCACTGTTTTGAATTTATCTTCATGAAACTTTGTCAGAATGTTTATTTCAATAATATGAAGGTCAAGTTTGAAAATGGGTAATTTCTGTAGTAAAATTAGGTCACTAGGGCAAATTGCTGGAAAACCTTGTGAACACTCTAGAAGTCACTGTTTTGATTGGATGATCATGAAACTTTGTCAGAATGTTTGTCTTCATAATATCTTGGACGAGTTTGAACATGGGTCATCTTGGGTCAAAAACTAGGTCGCTAGGTCAAATCTTATGAAAAAACATGTTAACACTGTAGATTTCACAGTTATTATTGGATCTTCACCAAACTATGTCAAATCGTTTGTTTTAATGATATAACGGTCAAGTATAAATATGGGTCATCTGGGATCAATAACTAGGTCACCAAGTCAAATCTTAGGAAAACTTTGTTAACACTGTAGATGTCACAGTTTTAATTGGATCTTCACCAAACCTTGTCAAAATGTTTGCCTCAATGATATGTGGGTCAAGGATAAACATGGGTCAGCCGGGTTCAAAAACTGGGTCACAAGGTCAAATCTTAGGTAAAAATCTTGTAAAAGCTCTAAATGTCACGGTTTTGATTGGATCTTGGCCAAACCTTGTCAGAGTGTTTGTCTTAATGATATTAAGGACAAGTTCAAATATGGGTCACCTAGGGTCAAAAACCAGGTCACAAGGTCAAATCTTAGGAAAACCTTATTAACACTGTAGATGTCAAATTTTGATCATATCTTCACCAAACCTAGTCAGACTGTTTGTCTTAATGATATGTAAGACAAATTCGAACATAGGTCGTCTGGGGTCAAAAACTAGGTCACCGGTTCAAAACAATGTTTTAATGAGTGAACAGTGATTGTCATGTGAGCGATATAGGGCCATCTTGGCCCTCTTGTTTCATTCACTTAATGATAGTTTTCATAATGTATAATTATACCATTTTTCCTGGCATTACCCATCCCTACATAAAACCATGGTATTAGTATTTCAGTCTCTTGAAATGATACACTGATCATTATTTCATTCCATTAAAAATCTATATATCTTTGATAATATGTTTGTTAATTGATTTAAGAGATTATTTTTAGAATGCCCATTCTTCTTTTGTGTTCAGTTGCTAGGGTTTATTTTTTCCATTGTCTTCCAGAATATGCTGGTAACATTGGTGATGCTAAAGATCCAGAGATGAAGGAGGAGGAACAGAATCACATACTGCAACTGGTCGACAAATTCTGATCAGCATTTACAACTTTTGTTGTTCAGACAATCTATACAAATTGAACTTTATGATAGCTGGTGTTAATGCATGGAAATGTATTTTCTGCTTAAGTGTCTGAAGGAATGGTCTTGACTTGCTACATGGTATCTTGTATGTGCTTATCTAGTGTGCTGAATATGACTATCATTCTCAGCACTTAGAGAAAATGTACTGTGTTCAGTTGCAATTCCATGTTCTTATTAGAGAAATTCTGATTGAACTCTAAGGGACTGAAGAGGAACTTTTTGAGAAACAAATACTGATTCATTAGTTCCTTGAAAGATTCATACTTTTTTAATATTTTGTTATAAGATATTACAGGTTAATCATGTTTCATTTCATTCATTATTTTACTATCATTAGTTATAATTCAAATCCATTTATCATTAATTACCATCTACAGTTATGAAAATTGTTTCTATGCTAATTGAGAAAGCAGATACATTTTCTGTATTTCCACAGTTTAAGAAAATTTCTGTCACCATTCGAAATTTTAATCAAATACTGAAAATAAATCTACATGTACATATTTCATTTATTTCATCTTTTACATGAACCCAACTTAAAATTATATGAAGTGAGTGATAAAACCATATGATTAAAAATAACTCCATTCCCATCACTTGTTGCAATACAACTTCTGTCACACCTTTATTTTAAATGATACAAAACAGCTTTAAAGCAGACATACGACAACAAAACATCATATTTTTAAATTATTTATTAAACAACGTCATAAAACTCACACAAGTATAATACAGATAACTCCAGCTATGTGGTAAATAAAACAACTTCACTTTTTGTTGATCGAAATTAAAAATTTGTTGACTGCTTTTAAGATTTTTCAAAGATAGTTCACAGTTATATAAATCAGCTAAATTGAGTCTTATTAACCTACAATAACCATTTCTTCAGTTGGGAATTCATATGGTGGTACATCAAGATTTAAAGGAGCTGGACCCTTTCTTATTCTACCTGAAGCGTCGTAATGAGAACCATGACATGGGCAGTAATATCCACCATAATCACCTGCATCAGCTACTGGTACACATCCTGAGGGAAGAAAATTGATTATTTTCAAATGTATGACAAAAGCTTTAAGCAGAGCTAAGTCCATGGAAAAACAACAGTGCCACAATGTAATACGCAATTAAAAACCAAAGCGTTATGTGAAATTTAATTTAGGAAAGTAAGAACTTAAGACATTTCTATTCAAGTATCTTTATTGATAAATTTCCTTTGCACATATTTCCTGAATTATTTCAAAATGTCTTCATAAAATGTCATACCAGTATCAACTAACACTAGTAATCTAATAACAACACATGTAAGTTTTAACATTGACTTAATAGAATGACATCTTACCTAAATGAGTACAAACTCCAATGACGATCATCCATTTCGGGTTTGATACACGATCTTTGTCGTGTTGAGGATCTCTGAGCTCAGCCAAGTTGACATTCTGTTCAGTTTCAATTTCCTCAGCAGTACGATGTCTGATAAACAATGGCTTTCCACGCCATTTGAATACCATGCTCTTTCCCTCGGGAATTTGCGACAATTTAATTTCTACCTTGGCCATAGCCAACACATCTTTTGCAGGAGCTAGATAATTAACATATCCAGGAACGGCTTGGGTTGCCAAGTGAATTCCTGCTACAGCTCCGCCTATGATGAAAAACATTATGTACAAACAACATGCTATGCAAATATCAAGCATATTGATTCAAATTTTGGTAAAAATAAGATCATTAATGTTTATATTATTATTTATCTCCTTATGTTAATTACCTTGATAGAAATACGCAAAATTTGAAAGAAAGAAATTTGTCAAAGTACTTTTACTACTAGGAGTACAGCAGTCCAATAAAACTGATGAGCATAGACAGAAATTGATTCTTTTTTAATTTCTTAGTAGCTTTCTTCAAGATCAAAATACAAATTAAATGATATAACTTAATCATACCGCCAGCAACCATGTATGCAAAAATTCTTTGTGCATGTACGCCTTGATTTGGTTTTTTGTTGTCAATGTTATTATCTGTTCTGTATACATCAAAACTTGGTACTGACACATCAGTGTGGGCTAATCTTACTTGTGATGGACCTGTAAATAAAATTAAAATACTGAATTAGATAATATGTTCAAAAGGGTTCTTCCATCACCTTTTCTCAACCTTCTGTGGTAGTGCTCAAGTATAAGGAACAATTACAGTGTCACTTTGTAATCAACTTTCAACTCTGCTTTCCTATGTAGTATATATAGTACAACAATTGTATGACAATTTTCCCGACCATGTGGAAGAACAACAAATCTAATTGTAAAGCGTACAAATTACAATAACAGCTGTTTTAATAACTTAATATCTAAATCCAATTTGACATTTTTAACATGATATAATCATATTTTAAAAAAAAGATATTAAATACAGCAAGATTTACATCCTGTTTCTCAAACAGGCGTTTGTGCGAAACATTGACTCTATATAATCAAGAGTGGCATTCTTACATAAGTTACATGATATTGATACAAACAATAACATGTACTCTTATTTCATACGTATTTAGATGATGCTCAATCCGAAAATTCATAAGTTTTTACGGATACTGTATATACTTTGGTTTATTTGTGTATGTCTTCCATAAATCCTAGTATTCCTGCAAACCAGTTTCTCATTTCTTATAATCAAGTTATATAATGGCTACTAACGGAGTTTGAAGGGCAATAAACATGGTCGGATTACAAATTCGATTGAACAGCTGAACATATTGATACGAGCCATTATACATCAATATAATAAAATATCATTTGGCAACTTGAGAACAACAAAGACACTTATTTAATACTTAAAACAAAGTATAAGTAAATCACAAATTCTTACCAAAAACGCCAACGGACACTGTCGCAGCCGACTTGGGGAGACGCAATTTCTCCTTGTTTGGCTTCTGTATAATAGCATTTGACAATTTATTTGATATAACTGGAGCCGCGGAAAGTAACGAATTGTTAAATAATTGTACAGAAGCGCTAAGAGCGGCAGATTTCGGTATCGAAATCATTTTTTCCAGTGAGGGACAACTAAGGTCAACGCTTTCCGTCAGTTGTCGCAAAATTTTATTAAGCCAAAGATTTTATAGAAAGAAAAAGAGATAACTTGCGCTTTTCGCCGCGTATGTCAAAGGCACCCGTACATAATTTTATTGTATTAAAATATATATAATTATATACAGATGCCGTGTATCAAATTTCATATTGATTCACTGTTTAATCAATAAATACTTTACTACAACATGATAAATTTCGTTGCGGAATTTCGGACTGATAAATCTCTGCTGTATCGATATAGCATATGGGACCGAATATAAACAGACCTCACCTTAAAGCCCCATTAGCTTTTAAATTTAGTAATACAGAACAATAGATGTAATGATAGTAAACTATAAGAATATATTTATTTGCTCTAAAACATATTTACACAATGCCTGTCTTTAGTCATATCTCGTAGAAATGTTGTCAGACGCTTTTTTCTTATTGTTTTTGCAATATCATTGAAAAAAATACTGTGCTATATTTGTATACATTTGTATGTACTTTGTGAAAAATTTTGGAATGTTTTTGTTGCAAGTAAAAGTCAATTTCACTGATAAGACATCTTTCTAGGTAAAATAATACCTACTTTAATTTTGACATCCAAAATGCTAATGGGGCTTTAATTAGTCGGCATGTATAATATGAGAAGGAAAACAAAATACCCGATGTGAGGTCAACCCGTGACATCCTATTTACAAGTCAGATGCTCCTACAACTGTGCCAATCGGACTGGTTGCGCGGTCATCCGGATGTCCGCTGTTTAGTCATAACCCTATTTGTGTGAGCATAGAGTTAATTTAATAATATGAAATTGACGAGCATTTAGACATGATTCAAGACTTTCATCTATCTTCGGACTATTTTTGCAATAATAAACATTTATAAAATTCAGTTATCAAAGGTAAACTTAGCCCGATAATATCGGTATGCTGACAAAATATGGTGATATTTATATTGTCTAGTTGATATCGCAATATGCTGATATACCGACAATTCTTCCAGGTACCTCGTCATATACATGGCATATATACCTATATGGGGACCTATTCATAAACACTATATGAAGTTTGACGTTTATTGTTTCGAACACCATAAGGTCAATTGACCCATAAGGTTACGTAGTATATCTAGCCGTCTATCAAAATCATCTAAGACAATCTAAAGTAAAATAGTGAAATCTTGTTATTGATCATCATCGATTTACATTTAATAAGATGATCGAGTCTCAAACGTTTTACTCATCTCTACATCGATCAATGAGAGTTGACATTCTATGTGAACCTTTATAAGAAAGTATGTATAATCATTTATCAAGTCGTTAAATACTTTTATTAACTTTATACCTACTTCAATTAAAGATAGTGAATTATCCGATTAGTCGTGCTTTGGTCAATTTATGGGCATGCATTTACTGCAAGTATTGTCACATTAGAGTTATTTTTAATAGTTAATATACGCACCTGGTATATAATTATGTTGCAAAAACATCCGATGTTTTCAACTATACACGTACGGTACATAAATATATGATATTTAAAAACTTGATTATACAGTGTTGTACACATGCTAGTAAAATACTGAATGAAAATGAAATATTTATAAACGAACGGTACGTATACGTGTTAAATTTGTATGGCTTTTTAAAAATTTGTTTAACAAATAATAATAATAATCACTAGTGAAGGCTTATCAGCCGAAACGTTTATAATGTAATAAAGCTTTATAATGTGTGTGTGTGATATTTTTATTATATACTCAGTATTCACACAAATAATGAAATATTTTCTATTTACCTCCGATCAAATAAGTATATGTAGGCCTATAACGATACATTACCAACGTATAACGTTACGTCCCCATATATTATATAAATTACCGTGTCAAAATAGGTTCAATACCTTTTTACATATATTTAAATTTATGTGACGAATCTGAACTCAATGGAGTTACCGGTAGGATCCTTCTTTTGTATATATATTTTATAAGTGCTTGACTTTATTAATTTGACCAGTTGTTACGGTACCATCAGTGAGGATTTGAAGTGCGTTTAATCTTTTATATAGGGTCTAGTTGTGGAGTACTAGCTTTTTGTTCAATTATTTGTCATTATTATCAACTGAGATAATGCATTTAAGAACCTAGCTGTGTTTACGGTTGTTCACTGGGTTTTAATCCTGTCCAAAGAATACAATCGTTCCATACTTATATATGTATGAGCAATATACATGTAGTTACTTTATTTACAAATTGAATAATCGTAACTTCTTTAGACATATGTTGAGAAAATGTTCCTACATTCAAACGGTAAACTCCATTAGATGCGTGACATTTAATGTTTTCGCTTTTCCAGTCTGTTTTACCGCTCTTTAAATACTTGTGGGTAATTAAAATGTTCGTACTCAAACACATTCGTAACGATTGTGTATCGTTGAAATTTTCAACATTGACGCCACTCACATATTTGTTGGGTTCTCATTAAGAAAAAACTTAATCTACTTAGCGTTTGAAATACAATTTTAATGACAGAGAAACATGTGAAAAGGTGTTATAGTTTCATGAAAATGATTACTACTTAGAAGAAGTGTTCAATTATTCGGATAGTATAGTTCGGATACTTTTGGTAGTTCTTTGTATTTATTTTACCTAAGATGAATGTTAGTTAATCTGTTGTTATTACAGTTATGGGAAATTCATAATATGTTAAAAAAGAAGATCTGATAGATGTTTAATTCTTCCAATTTATTGTATTTTTTTGTAAATTCAGTCATACTGCAATATCATAAGAATTGATTGCAGAACTGTTGAAAATTACTCTGCCAGCATGGCCATGAACCTTTGTCATCCCAGATGAACGGGCAACCATTTGTGGCCATCTGTGGGTTGATCTGATCTCACTGGGATAACCCTGGATCCCTAGTCGAAGGGTCTTTGACGATGATACGTATGCATTACATTGCAGTTCATCGTCAAAGCCACTTGTTCTTTAAAAGCTAACAAGTAAACGATTCAATCTGAGTCATGTTTGTTTTCCTATTTAACGCACAAATTCTCGTAAAACTTGTGTAAAATCGATGAATTATTGTATAATCTATCAACATGACCAAAAATATACCTTCAACAGACGAAAGTTATCGAATATTTTGCCGATGTTCATATACTGCCCTTAGTTTCAAATTTTCCTCGTTCGGATTATGTCCGTAGCCTTCCGGAAAGCATGTAAATTGATCTGATCCAACAGACGCATGAACAAGCTTCTTAAACTGTTGACTTTGAAAGAGGACAATTCCATAACTAAAATGGTCAACAAGATGAAATGGAAGACCAATATAGTTATGGGACACAGAACTACTGGATCCCTTAAAGTTAAACACAGATTAATGGATGATTTCTATGATAGTGACTTAGTTATTATCTTTTGAGACTTGAGAAGTTTATAAGTAAAGTACTTATTTAATTTCAGTTTGAAGACTCATCAAGATGAAAGTTTCTACCAGACAGGCATCACTATTCTGTTTACTATTTATTATAACCCATTTTGTAAACAAAGTAAGTTTTATTAAAACTATCTAAAATGCCTACATGCTGTTCTTTCATTTTAAATTCAAGCAACATATAAAAGCTATAACTGGTACAAGTTTGTCTTTGATGCTGGAAAAGTGAATTAGTGATTGATGTAGTTAATATTAATAACAAATATTTATTTTTCATGACACTTATTGGTGATCAATAGATCACCTGGGTATGGAAGTGTCCACAGTCAGTGATCAAGTGTTATCGCCCTCCATCATGCAGCAATCAGCTGCTGTAGACATAATTGGTTTTACTTACACAAGAGAGCTTATATCGATTAATGATCAATCCCATGTGAAACTTCATTGGCATATCTGTCTGAATCTAATATTGGTCAAGTTCCTCCTTTTATTACATTTGGTGCCGTGTGTGACTAGCCTTGGAATCCCTGAGCTAGGATGAAGCAAATGGCTGGGTTAGTCTAAAGAGCCTGTGGTTGTTGCAATAAATTTAATTTGAATAAAAAAGAAGAGTAATACAGGGATGTGGTATATAGTATTTATAAATTGGCTGTGATATTCACCAGCCCGATTAGCTCAGGACTTGCAAGCAGGAGGTCGCGGGTTCGAGCCCCGCATTGGGTACATTATTTTCCTCCTATTACACTTGGATCATCAGGGAGCCAAAAACTATCATAGTTTGTTGACAATAATTCATTAAAAAAATCTTGTACCATTCATAGAGCCCACATGGTTTTAAATTCGATCAGTTTGATACCAAATTTATCTTTTGCCCTGGATTGGCATGACTATTTTGTTCTTTTTTTTTCTTTCAGTATGTTCTGTCTGTGCTGAAATTTCAGTTTCCAACTATTTTTCAAGGGTTTGTATGTTTTTATTAGAGCTTTTTACTTCAACATTGAGATCACCTTAAACTTGTATCATCTTGTGTTTGTGTCCATAAGACAAAAGCCTTATTAAGGAAACAAAATTATGTGGAAAATATCACTTCTACTTAATACTGCCTAAAGTTCTGGGAGATAAGTAGTTGTATACAATCGTGCATATAGTATTTCAATGTAAGATGTTGAACAATACAGTCACATGAATATATAACATTATAAGAAACACTTCATCATTAACAAGAAGTTTTTTTTACCTTTTTCCTGGATGTCAGTCTTATTTACACTTGCCAGCTTGGAAAATGTGTGTAAAAAATCAACTTCTCCTCAGAATAAATTTGTTCATTCTGTTTTATTGTAAATCAGTTCCTTACTTGATATTTAGACACAAATCAATATTTTCTGATTATGGTGTATGAACAATGAATACAGTCAAACCTGCAAAACTAAAATCATCAAAGGGAGAGAAATCTTAATGTAAAAATGGTCTGGCTTCAAGGATATCTTTTTTGTATTAAATCGGTACCGGTAATTGCTTTCTAAAGAGTGTCTTTGGATGCTCACTCAGGTATTTTTTACATTATAAATGTGTTTGTTATTCACAGATGGCAAACATTGGTTGGATTTTTGATGTTGAGTTTATTGGTGTCCACGAGACATTTACCAACAATGATGGAAAATATTAACAGGTATTGTTGCAGATACTGTTACCATGTCAACAAGATCACATAAATTATCTCCTGTGATACTACTACTTTAAGAGCAATGTAATTACAAGTCTATAATAAACATATTAAACACAATTTTACCAAATAAACAATGGCACTAGAGATTTACTGAAATGGAAGTAATTTTATTTCCAAAATGAAAACAATGCCTTAGTCTTTTTTGTGTACATACATCTGCAATTTCTGATTAGTATTTATTTATCTATAATTTTTAGGTTTGATATTGCTAATTGGTTGCCTGGCATGATTTTCTTCGTTTGTTCCATATACTCAGGATCAAAAGCTTTAGCTAGTCTGGTAAGTTGATCTACATTAGTATGATACCTGATTACATTATTTGAACTGACTGCTGTTATAACTCTCATGCCATTTAAACTAAAAGTTTTGATATGCCAAAAATCATTTAAACACAATATTTCATTAAATTATAATATTCTGGTATGTACTGTATAATTATTAATCTGTTTGAATGTACTTGTCAAACTTGGTATGCAGAAATGCAATTCTGGTAAAGATAAAATATTTGATTGTAGTCAACCTACTTGGCTTGAGTGGTTGACTGTAGTGCATACTGATAATGTTTGATTGTAGGAATTATACTCTGAGATAATCTGTTTGCTCTGGTCTAAGACTGTTTGTATTCCGTGGCTGAAAACCTAATTTTTAAAAAAGTAATTATCTTCACATTTTCAGGCTATGCCAGTGTTCATGTCTTTGCATAATTTAGTCACTGTGATACTATGTACAGGTCATCTTGCTTTTTATAGACAAGTAAGTTATTTCTTTATTGTACCGTAAGATTCTATCCGAATTTACATTTCTTTTTTATCATCTGCATAAATATTCCACTAATAAAAGTGAATCTTAACCTGATATGAGAAAGAAGTTCAGAAAATGACCCCCTTCTACCATCCTTGACTGTCCAGGGGGGTCTACTGTCTTTGACTATCAGGGGGAGGTGCAATGGTCATGACCTTAGGGTTATGTGTTTAAATCTTCTTAGTTCTGTTAATACTCCTCTAAATCATTTGAATCCATGGTTTTGCATCCCAGTAAGCCTCTCAGTCTGTTTGGAGTACCGATAAGTGATATGTACTTTGTAATACCTTGATAAAAATCTATGGATGATATTTATGTTGTATAATGTGTTTGTACTACAGTTAACCAGTATATACAGTTATTCCATGTTGATGATCGTGGTGGTATCATCTATATTTATTGGTATGTCTGACCCACAATACAGTGTAGATGGATATTTCTGGATGTGTATACATGTTATGTCTTCAGGTATGTGTTTTATTACATTATTGACCTCTTTAATAACTTTTATTTTTATCAAAATATCTACTATAAATATCAACTATAAATGAGTACTAGTGTAATAATTATAATTGTACTGGTAATGAAGTTAAGGAAGCATATTTTTAATTATTTTCAATGTCTGAGATTGTAAAACTTTGAGATATCTTCAAGGTCAAGTTTTATTTAATCTTTTTATGTTTTTAAATGACAAGATATCATAAATATTGGTTGAATTTTAGAGATAATGTTGTCTCTTTGTGTTTTGTTATATTCTTGTTTTCAGGTGCTTTTGGAATTTTCTCAAAACTTACTCGCGGGAGATTAAAACTAAGGTACTAGTACATTACATAGAGTCTGAGTGATTATTCATTCATTCATATATTCTAGAATGAAATAGATAAATAGTTTAACACTTTATTATCATTAGATTATTACACAGTAAAACCCTGATATTGCAGCCACATTTGGGACCAAATAGTATGGCCTCACCATTGAGGTGGTCTTACTATCTCGTGAAAATATGCAGCTAATACTGAAAACCAGTCCAAATATATGTGTTTGTTTAAATAAGGTGGCGAGGCTTTACTGTCAATGTAACAGTATATCAAATATTGGCATGACATACAATACATGGTCTTATTTTGTTCCTAAGTTTCTGTATGAATCAAGAACGAAATCTTAGAAGAAGACTTTTTACCGGTATAGATGTTAAAGGTCAATTTGTGTTCTCGTTTCTTTCTGTGAATAGTGATTTAATCCTACAAAAAATGTAAATTTATTACGGTAATTTGTTTGCCTTTCAAGAATTTTGAAAAACAATCCACTTTTGTCTTTCAGTCCTCATGAAAAGATGTACTGCAATTATTTATACAGGTTTGTTGTTAAAGATCAATTCACATTTCTGGTTTCTATGTTTCAATGTTTTTTCGTTTTATCTACAGTAGTATGCAATACCATAATAATACCAGTTATTTTACCATCTATGAAGTGTAAACTACATTAAGCTCAAGTTTGCAATGTTTCTGATAAATTTGATTATATGAATATAACACTTCATGAGGCACAAATATGTGACAATTTGGTTGTAGATATTGTATCTTAGGCCATTCATCAGTACTATAGATATGAAATACATACAATCATGTATAATTCCATTTTCAGTGTCATAGTGCTTGCACCATCAAGTTATTTTCTTGGTAAGTGTAATTGCTAATTTAGATTGTTATTCCTTAGTGTATTGTATTGAGTTTATTATGTGGTACCCATCATTCTCCTTAGGCTCAATATGTCATATGTTTTTTTTTCTTAAATAGCTATTTCATGAGAATGTAAACCCAAGAGTTTTTATTCTTTTGAAAAGAAAATATTTTCCTGATTATCAGTGATAAGTTTTCTGTCAGTTTCTTTATTTTCATGTGTCAAAAATTACACAATATGTGACATTTTGATGATATTGTACTTTACAATAAATGATTATTTATACTGGTAATCATAATGTATTTATATGTGGTCATTTCAATAATACTGAAATATTACTGTTGAAGATAAATCTCCCAATTTTTTCACAGGTGATGCTGTGGAGGCTGGAAAATATCCATATTTATATTTCTCTAAGTTTTACATGGGATGCATAATGAGGTTTGTTATCTAAATGACTTATTTTAGATTTGCGATCATTCCATTTATCCATTGGAAAAATCACTTTGCAAGTTAATGAAATACAAATGTAATCAACATTAGAACCCTTATTCTATCAGCTACACACTTGTGAGTTTAATATTGTGCAGCCAAACTCCTTACAGTACTTAATCATCTAAAACAAGAGTGCTAGATCATTTACGACATTGGAATTGAGCATGGAAAGCCTTCTTCAATCAAAGTTTGGCCTCTGACAGGAAAACTTAATGAAAATCCTGTAGTTGTTACAGGCACTTCAATTTCAGTTTTTTTGCCAAATATTATCTCCTTGAATTTGAAATTTCTGTACTTATTATATTTATCATTTTGTTTTAGTGGTATATTTGGTGTGTTTCTCAGTTTAAGTTTAATTAAACTCAACGAAAGTCACATGGACAATAATGAAATCTCGAAATTATCTGGATTAGCAAAAGTAAGTAAAAACTTTCACTTTGATATGTAGGATCGTTTCCTTATACTTTAATTTAATTTTTCTCTAGGTTGTACATTGTGACAACAGCCTAGGTCATTTGTCAACTTTTCCAGCTTTAACAGCAGGGGAACACATCAGGCATACACCTGGATAGAACCATATACCCGGTACCTTGCTGGACAGCTTCCTTACATATGATCTTCTATCCCTGATGGGATTCTAAATCACTGAACTGAGGGACTAGTGATTAACCACTCAACTAAGGAAGCCACCACCCCCTTTCAAATGAAACTTACTGTGTAGATCTTTTAAATGTAACTACTTTGTATCAATATTGAGATAATAATCATAATTATTTATTTATTATACCACAGTCTTATACCTAAACATGTTATCCTACTACACTGTTATTAATACTTCTTATTGTACATGTTGTTTTCAGCTGCTCACATCAACTCTATCTTTATTTTTCTTTGATACAACATTAACTGCTTCTAACTTATTATGGTAAGTTTTCTTCATCTCCTAAATAATATTATCTTTGTCAGTTTTACTACGAATTCAACATCATTCTGTAAATTAAGCTGTTCTTTGCTTCCATTAAAAATTGAAAGAAGATTTTTCTTAAATATAACTAGGGTTATTTCATTGACTTATCTTAACTTTGATAGCTATTCTCAATCAAAGAGGTATTACCAATGGTGTAATTTTAAGGTCTTTACTTTCAACTGCTTGTAAATGATCCCTATAGCAAGTGCTATGATTTAAATTGTTTCTTCATACAGTGGAAACTGATTATGTCATATTATGGGACTTGAAACATACGTTTGTTATATATCCATATTTCACTGTATCCAATACATTGAGATAAACATTTGGAAAACAATTGCTTCATTGAATCCAATTTTTCACCGTACCAAAGTTAAATAAAACAGTGTTCTACTGTAATTGATATGATTTTTTCAGGATATGTGTAAATCATCTGGCAGCCATTGTTTGGGAAGATTCCACCAAAATTGAAGATTCAATGATATTACCTACTGCCACATCATCCAATCATCTTACACAACAGAATGCAATGACCAGAGAATTTATTAAAGTCACGGTTCAATAACTGTTTTCATTTACTATTAATACTACGTAAAACTATTGTACATCATTTTGGCGAGAATTTTTAACATGTTTTTCAACCAAGTTGAAAATCCTGGTTATTGGAATTGGGGAGTTCACTGTCAGGGGACGTTTCATCTTTTAAATATGATTGATAGATTCACTTATTTGTGTCAAACTTGGTGTATAGCAAGTTGCTATGGAGACCAAGTTTGGGATTGTATGTGGAGGTGAAGACAGTAGTCATAGACCTGTTATGATAAAATTGTAATACATTCTATTTAGAATGTTCAAATTTAACCCAAAATTACCTTAAACAAAAAGGATTGCATGAAGGGTGATATTTTTATACATTTTTTTTCTAAATAAGGTACAAATGTTATTGAATTTTTACAATGTAATGTATGTTACAGTGATATTTCTCAGAATTTCTTAATTCATTGAATCCATTGTTGACACAATTCGTCTTTTGGCTCAGTTTTATTATAAGCTCACTAAATATTATTCAGATCATTAAGTTGTAACCGACTGTGAAGTCCTCTGTATGATTGAAGATAAATGTCTATATGACCAAGTTTTGTTTTAGTATTGTGACTCAATGTTGTTGAATTTTTGTTGAGATTTATTTATTTTGTGGGAACAATTTTGTATGCTTGTGAATTTTAATCATTTCTTGGAATTGAAACTTTTTTAGAAGGGTAATAAGTTGATAGGAGCAATTTTCTAAGTACAATCTGTATTAGCAGCAACCTTTGAATAAAGGCCGTAGTTTGTCTTTCCCAAGGGTGGCCTTTGTTCACAGGTTTAACTGTAAGCATTGCTAGTTATTTTTTTATGTTTCCATATTTTGATCTTTTTTTATTTGACAATTAAGTTTATTGGTTTGCTTGTAGAGTGCTTTTATTATACCCCCCTTCCTAGAAGCAGGAGTATATTGCTTTGCACATGTCAGTAGGTTGGTCGTTCTGTTCGTAACCAAACCTTGTCCAACCAATAAGTAGAAAACGGTTTACACTACAGCCCTCAGACTTGTATGGGAGGTTGGTCTTTACATGAAGATGACCCTTTTTATTTTTAGGTCATAAGGTCAAGGTCACAGTGACCATCAACACAAAACAATTCTCAACCTAGAGCTAGAGAACTATTTGGCCGAAGTCCTTGTTGATGGTAGGCCATCACATGTAGATGACCCTGTTGATGACAAGGTCAAGGTTTTACCATCCAGTTGGTATTTAGCGGGCATCTGTATTTGACAAACACCTCTTGTTTACTATATTTATGTGGTTTAATGAATGAAATGTTTTACGCAGATTGTAAATTTATGATATTCAATTCCTGTGCTATAAATCATTTATAAATGTAGTTTTTTAGCTGTTGACTCACTGTGATATTTCTTGATTCCTTCCAGTTACAGTAAAAATCTAGGTCCAGAGGCCCATTTCAAAGACATATCTTGGCTAAGACACAGACTTGCTGCACCTTGTTTTAATGAGAAAAAATGTTTAATTGCATGACATTTATGGATGTACTATCATAATGGCTTATTGTAGAACGCTTTAATTTCGCGAGGTCAAAATTTCGCGATTTTTGTAAAAAATCAACTGTTTTCTTTATTCGCGTATTTATGAATTCGCGACATCGCCAGACTGAAAACCGGAAGTGGTGAAAAAAAAGTCGCTGTTTCTGTATATACTCGTCTATTAAAGACAAACACAACGTTTTGCCTAAAAATCAGCGTTTTTCATCATCCTGGGGGTAAACAATGACAGATGATAAACAGAAAATTGGAGTGACCATCCGAAAATGGTGCAACTTTTATTATGAAGGCGGTTGTTGTATAGTTGGTCTTATCTAACTCGTTGTCCAAATTGTATAATATACCTGTGAAATTGCTAGTTGTGTCAGTCATTTGCAAGTATTGTAATATGAAGTAGTGACAACATGTAAATATCACTTCATGTCATATTAAATAAGCCTTGTAGATGTTGGAATATAAACCATCACAGATGTGTGTACTACAACTGCTTTATTTAGACTGGGGTAGTCCAGCACTTGGAATAACATTATCTACATCTGTAGACGTACACAGTACATGATCAACAAGTCTGTTCGGTCTGTATCATATACGCATCGGTCAATATGACATTCTGCCGGTGAATATCACATCATATTTAATGGCTCACTGGTCAATAACTGTATAATATTACCATTCCGGGGTTTGTTGCCTATTGTTACAGGAGAATGACAGAATATGTATACAATCTGAAAGAATATCTTCAATTGAAAAACATGATATACCAGTATTGGCTAAGATGTTTGTGGAATGGAGCCCAGAGAGTTATAGATAGAAAACATATTTCACTACTTAAATAACTTTGTATGCACTACACAATAGTTAGCTTGTACATCTGTATTTCTTCTGCATGGAAAATTTAAAGCTTGTTTATCATCATCTTTCATAACTGATGATGAATTGATCTGATTTTAATGAATGAAAGTGCTTAGGAATGACTGTTGGATCTTTGGCTGTTTTATTAAGTATCTGATCATTCAAGTAAAATAACACTTAAAAATTATTCAAATTATTGTATTTTTAAATTCTTATTTTTTTTATTCACTGCATCTATTATTGTGCCTTTTTTTCACTGCTGTGTAATTAGTCTTGCCTATTTATATTTTACTCCTGTTTCAGGGAATCCACTTAATATGCTGAGTACAGTAGATTACTGTTATAGTGAATTCTTGGGGCCGCAAATGATCACACCATTATTCATATTTCACTAAATCCATTTGGTAACTATGTCATGTTTTGTCATAGAACAATTACTTCACTGTATCAAACTCTTAACTATAACCAAATTACTTTGAAGGGGCATACCCTACAACTGACAAACATTCTGTGAAAGTGTAAAAATGTGTTAGATGTATATTGAAACAATATATAATGGATAATTGCAAGAAGAACTTGGGTCATAAAATGACTAGTTTAGGTACTAGCTGCAAAAATCATAGCTATGAATAATAAATCAAACAAATTCCAAAGAGTTTCCGATCTTTTATGGAAACTAATATTTTTTGTGATTTTATTTTTAATTGGATGAATTTATGGCTGAAACTTTCTTCCTCAGCTTTTTTCTTTACAAGCTTCTAATTTATCATCATTTTGCCTTGATTTTAGATTCACCAAATTGTAGGGTATGCTCCTTTAACCGAGGTCACTATAACAGTGTTTTATTGTATGTGCGTAGTTAAGATACTTTTGTTATTTTACTAACTTTGTGCATATATCTAGTCTGTCATGCATAAAAATGATGTGGGTTTACATGTATGAGATATTTTGGTTTCATTCACTTGAAGATAGAAATATATTTTGATCAGTGAAAGTTGCTGACAATTTTTTCATGAGAAACAAAGCCATGAAGATAAATTTTGTGTTGAATTTTACTGGTAAAAATAAGATTCCAGTCTCCAACAGAATCTAATAAAACTGTTTTCAATCTCAGAGTTGTGTCATTACTCTTGTGTATTTTCGCCCTATCACCAGGGGCTAAATATTGGCCTGGTTCCAAATACAAAATAGCCAAGTTTTTTTCCCAACTTAAAAATCAAAATCCTAAACAGCCCAAAAAAAGCAAAATAATGCCAGTTACATAATTACGATTGTTACTTACAAGAAAGACAGATATATATTTATAAACATTTATTATTTTAATTCATTCAATGAACATCAATAGCACTCATTTCATGAAATATAAAACCATTCTAGTGATGTAACTAATATTTATCCACCTTTTCTTGTCTTTCATGGAATCTCAGAAAACTTCTATCACCTTTGATATTTTTCAAGATAAACTTGAAATCAGATAGTATTAGGTATTAAGTATAAGTTCTGTCTCAGGGATAATCTACACAAGGGAGTATCATCTCAAGTCTTATCTGACATATTTGCTTTTACTGATTTTATCAAACTCTGTTGGCATACTGGATACAGGAGCAAACACATTTCTACACATTTATTGACAGCCTGAAATTATACAACATGAAATTATGCATAACATCTCAAATTAAGCTTTAGTATTTGTACTTTAAGATTTGAACATCAAAGGTCATTGCTAACATATTCTATTCCTCTTTCCTTTTTAAAAAAAATCAGTATAAAATGAGTTTTTGGATGTCCATGTTTGGATGTTGTCTTATCAACATTCATTTTGTTAAAAACACCACTAGTCTCAAACAAGCCCACAAACTCACTATAATATGATGTTATGAACCAGAGGATTAACTATGAGCCACTGAAGTCATGAATACTTGTCTTACCATATTACAAGAGTAATGGAAAGACATATTTTTCAATCTTTCAGTAATATACAGCGGCTTATTCACCTAATCAGTTTTCCTGGACTGTATTCAAACCAGAACCAACTTGCCCCTCTACAAGGTGTGGCACCTTTTCCACAAATCGAGGGAAATCAACATTTTTGTCATAGAAGGCTATGACCTGTCATGATGGAGATTATAACCCGGATCACTAGGTTAGAAGTCCAGTGCACTAACATGGCTGAGGTCTAGATATTTACCCAGGTTATAAGTCAAGTGCACTAACATGGCTGAGGTCTAGATATTTACCCAGGTTATAAGTCAAGTGCACTAACATGGCTGAGGTCTAGATATTTACCCAGGTTATAAGTCAAGTGCACTAACATGACTGTGGTCTAGATATTTACCCAGGTTATAAGTCAAGTGCACTAACATGGCTGAGGTCTAGATATTTACCCAGGTTATAAGTCCAGTGCACTAACATGGCTGAGGTCTAGATATTTACCCAGGTTATAAGTCCAGTGCACTAACATGACTGTGGTCTAGATATTTACCCAGGTTATAAGTCCAGTGCACTAACATGACTGTGGTCTAGATATTTACCCAGGTTATAAGTCAAGTGCACTAACATGGCTGAGGTCTAGATATTTACCCAGGTTATAAGTCAAGTGCACTAACATGGCTGAGGTCTAGATATTTACCCAGGTTATAAGTCAAGTGCACTAACATGGCTGAGGTCTAGATATTTACCCAGGTTATAAGTCAAGTGCACTAACATGACTGTGGTTTAGATATTTACCCAGGTTATAAGTCAAGTGCACTAACATGGCTGAGGTCTAGATATTTACCCAGGTTATAAGTCCAGTGCACTAACATGGCTGAGGTCTAGATATTTACCCAGGTTATAAGTCAAGTGCACTAACATGGCTGAGGTCTAGAGATTTACATACCTTCAATTTGATCATGAAATAGTAAATATGCAAGATAGTGAATATAGTGAAGCATTAACCTTTTTCATATTTTCAAATTGTATTTCTCCAGTTGATGTGACGGCTGAAATTTGATTCAGTGATGGCATCAATCCTACAGTAACACTACCATTGTTTACAGCTGAATGGTTCTATAATAAATACATAAACAGAAATCATAATAAAGCCCTCAGAGGTTGAAGTCTCATATAAGTGAACAGTAGCTTCTCAAAAATGGCAAGATCATTAAAACATATTATTTCTGACAAGTCTTCAGGTTCTTAATTGAAATGTACATAATTCAAACTATTTTTCCAATAAGTACCAAAATCTTGTATTCAATTGTGCAATGGAAACAAAACAAACCTTTGATGAATATTCTTCATGAGTACAGGGATCTAACAACAGTCTATCATCAGCAAGTCTCTGCAAAGGTACAAAATACAGGTAATCAGTCAATTAAAGCAACAAAATGTCTTATTTTTCATGTTTCCATGGCACTAAAGGGAACAGTGTTTAACAATGTTATTAGGTCTAAAATGGTGATAAGGACCAAAAACACATTCATCATCATAATTATGCAGTAATCAGAATCGCTAACACAGCACATAATAATGAGAATGTGCTCATTGTCAATCATCCCTGAGGTTGTCTGAATGATAAATACATTTTAACTTCAATCATTGAAATAGAAATCCAATGTTCAGAAGACAGTTTTGTTCAGACTTGTGGAAAAACCCTAACAGTCTCCAAACACTGAAGGCTATTTTATTGAAAAACTAATAAGAAAGCAAACCTACAGCTGAGCAGCCTGTGACTAGATCATACATTTCTATACCAGCATCTGACAATGCAACAGATGCACATGTAATTGAAGCAGCCAGGGCTGTAATGGTAAACATATATATGAAACATTATCAGACAAATTTTATTATAAATCTCATTTCATTTAGTGTTGACTTCACTAACATTAGATCATTAATACAGGGGCCTCTGTGGACAAGTGGCTAGGGTCTCTGACTGGTTATCAATAAACCTCACAACTGTGAATTTGAATACCACTTGGAACCAAACTTCACATGTGAAGAAGCGGTCTTGCTAGTTTATAGAAGGTTGTTTGCTTAAGCCAGATATACCCCTGGGGTCATCCTCCATTGTCAAAACTGGTAATGTCGCCAAATGACTGTCTGATGGTGTGATGTTAAACTTCAGAGAAAAAAGATCACTTATGACTGTAGGGGTATGTGATATGAAGTTATTAATCCACATGTATCAATAATCAAACCTAAGAAATAAACATTTGGTAGTGCTATTTGAAGAAAATGAAGGTTAAGTTAATGAAATGTCTAATAGAATATTTAACGTTAAAAAGTTTTTATCATTATTTACTCACCACTGCCATCATTTTGTAGAACTGTCACATAAATATTTACTTGTGCCTTTGGAAATTTATGCTGAAAAAACAACAACAATTTTTAAAACAAATTAATAATTATACTTGCTTTTTATCATACAATGTTTTTCTATACAGTTATACTTGCTTTTTATCATACAATGTTTTTCTATACAGTTATACTTGCTTTTTATCATACAATGTTTTTCTATACAGTTATACTTGCTTTTTATCATACAATGTTTTTCTATACAGTTATACTTGCTTTTTATCATACAATGTTTTTCTATACAGCAATGTACTTACCGGTAGTATACACACTTCTTTAATTGTAACACTCACCTCACAAATATCAAAACATTAATATAGCATGCACATATCAATAAAAGTTATATGGTATGCATATAGAACTTAAGTAACTTACCAATAAAACTGCAGGTTCTAAAGCTTCTAGAAGTTGAACAGAATAATCTTTCTCCTCGTTATCTTGTTGATATTGTCTACGATATCTACATGAGAATGTTGTGTACTTGAACTCACATGTCAGTTGTCCCTTCATACTGAATTCTTCCCTTTTAATCACAGCTCTTGGTCCATATCTAACATCATAAAACATTATAGTAAAATAAATTAAATAATTATCCCTTTTATTCCATATCTGATGTTTGCATTCTAAATCTGCCAGGTGATCAAACATGTATATCACTGTGACATTAAAGTAGAGAGGAGTTACCTAACTGCGCTGTAAAATTATGTTATCTCTCCTAGCACTGTATAAGACAACAATTACAGTAAAGAGCAAAAACAGCAAAGTCATAGTGTGAATTTGGAACATTTTTGTATTTAGTTGATATTACTAGTTCACTGTATGAATGATATTTATAAGCACTAACAACATGTACAGTCAAACCTGTGTTAGCAGCCACCTCCGAATAAAGGTATTAAAATGTAAATCTTTTAAAAAACATCATTGATTATTCAGAACAAAATGACCTCCGAATAAAGGTCACCTGTCAATAAAGGCCACATTTTGTTTTCTGATTGGTAGCCTTTGTTGACTGTATAAGAATAAGACTTACACTGTACATATAACTTTAGTTCCATCTTGTTCAAGATAAGCTGAACCCTGAGCTTGTGTAACTACACCAGTCTTCAAAACTATTAGAATAAAATAAACAACAAAAACAAGTTTAAATTTATAATAAAATTGTAAACCCAAAAGAACAGCAATAATGGGAAAATCTTCAACCTTGAATGACTGTTTCCAATTCATTGAAGATCTAATGAAACATCAAAATATTCGGTACCCAAGAATACAGTATTTTTATTTTATGGCTATAATAACATAAACAATATGAGTTAAATACATTATGCTCAGCTATCCTAATAAAATACAAAATGAATGCTGATACTCACACAGTGGCCTAATCTTTTCATAATTACGTCCATCTTTCCTTAGTTGTTGGCTGTCAACCTTTTGGCATAAAAAGTTGTTTAAGAGTATTTTTAGTAAAATTATCTGCAGCTAGATTATGAAAATAACGTAATTTAGTAACAATTTATTTCATAATCACTCATAATGATATAATTGTTACTCCAAGTAAATTGAGAATGATACACAACAGTATAAAATTGTACATAGCATACTAACTAACATTTAAAAAGGGTCGACAGTTTGTGTGTTGTCAAAAACAACCAATTCAGAAAAATTGCTACATATAAAACTTGAGTGTTAACCCAGTAATAAAAAACTGGCAGCTTTCAAAACAGCATTTTCAGGCATCAATCAAAAATAGATCCTTGTGTGAACTGGTCTTGGAGTTAAAAGCTGCAATACTGGACTTCAAAATGTTGAACTACTGAATTTCTTCTTACAAAACGCCACTTACGAAGAAAATAAGGGGCTGTTAATTGGAACAGGAGTTTTGCTTCAAATAACAAATATTAACCTTAATACCCTGAGAATGGTTTCAGCAAATACCCGTGACTTTACATATGGACCATGAATGAAACTTTGTAGACTTCTTCATATGTTAAAAACATTACTGTATCATAATTGAAGTTCAGAACAAACTTATAAATGGTCCGCCTTGTCAACCCTACACATATATTCATAAATACAGTACATAACTTACATAACATAATGTAATGCATTATCAATGTCAACAAAATGAAAGTATACATCTAAACTTTTCTATAGTTTACACGAAATCTCGAGCATATGACACCATTGAAAATATACCAACCAAAGGCTCGCTCTCTTTTGATTTGCACAGTGAATATGGACTGATGCTGGATTCTGGCCCAGTTATCCTTCGAGTGTCGGTTGGCATGGCACAAAAATGTAGTGTGTCGTCAATTATATTTTGTAAACAAAATTTCCGCGTGTTAGTTGAAAATAGATATACTTCCGGTTCATAGTTCAGATGTGTATAAAATCAGTACAGTACGGAAAGTGTCTTTATAATAGACCGTTTCCTCCGAATTTCACAAAATAAAGTAATAATGGTTGTAAAGAAGGCATCTTCGATTTGTTACATTAAATGCAAATAAAACCAATAAATACGGCAAAATTTTGAGGTTAGGACGATATTCAGGCCCTAAATAGCGATTTTGATGATAGGTGGACGGATACAAACTTTACATTGACCAAAATTTATTAATAACCTGCTAATTTATTTAGTTTTCTATGCCTCTAGAAGTGGATTGTCATTGTTGTTGACCCATGATGTGAACTGGCTAAATAGGTAGGTAACCGACCTTGGATTAGACATTATGTTGAAGGTCATTCTTCTTCAACCACTGACCTGAGAGATTCATGCAGAAGACAAGGTTTAATCGTACTGGAAAAAGATCACATGTACATCTAGTAACTTGAAAACTGACATAAAACCCACAAAAAATTATATTCACTTTTTTGTGTTTATGCATCGAGATAGTGTTGTCATGATGAATTACAGTCAAACCTGTGAACAAAGGCCACCCTTGGGAAAGACAAAATATGGCCAGTATTGTCAGGTGGCCTTTATTCGGAGGTCATTTTGTTCTAAATAATCAATGAATGTGTTTAATTGAATGGCGTAGTGACCTTTATTCAGAGGTGGCCATTAAGACGGGTTTAACTGTATTCTATATCTGAGGACTTCCTCTAAAATAATTTCTGTGATTTGAAAGAAACAATAGATATGATGCATCATGTATTCTTTTATTTCAGCACAGATAGTTTATACATACAACGAGGTGATCTATAACAACAAATAGACATATCACAAGGTCACATCTTTTTATGAACATATTGAGTGAAAATACAGTATTTCTTGTTTAAACTGAACATTTACACAAAGACACAACATAAATCAATGCCTTCATTACATTCAGCATCAAATACTAGTAGAATCAGCAAAAAACTTGGCGATGCCAACTAACCAGGTTTCCTGTTTTCAGCATGCAGTAGCAATTTGACTGCAAAACCTCAAAGAAAACCTCATGCTAGGTCTCCATAGCAACTTGCTAAGTACCATTATGGCAGTAATTAGTAAATCTAAGGTTATGGAATAGATGTTATCACCCAACATAAATATACCAATGAAAACCTGGCTAAAAATAATTTAAGCCATTATTATACTAAACAGAATTCAACAACACTTTCCTCTTATTTTTTGTTTGAATTAGCATCATTTCATTGACAGGTGAATTTTAAATACTGTATCATTACACCAGTGCAAATTTATACATGTTTACATGAAATACCAAACAGAAAAGAATTTCTAAAATTGTTTTCCAATCAGCATCTTCTGTATATTGTGTATTATTTATGCTTTGTATGCCTGTCATGCAGTAACATGCTGAATTTTGGGAAAAATATTGTTTGAACTAACAACTCAGGCCACTAAATAATCAAAACTTGAAACTGATTTCAGAACCATAAGAAGACATAAAGGACGAATTCACTGAGAGATTCTGTTACAATGTCTAATGTGTCACTGAGGTAGCAAAATGTACTTGCAAGTAATATCTAAACAGCATTAATTTAAAGTCTTTCAGGATCAATTTCATGATTTTGGGTATAAAATTTCATAAGATATATCAATCAAAATGCAACCTGTTTGTCATCAAGGAGGAGTTTGTTACCTTGGCTAGATAAAGGGGCATACATTTCATGCTCAGATTAGAAAAGAATATAGTAATATCCACAGTAACTTGACCAAAAAATAATGCAAGTAGGTTGCGTAACTTTTTTTCCCCCATTTTCTTTCTAAGCATATCTTTTGTACTTCGGCAGCACAATTTGTTCCCAAGTGTTTATATACTTTTGACTTTGATGTTAGAAACTTAAGGATCAGCACCAAAAAAAGGGGTCAGAGTGGAAACCCCTAAACACAACTCCGGTCAGATGGGTAACCCCTGAACACAACTCCATTTTTCTGGCCACATGATTTGTAATAATACAATTATCCAGCCAGGATAACAATAGATTCATAATGTATCTCTTCACAGATATTCTGTGATCATGAAAATATATTATTCACAGGTCGGTAATAAAATAACAAAATAATCTTAACAATAATATCACAGTTCTATTGTCACAGATGTCTGCTTCATAGCATTGTAGATATATGTGTTATTGAATGGCACAAATTGCTGTGTGATTATTTTGATAACCTCCTGCGCTGCCACACCCCCAATAAATGAAGCCATCGTATGCAACTCTGATGCACCATAGCGGCACCTGGAATTAAAAAAACAAACGTCACTAAACATCAAGAGGTTGTCACTAAACTCCATGTAGATTCAATACAGCCTGTATTGAAGAATTTGTAAATATAGGGTATGTAAGCATGCACTTATAAATGAATTTGCTTTTGCATGATTACCTCCCTTACATAGCACTCCTGCTGAAGCAACAATAATCTTGGGCGATTGGAATCGATCATAAACTTTTCATGTTTGCTAGTAACAATCTGGATTCAGTAATCAGCTGTTTTCTAACGATCAGAACAGGTAACCACAAAGGAAACATTAACATAAATATCATTTGTTACTAAAAAGATTATAGATAAAATGGTCACAGATGTGAGTTGTCAGTAGTTTTACAAGCATTGAAAACTTTACTTACATTTCATGTATATAATCATCTTTGATCATACAATTCAATCCCCAATCATGGATAAGCTTGCTAAGGCATGTCTGTAAAGGAAATCATAAATTTCTAATAAAAAGATGAAAAAGAAAATTCAAATGATGTAAATGTACAAGAGATTTGACTTATAACAATGGAAGAAGACCTAAGACATACAACTGGGTCAAGCCACCAGTCTTCTATAAGCCAGCTGGACAGCTTCCTGTGTGAGATTCATACTCATACCGGTGAGGGTCTAATGATTACTAGTCAGAGACTGTAGCCACTTGACCACAGAGGCTCCCTCACAATGGGTTAACGATAAGTATCATGTTACCTGAAGGGGATAAAATTCAATTAATAAATCTCTGAACCCGTAACTTACCTTAAGTTTAGCCACATCAGACTCTACTTGATCTGTATACCAACCAGGAAAACAGTTATGTTTATCATAGAAAATGTCTACAGCACGAAGTAACACATAAAATACCACATCATCAGGTTCCTCGTCGTCAATATGATGACCTGTAAATATACACAATATACTGTATTTTCATTTATTTTTGTTGGGGTCAATTTTCGTGGTTTTTGCTAAAATGGCTATTTTGTGGGCATATAAATTTGTGGATTTTGATTTTTGAAAGAAAAATGCCTTATCTCTGCATTTAAATTCCTGGGGAATTGATTTCGTGGATGAGCCAACCCACGAAATCCACGAAATTAAATCCCCAATAAAAATTAATGATTCCACAGTATACGCTTTGTTTTCACTGGAGTTTAACATCGTATCAACATTCAGGGTCATTTAGTGACCTTTTCAGCTGAAACAGTAGAGGTAGACCTGTATACCTGGCCTCGAGGTTATAAAACTTGAGATCGGTCTCCGAGCTCAAATCTCCTATCTTGTCTTTTTATATTTCTAAGTTTATTATGATCAGACATTACCAATATTATTGGTACATAATATTGGTACATAAATCTAACAGCATAATTGACCTGAATATGTATTTAAACATTAATCAGCTCCTTCTTTTTAATCATAGTATTTTGAGAATGGAATTGAGATTTGAGCTCAAAGAAATAACCTCGGGACCCTGGACAGAACCATCAGTGCTGGACAGCTTCCTCATGAATACAATTTGTCAGGTCCAGAGTGGTATTGGAACTCTCAGCAGTATGTGGTCAGAAACCATAACCACTCAGCTTTTAATGCCATACATTCTCCAGTGTTGATCAGAGAAGAGACAGATGCGGGGAACAAGGTTAATACTGGTACAGTACCCAGGAGAACCAATCAGACAAACTGCCCTTTGGCATATTAATGAAATACTAATGAGAAGAAACAATGACCCTAACACTGAATGAAGAACGGAAGATTTCAGACAGTGTCCAACACACACAATTAAAATGAGAACTTAATAGATTACCAGCAGAATAAAGTATAAATATGTAGTGCTTACTTAAATCTTTGATCTTTTCAGATTCATCATTGTATTCTTGTTCTAAACTCCTACATCGCACTAGACGTAAAAATGATGCATTTTTACCTGAAATAAATGAATAAAGAATTGTATCATTCATTAGCAAGAACAAACACAGTAAACAGTGATTCTACTGGCAATCATGATGGATCAACATTAGTTCAGTAAGAATCTAGGCTTATCCTTCCTCATACCATTTCATATTTTACCATATTTCACATGTTTCACATAAAAAATTAACCACATGATTTTTCCATCCAAGCAAAACAATTTCATCCATGCATGATCATGAAGTATAAGGAAGAATACTGAAGGACATAACTTACAATGCTCAATATTCAAGACTAACACTCAATTAAAGACAAGTATATTGAATCTGAACCAGTCTAACCTAACAGAAGTACATGCATGTAAATACTTACAGAATGTTTTGATTTCTTGATCTGTGATAACTCCACCCTGAAAGAAGAAGTGATAACATCATTGCAATATCTTCATGTCAAGCAAAAAATACCATATTTCTAAATCTATCAAGAAACTACAATATAAAAAAAATTCCATGCATAACATGTGATAGCATCTATGGTGTACATTAATCAGTTATGAGGATAATTAAAGCATTTTAATTGACCCTATTTTAATTGAGTATACAGCCTGGATGATAATTCTGTAATGTCTCACTTTTATCAATACAATTATCATGATCATACTGGTACTTAGAGGGAAAAGTTAAAGAAGTTGATTTTACAAATATTTTAATTTATAACCATACTTTAGACTTTTCATCAAATCCTTTCAGAGCTTGGTGAATTTTGTCAAGCCAGGTATAAAGAAATATTATAACAAATATAACATGAATATATCTCAGACAGGGAATTTGACCTAATTGATTCTAATTTCATGAACTTCAGCTTGTCAGTTATATATCAATACAGTCAAACCTGTGTTAGCAGCCACCTCTAAATAAAGACCACCCTGTCAATAAAGGCCATTCATTGAAAAACCATCATTGATTATTTAGAACAAAATGACCTCTAAATAAAGGTCACCTATCAATAAAGGCCATATTTCATCTTTCTCAAGAGTGGCCTTTGTTTACAGGTTTCACTGTATAGTGATGATGTCTTATAGATAAGGAGAAAATCAGATAATAGTTTAATATCAAGTTTTAAAGGATGTTATTGCAAAAACACTTCAAAGGTGGAAAATACCTCACATACATGTATCTAGCAACAACAAAATGTTTTAGTAGATCCGACTAGATCTGAACATAAAATATAATAAAGTTTGAAAAGAGGAAATCTTCTGAATGGAGGAAACATCACACCATTGAGTTATAGAAGAAGGTTGGGTATGTAACAGATAGGTGCCACAGTCCACTGTATTACAAGCCTTGTATTCAATATTTGAGTGTAAGGCATTTATAAAGACATTCACATATAACAATACTTAATTTAAAACAGCAGTTATTATTTTACTAGTTAATATAGCCAAACATGCTAATATAGGCATTCAGCTTTTGCAAAGAGCAAAGCAAAGATAAATATATATCAAAATATATCATGACACATATAAAAGGCATGTACCAATATTATTCATAAACTATGTTACCTACAATTACAAACTTATACAGTAAAACTTATTTTAGCCCCTAGTATTATCTTGATAATCTTAGACAATACATGTCAATAAAACAGGCTCTGATGACTAGGGCTGTGGATCGTTGGGTAAGTGGCGATCCGATCCTATCCACGATTCAACACTTACGATCCACAATTCGAATCACAAATCTTTTGTTATCAAGTAACCCATCGAAAACTTCAAAATTGCAGTCCTGAAGACAGCTAATTTGTTTTCAGGAATAATGAAGTAAATCAATATAAATTGTTCTATGGCTTAAATTCATACATACTCCCTTACAGTTAATTGATTTACTAGCATCATTATTTAAAGAACCGGTTGGACATCTTGGCAAACAAAGTAGTCCATGATGAGACAATATTTATTCAGAGAAAAGGGATTTTTTAAGAACAAAAAATACATTTTTAATTTGTTAAAAAACAAGACTGCGAACCACGAATCTTAGTAATGACGATTATTCATACTCGATTTTTCAATTTGATTCGTGAATACCCGAGTACTCGGATACTCGCCACAGCCCTACTGATAACAAAATAATTATATATTATATCATTGAAAGTGACCGCAGATAATATATATGTTAAACAGAACAGAACCTTGTACAATAGGCTTGCAGGTAGTTCAAGAAACATTATCATCGGGCAGAGGTTTCATCACAGGCGCAGGGAAAACAAAGACATAAATAAATCAAGTACTTCTATAAACACAAACAAAAAGATTCAATCATTAGGAGGTATAGATAAAACAAAATTTAATCAAGAAGTGTTTGTGAAACACAGATGCCCCATAAGGCCAACTGGATAGTAAGACCTTGACCTTTGACCTACTGAACTTAAAATCATTAGGGGTCATCTACATGTGATGACCAACCTCCCAACCAAATCTGAAGAGCTTAGGCCAAATCGTTCTCTAGGTATAGGTCAGACTAGATTTGGTTACGGACCAACCGACCGACTGACATGAGCAAAGCAATATACCCCATTTTCTTCGAAAGGGGGGCATAAAAATATCATTCATGTATAGATTTGTGATTAAATGATAAATAAATTAAGTCAATATAAAACTGTTAAATTCTAAAATTGTAAATAAAAATTACTGGTTATCTTTCACTCTGTTTACAGTTTACAGCCAGTGCAGGTAACAAGCTAATTAGCAAAGATATGACCACAGGTGTCAGTATCATACCTAAGATTCTTTCAAAATAAAAATATGCTTAATTACCGTAATTCAAAAACTAAACATGGACAGTAAAATACTGTAATTGTGACCTTAGACAAAGTGAAGAATTAGATACAGTGAGGGACAAGTCTTCATTTCATCACTACATTATGGATATGGATATAACGAAGCAATTATCCAGGTCCCATGGAACTCATTATAACCATGCTGTACTGTATAAGTAATTCATAATTCACAATAAAACATATTAATTCTATTTTTAATATAAATCAATAAAATTGTGATTAATTTCAAACAACAAAGTAAGTTAAACACAACAAATGACCTTGGCTTCCAAACCAATTATTTTTCGGGTGCAGTCACAAACAATGTATCAAAATTCAACAAGGATGGCCAAGGAACCAGTCAGATATCAGCGAATGGAAATCAATCAATCCAACACATTCAGTTAGCTACAAAAATGCCATTAAATGTCATTGAATTATACAAAAACAACTAGAGCTGTCACAGAGGTGACTAATACCCCCGCCGCCGCTTTGACACTAAGAATGCCATTGTACAGTATATAGCTAAGTTCAAGGGCATATAACTATAGAATGAAAGAATCGCCGGGCATGAAAATTGTGTCTTGCACATGTACATTTCATATTGATAATATATTCCAAGTTTCAATTCAATGCCTTGAAAAATGTGGAAGTAGTTTGTACCACAAACATTCATGAGCTAAGAATGCCATTGTACAGTATATGGCTAAGTTCAAGGGCACATAACTGTGGAATAAGTGAATCACTGGGAATGAAAAGTGTGTCTTGCACATCTACACTTCATGGTGATAACATATTTCAAGTTTCATTGCAATTGCTTAAAGAATGTGGAAGTAGTTAGCTCCACAAACATGTGATATTTTATGAGGATGGACCGAACGACCGAATGACCAACGACTGACCGACCGACAGAGTGACTCCAATATACCCCCTGTCAAACTTCGTTTGTGGGGGTATAATAAAAGTTAACTTTTGCCAGTTATACATAAGGGGAGAATAAAGGTACTACAAACATTAGAATTACAGGAAAGTATTCGGGGGTGCATGTGTTGGCTGACATCACAGAAATATTCTCAGGTGGCTAAAACCTTGGTAAAAGAATTGTTGACTGTTTAAATTACTGTTGAATATAGGAGAAAATTGGGAGGGAGAGGGACTGATCCCATCATGCTCTGTAAAAATGCAATCAGCAACTTTCCTCAAACTAATAATCAGTATTTTCATTCAAATGTTATAAGTTTCACAATGGTAAGTTAAACACTGAACATGTCCTTGTGTCAAAGAACTTAAAGGAACATTTTGCAGTAATGTAGACAATTTTTTGTCCACATACTTTTCATGTAGTACCAAACCAAGGCATGATATTGACACCTGTATATAACAAGGTAAATAATACAAGCGTACATTAGGAAAGTTATACGCATAAGGCTAAACAGAAATAGTCATGTTAAGAGTTACTCAATCCCACAAAAATCGGGTCAGTAGGTCATTCATCCCTAAATATTTTTGTACTTTGGACTTTTATAAGGTCGGCATCAAAAAATTAGGTCAACTGGGTAACCATGACCACGACTATTTTTATTCAGGCCTAAACTGTAACAAGCATGCCGAAAATATTTATGCAAATAAGTAAAAGCCGCAGATCAAAGGTTAAAACTAAAGTCTAATGGAAGATGGTCTGATTTTGTGGATTCAAATTTACATAGTAAGTAGGTACATTGGTGTCGAAGTTTTCATACAGTGATAAATAAATAAATACATAAGGACGAACATGAATCTATATAATCAATTTGATCATCATAATCTACAACCCTGGTCGCTTATCTGCATAAATACAAATTTATTTCCAAACTAAAATATATTCCAGCACTGAACATGAAAAAAATAGTTCAATCAAAATTGCAAGTAAGACTCAAGTAATAAGTTGTCACTTGAGGGCAATAAAACACCCCCATGCGTGAAGTACTCTAGTGTATGACCTTGACATTGGAGGTGCAGACCTGGCTCTTCAAGAATACACACATTTTTATTATACAAAACACATGTGTTTAAAAAAATTTGTCACGGTTTCTTGAATGACCATCAGACAAACAAACATACAGACAGACGGATGGGTGGGTGGGGTGGGTGGAATGTGTGGTAGTAGCCATTCCTACACTCCAGGGTTAAGGATGGTATCCACATTAGACTAAACCACAAAAGAAATTTATCTTATTTTTGTATCATGTCTTATTTTGTTTCCAAACACTTCAAGATTGTATAGCATAGATATTTTCTGATTGGCAGACCAAAATTATAGTATTATCATTAATCACACCTTTGTACAAAATCTTTGGAACTAGAACAAAACTTGTTCTCCAGTTTCCATTAATTAGTATTTTTTTCATGTTCAGTGTATAAATGTCCAGCAATATAAATGGAACAAAAATACGGAACTTGTTTACGTGCCCATTGACTTCTCTGTACAGAAGGTGAAGTCAGATCTAGGGGCTCGTCCTAGAAACAGAAATATCACAGCTAAATCATACGATACACTACTGCTTGTATGCTGTCATATTCTTACTATTAACGGTACTTATAAATTGTTTCATTTTTCTTCTATAAAAAACAAGAAGTGTTTTTAAAACACAATGCCCCCGCGGGGTGACCTTGAACTTTGACCTACTGACCTGAAAATGCACAGGTTGTAGAGGTTGTCATGAGGAACCAACATATGAAGTTCAATGATTGCATGTTGAAGTGTTTTAATTTTATAGGCAAGGTTAAAGTTTGGTACAAACAGACAGACAGACAAGCCAAAATAATATGCCCTCGATCTATCGATATGGGGACATAAAAAATCTGAGGTCAAATGTTACTATAACTTGTAATCACTAGCACATCTGTGTTTTAAGTTCGAATCCAATCTGGGACTAGAAAAGAATCATATGTAAGGAAGTTGTCTAGCAAGTTTATGGAGGGTCAGTGGTTCTACACAGGTGGCCTTCCTCCAGTAATGGAAGCAGGAAATCACTATACGACCCTCGCTGATAATACAACAAACAAAATGTGTTTTGTAAACACCACGCCCCCTCCGGTTGCCCTTTTTGAAAAAGCACAGGTCCTGTAGAGATTGTCATGATGAACCAAGATATGAAGTTCGATAATTGCAGGTGGTAGCGTTTGATTTAATAGGCAAGGTTAAATTTCGGTACAGGCAAACAAAGGGCCGTAAATCTGCTAAAAATTATCGAATCACAAAACCCTAACAATATGTGCTGGTGAACATGTGACAATAGTTCTATCAAAGTTTGGTAAAAATCCCTTGAGAAATACAGAAGTAGTTGCAAACAAAAGAGTATTTCTCTATAATATTACATATGCACAAAATAAACAAAGGGTCATAATTCCGTCAAAATTTATCGAATCATAAAACTTTTACAACATGCATTGGGTCTCTCGATAACAATAGTTCCATGAAAGTTTTATCAAAATCCCTTGAGAAAACAAGGAAAAAGAGTATTTTGCTGTTACAATCACACAAAATAAACAAAGGGCCATAATTCCGTCAAAAATAATTGAATCACAAAACCCGGAATATATGTGTGGGGGTTCTTGGTAACAACAAGTCTGTGAAAGTTTCATCAAAATCCCATGAAAAATGTAGGAGTAGTATCCTAAAAAAAATGTCGGAATTTTTTTAAACACAATGACCCTGTGACCTTGACCTACTGACCTGAAAATGCACAGGTCCTGTAGAGGTTGTCATGAGGAACCTACATATGAAGTTTGATGGATGTAGGTGCAGGCGTTTTGATTTTATAGGCAAGGTTAAAGTTTGGTACAAACAGACAGACAAACAGAGAGGCCAAAAACAATATGCCCCCGATCTATCAATACAGGGGCATAAAAAGGATGGAATTGATAACTGTACTAACTACTAAGTTGCTTCAAAATGAATATTGATTAGATAAATACTTTGTATAACTACACACTCGTTTGTGTTTGTTTTTCATTTCTTTGTATTATGCGGATAAACAACACTAAACTTCAGCCTGATATTTTGGAACACATGTAATGTTCACAATGGCTAACTATGACCACATCTGTGTATTATAAAACTACCTAGTGGAACAGAATAGACAGACTCATTGAAAATTAGAAACCGATGTGAAAAAATATTGCAAAATATAAATTATCAAACATGTAAATAAAGCATATCATCAACTTGATGAAGTGTATCATCAAAATATTTGGCTTGGACTGGAAATTATAACAGGAGACCAGCTTCTAAATCCAGGCTTCTGATTGGTCGTTATCAAGCAAATCCAAAAACAAACCAACGAAAATACCTCATTCTGAGACTGGTTCCCTAGATATGTTCTTCCAGTAAAAAAAGATAACAAAACTAATCTCAGATTGCTTCACAGAAAACAAATAACACCAAACAAGTCTATTTATTAGAAAATATTGTTTTGGTCCCACTTGTAAATCTGAAGCAAGCATATGAACCAAAAATCAGACCAAATACCATTAGACGGTCACGATAAAAAATCAACAGACATCAATACAATAAATATTCTTTGTATAATTATGACAAGGCAATTACAGCATAGATAAAAAACCTAAGTTATATACTATTAGCATACCCAGTCAATCTAAATTGGCATTCAAAAACACGTAGTATTGCTGAAATTTGATCAGATAACCAAAATAAATCAACATTCTCTTCTATAAACTTTACTTAATAAAGCTATAAGAGACATAATCTGACGGCTCCTAAGTTTGTAATGAGATTAACATGAACAACCCTTTTCAGGTAACAATCTGAACTTTAAAATATTCAACAAAATTTTCAAGAGGAATGAAAAAATACTCATGATTTCAAAATTTTAGCTAGATAATTATCAATACTAAATTACAATACAAAATCATACAAATGAATGCCAATTTAGTCACCAAGTAAGCCAAATAAAATACCGAACATTATGTATATTTTATCTCACCCTGCCAATATCAGCCGATATTTCATGAACTCTGTTAGACATTACAGACATATCAATGTCCGCTTGTTCATGATAAACATTCTGTAATTGAATATATCTTTCAGAATCGGCAGTCATGTCAGGTATTGTTCCACGCAAAGGTAATGCTCCTGCGAATAAAACAAGAATATTTTTTCATACATTCAAACAAAGGCCTCCTTTGGGAAAGACAAAATGTGGCCTTTATTTACAGGTGACCTTTATTCAGAGGTCATTATTTTAAGTAATCAATGATGGTTTCTCAATGAATGACCTTTATTCCTAGGTTGGCCTTTATTCAGAGGTGGCCTCTAACACAGGTGGGACTGTACAGTAAACACCAAGCTTAACAAACACCTCATTATAACTACAACATATTTCTTCTGCATGGACTTTCATACACTGACATAGAAAATTGTAATAATTATTTTAAGAAGGGATTATATTCTTAAAATTAAACTGGTTACTTCATTCTCATTTATTGTGAATCATTATAAATCCACAGTAAAACATTACCTTTGCCTTCATTTTCAACAAATTCCTTTAATGCTTTGACTAATATCCAGAAATTTGAGCTCTGAAATAAAAAATATGAAATATTCTATCAGACTTCTAGTTTAATAAGTATTTTAACAGGATTTCAGTAAGTAGTACTACATGTACAATGTAACTTTTTGCTAAAAGTATGTTTTTTCATTCAAGATTGGCCAACAACACAATAACCAAAGTTATGTACATTTGCAACCAACAAGAAAAATGTTCAGATTTCTATACAATTATACATGGAAGTAGAATTGAAATGATTTGAAAAATTATTTAAAATGTCTCCAATATTGACTACAGTAAATAAGTAATACAGTACAGTAAAACACAATTATAATTGACTCAGGTTCAGATAAAGGATAAAATTATTATCTAAAATAATTGGATATATTGAAGTAAATATTTGGGTTCCCATGAAGACCTAGGAATTAGATACATTTGTGTTCTACTGTACTATAATTTGAACTATAAACTTACCTCTGCATGTAAATTTACACATTCCTGATCTTTGAATAAATCTTGAACTTGTGATGGTACCTAGAATATAAAGGAACACTATTATACAATGACTTAATCAACTCATGTACAGTAGTAACTGTCAGACATCAACAGTTTTTAATAATTAAGATTTCTGTTAAAGAAATTTACAACTAGAAATGTGTCCAGATGACATCAATGCCCCTGCTGAGAGCTAAGTCAAAAAGGGGCCATAACTCCTGAACTTGACCTGTTTTTTATCATTATACATCTTCATGTAAAATATGACACCAATCCATTTAATTTTTCTTAGAGTTATCACAAGGAAACCGAAATTTAAATGGACCGATGGAAGGATGGATAGGGGTTACACTTTCTGTCCTTCCGCCATTTCAAATGGCGGGGACCTAAAAACGTTATGAAAAAAGCAGAAAACCTACTTTTGTAGGATTAAGTGCGGTGTTCACAGCTTTGATAGCTTCATCAAAGTTTTCCTCGTCTTCTAAAATACCATCTTCATTTCTCCTTATACCTGAAAACAAAACAAATTAGCCAGTAGGTATTACAAAGAAAGAAAACAACATTCAGAGAGATACGATAACAGTTTACAATCGTTCATGAAAGGTTCAAATTGATGATTATATCTGTCAGGCCGAGTGTTGTACAGCTTTTTCCCCCATACATGAAGTTTGAACTCAAGAATTATAGATAATAATATATCATACAGACTGACAAAGGTAACATGATGAAACTGCGGCCCTGGCAAAAAGATATTGGTACAGAAAACTTTCTATATCCGCATACAATGACAGGAGACAACTTTGTGTTCTGGTATCAAATATACATGTATTACTCAAAATTTGTCAAGGATCAATTATTGGTACTCAATGATTGAATAGTAAATTAGTAGGTGCATACAGATTTATATTATATTGATTTTATGCTTCAATGGACATTATTTGTTTCATTTTTGCACCAGCATAATGATGCTTGAATGACAACATCTTAATAAAATCTAATCAAGAGAAGTAATAACATTATGAAGCAATCACTACAAGCAATATAGCATGTGATCCTTATAAAATTTTGAGCAGTATAGTACCAACTCAGTTAAGATGATCATGTGATGTGAGTATACCTTCACGTATCATGTCTTTAAGTTGATTCTTTTCTCTGTATACTTTAGGTAACTCTCCACCGTGCTGGAAAAATATAAATGTAAAAATAGGATGATGTTCTAACTGCCATTTGACACTTTAATTAAAGCTACACAGTGTTCATACAAATTGTCAGCTCATGGTAAAAAAGCATCCAGTCAAACTAGAAACCAACAGCTTGCAAATTGTTGTTTATATATGAAGAATAAAGACCTAGATGCCCGTATATGTAGATAATGATAAAATATGGCTAATATATACATCACAAGGATGATAAATCTTAAACATTTGATAAGCTTATTATGTTTTAAAGCATTTATTTTATTTCTAATAAAATCAGTATACATATAGAGGATGCTAAAACATCAGAAAATTGTAAAATATCATCCTTGCATCTTCATCTGAATTTTTTTCCGTAAGAGGTTGAAAGTTGTTGCATTTGTGTTAAAGATGAATACAAAACAGCAGTGTTGTAAAATAATATCTAGCACAGTGCTCCGTTTATGAGTGCTATATAATTATAAATGCAGATGTAAAAGCACAGGAAATGTGATTTAAAGGATGTAAAAGCAGAATTAGACAAAATATGGACTGGACAGGACTTAATGACTACTGGGATAACATGTTAAGTAGCAGGATTCATGAGGTACTAATATTTACCTGTCAGAGAATATTCATGGAAGAATTTGATGCCCAAGTACAAGAATAGAACACATGCTTATTTGGGGGAAATAATGTCATACCAACAGCCAGGATCATTTAGCTACTTCTCCAGCTTTAACATGGAGGGAGACTCCAGGTGTACACCTAGATAGAACCAACGGCCTTCCTTAAGCTAGCTGGACAGCGTCCTCACATGTGAAATTTTTCTGGTCCCAGGTGAGATTCAAACTCAAGTGATGAGTAGCTAGTGGTTACTAGTCAGAGACCAGAACCATGCGACCACAGACACCCCCCCCACACACACACACTTGCTTAAATTAGTAAATAATCTATACATAATGTAACAAAAGTGTTCAAAACACCAACATAACCTCAACAAGTTAATCCTTGTCAGGTTATACTACACTTCAATATGTGTGCATCAACCCATAGAATATGCAACACGAAATTATGTGCATAGTGCTTATTAGGGCTGAGTACCGGTTCACATATCGAATATCGGTATACAGGGTTCGGTTGATATATCGTATCGAACGTTAACATATCGAACAAATACCAATCAAAACAAAAAAGAATTTTAAAAACATGTTTTGGACCATGTTTTGTGAATTTTCGCCAAATAAAAAGTTGTGACACATATATAAAACCTACCTGCTGTTAACCACAAGAAGAAAATAGTTTTAATTACAGTTCAGCATGAGTGTTTGGCATGCCTATTGAATTAACATTAGGTACCTTCCATTATTATTAGCAGCCAAAATTTTAGTTTGTGTCAAGTACCTGCGCCAATACAGTCAATGTTCCTCAGTATTTCTGATTTTATTTCAATATAGAACATCAAATGATATATCGGTTATCAATCAATCTGTATCGATACAAATATCGTATCGATAATTTTTATCGATACTCAGCCCTAGCGCTTATACATGAATTCTAATACTGTACTTGGTTAGGGTTACTGATTTAGCAAAGCAGAATAAGAGGTCAAGGAATGCTTTATAGAAGTTACTGAATATATGATAGATATAAATAGAGAGTAGCACTTTATTGACCTGATCAGTAATAGCAGATTTTCCATATATCTGAAGAATAATGACATTAAGCATTTTATAAAGGGTAATGTTTTTTCACTTGGAATTAATGTCGTACTAACAGCCTGGGTCATTTGGTGACCCTTCCAGCTTTAATGGTGGGAGGATGACTCTAGGGGTACACCTGGGTATAACCATCGACCTTCAGTAAGCTAGCAGGACAGCTTCCTCACATGTGAAATATGTCAGGTCTCAGCTGGGATTTAAACTCACAGTGGTCAGCGGTTAGTGATTACAAGTCAGAGACCATAACCACTTAAAGACATAGGTCCTCACTCAACCAATCTTTACAACCACACCTGTCAACAAAGGGCCTAAGAAGTGGCCGTTGTTCATATGGTGGTCTTCATTATCAGGTTCAGGTTTGATCGTAGATGAAATATTGTTCAAGGTTTATAAAAAAGAGACTTCAAACAATTTAAATAGAATTACAAGTACAGCACAGCTACAAATAAGAACAGCTATAAACATGAATATAGAAGATTTCTTTTATTCAAATGCATTCTTAAATACATTAAAATATCTGAATCACACAGAATGATTCGCACGCTGAAGAATGCCAACATAAGCCAGCTATAGCATACACTTACAATTTTAGTCTAAGAAAGCTAGAAATGTAAGGAAGCACCATACCTTTTCTTTCCATTCTTGTAGATATTTATACAACACAATTAACCAAGGTGTGTGAGAGTGGTCCTGAAATGAAACAAATAGAAAACTTAACAACACCAGGGTACAATGTTATATACCGGTAACTATCCATCAGTCTCCTAGCTCAATGCACAATTTTGTTTTTACAATTATATTATTCTTATTGTTTGTTTGTTTCATCGGGTTTTACGCCATTTTCAACATTATTTCAGTCATATCATTGCGGGCAGTTATCCTATCCAGCTTTCCTTGACTTCATTTAGGCCTTAACCAGTACTAACCACATTCTATCCGTAACCTTCTGCCAAGATATCCCACATAATTAAGAGGTGGAGGACAATTTAACATAGGATGTAATATCTTCAGTCAAGCTTGTCACGGACAGTGTGAGCCTCGTCCAGGGTTCGAACTCATAACCTCTCGATCATCAGACAAATGCTCTAACCACTGAGCTAGCCTTGACGGGCTACATTATTCTTAGGTTAATTATGATAATATTACCATTCAAATGAGGCTCTGTTTATGAATCAATTAATCAAAATATTAACCATCTCTGACTGCAAAAAAAGCAAAGTGGTCTGCTATTGGTTGTAAAATGAAAATAAGATTTCAAGGCCGGAGAACAATATCAAGTTTTATAGCCTTAGAATCAGATGCATGTAAAGAAGGTTCAGATATAACAATTCATGTCAAAGGATTCTTTAAGATATCTCCACTCAGGCAGAATTATCATAATAAAATAGACTATAATAGAAGGAACACAGGGCTCAGTTGTAACCAAGCACAAACAAAACAAGGTGTAACTCCATATAACTCCATCAAAAAGTGTAAGTTTCTTTTTTTTTACAGAATTTTAATTTTGAAGATTATTGCAGTACCAAAATGACTGCATTTAAGATGGAATTAATACAAATACGTCTGACAATTTCATACAAATTACTCAGAGACATAAACACTACAAGAACAATGTAACTTACGACTACTTCAGGTTTTTTACCTTTTTGTTCATTGTCTGAAGATCTATGGAGTCAATAAATTGCACAAACCCAGCAAATGGACGATCAAGTCGTAAATCTTCATGTGCGTTATCAGGATGAGATTCTATTACTGAATAAATAAAAAGGTAATTAATATCTACACAGACTTCATGTGAACACAATAGCTCAAAGCCCAAGGCTAGTAACTTTCTGTATTTTGGCATGTGCACTTCCTTCAAATTGTGTTTTCTGGCTAGTTGTATTGTAAATTGTTTATTTTCAATAACCAACATGAAGATTGGGCTAGCACTTTAAATAAAGTAGGTCTAACACTGCTTACAATATACTGACTTCAAAGAATCTAGATAAAATAAATACCTGACCTCGGCAAGAATACAATTGTTATTCGATTCTGTACATATCAAATGACAAGGAAAAACTTAATTTCACCAGTCAAGTGATAACTGCCAAAGATTTATTTAAAACACACTCAAGGTTTTTGTTGTACCAACTTACATCCAATAAAAACATAAAACAAATTAGTTGAGTGTTTCCCAGAGTAATTTATAAAAATATTTTCTATAATTTTTAATTGTTCAATCAATAAATTCAAATTATGATCAATAGAAATAAGTTTATAATGTTATATATAAATTAATAATTAGAGAAATAAATAAAAACATCTTGCTTCCATCTATTATGACCATATTTGGAATGTCCAGAAATATTGTTACCTCTGTGTTCCCTGATGACTAAACGCATGTAGCCTATAAAACCATAGCAACGACATACCAACAATGGTATATTTTTCTCCCACAAACATTTGCCAAGTTTAAGTAATGTCCTAAACAAAATAAAAGTAATCAAATGAATAACATAATTAAAATACACCAAAGGGTTGGGTCTTATATAAAGATACACTACAAAGATAGACTAAAACAATAAATCATAGAACAAGACAATTAAATAAGACACTGAATGTCAATCTTTCAATAACCAGTAATGTGTATATGTCTGTAACTCAATAATCATTTACATTGCAAATGAATCAACATTGGCACTGACTTCATACCACAACAATTATTGTAAGAAAATAGCATATGAAGGGATTTGAATTTCTTCCTAAACAAATATCAAATAGTGATAGACTTCATTAGCAAGGCAATGACAAAGGGAATCAAGCCAGGCTTGTGTACAAAGAAACTCAGATTTTTAATGATCAGTTCATATTCAGAACTTACCTTTCACACAAATTTGTAGCTATGACAATAGTAAACTGACAGAAAAAATCAGGATTAGATTCTAACAATTTCTCTGGATGCTGAAATAATAAACAATCACATAATGTCAATATTTACCATAAATATAACAATAATCACTAAAAGTAATTTTATATACCATTGTCATGAATCATGTTACATTTTATTGTATACATCAAAACTTGGCAGAATAAGTACCTGAGGAAATGCATACAACTGTACTAATTATATTACGACCCCTGTTACCATTTGTTACAGAGACAAAAATGAAGTTTGATTTAAAAACAAGAGTGTCACAACCAGTGCCAACATTTGGCTATTCACCACCTCAGTGAGATCTATCCACCCATGAAGTCTCATGTTGCTACCTCTTATTGTTTCTGAGTTATGAGCTACATTCAAGTTTTTGCACAGACACAGTATTTTACAGTTATGTTCTACTTATGATTTATCATTATGTATAATTTATGTGGACTCACCTCTTCCATGAAATCTCCAGAAACATCTTCATTAAGTTCAGACAAGAATTCTGTTGTATATTTAGCTCGAGACTGAAGTTTAAATGACAAATATATGAGAAAGACAATCAATTACAAATTTTGAAGTTCTGCAACTCAATACAGAATTTATCTTTATCTTTCTGTATGATTAAATAATTTGACACTGGATAAAATTGACTGGTCTTAAATAACTAAGTATTAGAATCATTTATGTAAGTGTCAGCTAACATGCTGGATAACTAGTGATCACAGTTACTGTGTAACTCATCCCACATGAATGGGTTTCAGTTTTTCTCCAGATACATGATGATAGATAGATTTTTACTACAATTACATGTATATATTATTTATTTACCTGACCAATAGAGTCTTTTGTCAAGAAGAAACTGAAAAGAGAAAATCACTTCAGTTAAAACATCTGATTGAGATCAAAGGTTAAAACCTTATTTATTTAGTTTTTAAATATTTCAATAAGGTAAATCAACACTTTAAAACCATTTTAGACTAGATTGCTTTCTGAAGCTGTGCTATAAATATCAACTTCAACTTTTTGTTCGATTAATATGTTGAAAAGCTACTGCTCTTAGTACTACAATGCTGCTGTATTTGCAAGTTGTGCACAATAGAACAGTTAATCAGTTGGTAAATTCATCAAATAAATACATTTGTACTTTGATTTTGTAAAATTTGAAAAGGTTGAATTGTCGCATAATAAGTTATGAGTCTTCAGTACAAGAATAAAATTTACTTATTGCCAACATCTTCTCCTTGAACTTTATGTCCATCAACAACAGTGAAAGATCCTATACCTGTGAAATACATCAAGAATATAATGAAATACAAACAATGTAATACAAATCATGACTAAATATGCTACATTCATTCTAACAACAACTTTATTATTTTTTATACAAGCTGACAAGATATTATTGTAACAAAATTGAACTGAAAATTTAAAATAATATACCTGGAAGAATAAGATTTTTCAAAATTTCTGTTCCAGTCGCAGAGGCATTTATGAGACAGACCCTAGAAGTTTCAAGAGAAGTTTGTCCATGGTCACCCCACAATCTGAAATAAAAATCAAATGTATAAGTGTGCCACTCAGTTGTCTGCCTTCAGTGCATTTACTTTCCAAGAAAAAAATTATTTTAACATTTAATTTTGATTGTTTTCTTAGGCCACTGAAATTTTATCAATTATGATATTCATCCTTGGTGGCAAGATATTCAAAAGAAGTTTTTGCAAGACTTAGGTGTGCATTCTTTTCGATTTTGCATATCAAAGAAAACATCAGTTTACACCTTTTTTTATCTATGTTGTGATATGAATAAGCTAAGAAAAATTTCATGCTCTAAGGGTCTTTATAAGATACCGTAAGTAAACTGAGGCCTTTAGACATAACTAACATCAGACATTTTCAGCAGTCCCAATTCAATGCATCCTGTTGTTTCAAGCAGTCAATATGAAAACCAAAACTACATTATTGGCTTGTTCTTAGGATGAGCATTTAGGTCTATCATCAACAACTAGGCCTATCATCTCAGCCCTAGAAACAGGTTAGCACTGATAAAACCAAGCATTCAACAATTTAACTTCAAGTGGGAGAGATGAATTCAGTATTCTTCTCACCAGTATATATATCACAGTGTGCTGTCATATTTTTGAATGTCATACACAGTTTGTTTGGTGCACATAGTGTGCTACTCCAAAACAAAATTTAAAAATAAAGATATTGCTAAATTTGCAATAAGTAAGTGATATAGTGACACTTCATGAAACACAAAAGCCAACATTTATAACAAGAAAATAAACGAACTGTTGGTGAAAAACACAAAGATAAAATTAATTATATGATTTGGCTTGTCTAGACGAGGGATCTCAGCACAGGAATGAATATGTGGGATTTGAACGTAATGGACAGCTATGGTTGGAAGTGGATTCAACTGGATATTAGTTCTTAGGAAGAAAGAAAATGTGTACCTATCTTTATTTGTGGCTATCTGGAAACAGTGATTATGATTCTGGTGAGTGACCAACTGTTTGGGGGTTAGTATGTGGTATGAATAAATGGCTACAAGATGGTTACAATTTTGTAGAAAAATATCAGTCTGGTTCTTGTTTGACTTTCTTTGTAAGGATGGCCAGTTCAAATTTTTTATGAGTTAACAGTAAGCCTTGTGTTGTGATACCTATTATAAATGAAGCGAGCTGCGCATTGTACTTTTTCTCAATTTTGTTCATTACGCCCGGATGGTAGGGGTCCCACACTGAACTACCTTAATCTAAATTGGGACATACGATAGCATAGTAAGCCCTTTCTTTTCTTAGGCAGCGTTGAGACTTTCAAGTTCCTCTTCAAGAAACCAAGAGATTTACTCCAACATTGTCAATGTGATTCTCCCACTTGAGATTGTTTTCGAGTGTATGTGACACTTTTTTAGTTTTACATTTTTCTGGATGGAATGCCATAAGCCAATCTAGTTCCTATTTGATTCAACATTCATCGGAAATGAGTTCAGACGAGTGTAGTATCTTCCAATGTACAACATATGGATATCTGGTACCATGGAATTGAAATACTTCAAAACATCGGGAAAAACAAAGGCCTTCACAAAATTAGAGTCAGTGAGGGTCTGACAATAATTTCTAAAATTATTTATTTTTAACTTGAAATTTGACATGTTTGAAGCTAAAAATAACTGTGGAAAATGAAAATAGACAGAATTTTTCAGGATGGGTGAAAAATATGACTGCGACTAAGCTATGAGAAAATGTTTCCTTTTCATTCTTTACAATTTAATTACCTCAACTGGCGGTCATATTTATTATTTTTGTCAAGTCCTTCCTTCGATTTTCCAACGGCAGACATTTTGGAATATTTGTACTACAACACCGGCCGGTGAATGGATAAAATCCCGTCAGCAATGGAGAGCCGTTCTCTAACGACTTGACTGGCCTTCCGTGTACAATTTTTTTAACTTTAAAATTCTAATAATAAAAATATTTTATCTAACTTTGTGAAATATGTAAAAAAGCCCCGTTATTAAGATCTTCATACATGATTAGTTTACTTCTCTTTGAGGTTTTGTTTATAATATGTAGCTTTCTAATATAAAATAGATCTGCACATTTAGCTTAACTATAAACATTAATTTAGAAATTTAGTTACCCTTCCCTCTGTTTTGTTACTTATTATTTATGTTTACTCGCATGTCGCATGTTAATAATGCACACATTTGTATTATGTTAATGATGATGAGCCATTGCTCAAGTCATATGTAATAAAGTATCTGTTCTGTTCTGATCTATATAATTACGATACAGAATAGAAGTGAACAGTTTATCTCGTTGAAACATAATCGAATCATCGGGATATTGATATTGAGGTGGAGATGATACAATTGAGATGGTCTCATTGCCAAGTTTAAATATAGAGGAAATATTGAAACCGGTCCGAAAATATAAAAGTGCCATGTTCTTTATGATGAGATGTATCTATCAGTGCGCACACAGTAGCTATCAAGTGCGAACGCAGTCGCTATCACGTGCGTACGCCGTAGTTACTACGTGCGCACGCGGTAAATAAACTATTTTCTATGTCCCCTTTATGTCACCGTACTAAGCTGATTGAATAGTTTTACATATGTATCATCCAAATTCGACGGATAATTAAATTGCGCTGAGCGTGTTTTGTGACAATCTACCACAACAAATGCACTTGAATACGTGTCCATTGATTCAGCATTCATTGGGAATGAATACAGAAGAGTTTATAAAGTGCCAAAGACTACTAGCTAGCCATTGTCAGATATACAAATTGTAGTATTCCTTAACCAATCATACACTGTAGTAGACGTGGCCTAAATAGAATGCATACATGTCATGTACCAGATCAAGGAGTCCGGCTATAGCCCTTAGAGTAGAAACAATGTAGTTCAACCAATAAACAAATATAAACCAATAAGTTCTTATTGTTTCTCTTAATAGTATGTACTGACAATATACATACATTACACTGACAAATATTGCACAAAAAAAACTGAATCCTTCATGCAAGAACAACAGGCTATGGGATTAGCTCCTTATTTCCGTTACAGGGCTGCCAAACTGTGGAACATGTTTCCACGGCATTTTAGGTCTGAAACGAATTTCAGCTACTTTCGCAGTTTGGTCAGCACCTGGGCTGGAGAGCGCTTTTTCTGTGCCTGTTGTCGATAGACAAGTTTAGACTCAGATTATCTTGTTTATCATGTGACATGTATACAATATTTTATATACGTGTTTTAACTTCCTTACTGTGGTTTTTATTATGTACTTATAGTACATGTATGTGTTTTATTGACATAAACATTTGTATTAAAAATGTATAACTTACTTATTATTTATATACCGATAAATTTTGTACTTTTCGAAAGCTATTGTTTTCGTCCTTATTTATGAACAAGAGTGCCAATCTGCCTCAAAATACGTCTATCAACATCATCTAGTAAAGATGAGAGAGAACTGGTCAACGTACTCAGAGAGCGGGCAATGTTTAATTATGTAATCAGTTTTTGCTGATTAGTCAAGACTTCCCGGGGCGATTATAGGTATGGATTTAGAAAGGGGTTGAGAGTCGATCATATTATGGCCATAAACATTCTGACCAAGTTTGGTGAAGATTGAACAGTTTAACATAGAGAGTGGACCACTTCTGTGGACGTCACTAGCGCATCGCAGCTAGGTTTTCGCCCTCCGACGTATAAAGATAATTTTTAAAACTTTGTATTTCTTATACTTAATTAATCAACAAAAAGAAACAACGGAACTTATGACTGAAAATAGATGTCCATTAGTTAGCTGCGCACTAATCGTTCAACAGATTCGCAATTTCACGCGTTCGTGCATGTATTAAAGGGGCATACCCTACAACTTCAGATATCGCGTTCACGCTAAATTATCGATATTCGATAAAATCAATATTGACCACTGGGGCTAGTTATTGGCTTTTTGGCTTAAAGGGAAACAACTGGTTTAACACGCAGGTAAAAAATCAATAAAAACAAGAGTTATCTTTTCATAGAAATATAGCGTGAATGTTCCGCATGCTTGGTGCATCTAGAATCAAGGCAAAATGATGATAAATTAGAAGCTTGTAAAGAAAAAAGCCGACGAAGAAAGTTTCAGCCAAAATTCATTCAATTAAAAATAAAATCACAAAAAAATATTAGTTTCCATAAAAGATCGGAAACTCTTTGGAATTTGTTGTACAATTTTTGGGTGGAAGTGATTTATTATCCATAGTTTTGATTTTTGCGGCTAGTACCTTAACTAGTCATTTTACGACCCAAGTTCTTTTTTCAATTATCCATTATATATTGTTTTACATATACATCTAACACATTTTTACACTTTCACAGAATGTTTGTCAGTTGTAGGGTATGCCCCTTTAATTCACGGTATAAATAATTTGTGAATTGATGGAAGCGGTTAAATTAATGTTGATTTTTTAAAAAAGCCGATACTTTAGATTTTAACTTAATATGAATAAATACTCATAATATGAAAGCATATTTGTACCCTGGTATGCATAAGTATGTATGTATGATAAAATTTGTATGTGTTTTATTTTTGGCAGCCTGTCCATTTTAGATATTCAATGTGTTGGCCTCCTTCGTTTAATATATACATTTATAGCTCTTACCAATGATGTAGCAAGCATCGCGTTGAGTACTATAGAATCAATAATTGATATACAATGTAAACTTATTGAATATTTTGTGTTGACATTAATTTTACGACCGATTTATAAGATTTCATTTCGTTTCTGTTTACCTACAACGTGGACTATTTTAAAATGTAAAACAGATTGAATAAATAAGTGTAATAAACACATACGTCATACACTAGTGCATACTACATATTATATACTTCAAATTTTTATCAGATTATTCTATTGTTTGCAAGCGGTATTGTAAATCCTATATCCTCAGACGTATATCAAACGATTTCAAAATACCCAATGCGATCGATTTTTACATGACCCGGTTGTAGTAAAGTGTGGCAGTACGTACATAGAATAAAGTCTGGGTAGTTGGATAAACAGGTCCCAATAATGACGGGTGAAGGTATGTAATCATTCTTATGTCTATATAGTATTAGTTAATAGTCAAGAACAGTTTTAAAGTATCTTACTCAGTACAGAAACTATAACTTCAACTTGACTAATTTTATCCTGAAGCTATATTTTTTATGTCGATTGAATGTTTGAAATAATCAGATTGGCTTACTGTACGTGTTTAAAATTATGTACGATCGATCTATAATTATATCAAGTCATCATAATACTGTTGTTGTATCAATATTGAGTGGCAATATAACGAAAATGTTGAAAATACTTTTATTATAACCGGAATACAAACAGTCGTTACTATCAGACGGTACTAAATATTATGTTTATGCATGGGAAACACGTTCCAAGCAACTGGTTAATGGTGAAAAGAATTTCTACACCGCACTTAACAACGACTACATTCGAGTCAAAATCAATATATGAGATTGTATGTGATTTGAATACTAGTATAGTAGAGTTAAACTAGAATGATTATGAGTTTATATTCAGAAAAAAAAACAGTACGCGTTGAATACATTTATTCCGTCCTTTACTTCACATTAAATGGATTATTGACGAATGATATAGTTACCTATAAATGGTGATATCTGAATTTAGATTTTAGTGTTCATGCAGTAGGGTTATATAGATATAGGAACTAACGTAGGTTAGACTAGTAGTCTGACCCAAGTTACTATATAATTATGCGCATTTTCTGTTGTGTTAACCGCCTATAAAATGCATTAAACAATATGATAAAAAGCATTAGAAAGTTGTTTACACCAAACAGAACTGTCATGATCAAACGCCAATCATCAATTTGTAAACTTGCTACTTAACAATCAAGCGACATATTAAAATAGTTTTAAACTTTGGTTTATGTTTCTGCAGTCGAATTAGTAAAGAACGTACTGGATTAATAGTCACATGTATGTCTCAGATACGACATACCAATAAATAAACCACACTTTTATCAAAGTACTTTTAATAAGATATAAGCCTTTCGATGTTTACGTGTCAAGGCTTTACTGATTATCCTATGTACATAGTTTCGTTATTTCAGTCTAAACCATGCTGCATATTTATATAAACACATTTAAAAGGTATTCTGACACCCAAGAAACTTACATCTTTGATATGCATATCTATATTCATATTATGCATACATATGCAATTTAAAGGGACATTAAGCACAGCTAGTATACGAAAGTGTTACCTTTTTTCTGGACATTAATGATCCATCAAATGTTTTGTGCAATAAATTAACTGAATAGAACAGAACAGATTATTTTATTCACCCAAGTATAGAATATACAATATGGGGATATAACATAATGTCAATACATAATAACATGTGACTTCCTGCAAAAAGTGAATGTTAACTAATATGTATATATATATAATATGTAATAAGTTTGTTAGTAACATAAATGCCAATGATAAGAATTACAAGTATTTATTACATTCCTAGCTCTTATATATGAATGTGTATGTGATTTTATGTGACATGTATATACAAATAAAATTTATTTTTCTTTTCGGGGACGACGTACATGTTTAAAGCCTTATAAAGCGTATCCATGTTAATCAATTAGTGTTAATGTGTTAATACGGCCCCTGGGTAGGTATATGGATGAATATTTTGTTGCACAAGATCATTTACATAAATATAATACCAGATTTAGATACAAAGGAGGTTATGGTCTTCCTAAGGTAAAAGGGTCGGGTTCTAAATCATTTAGCTTTTTAGGTGCTAAACTATGTAATGAATTATCTAATTGTCTAAAATAACAAAAGTTAGTACATTTTGTACCTAACTTTAAGGCTGCCATCAAAAGTCACTTAATGAACAGTTTTTAGTTGATATCTACTGCATTTTTAACAATCATACTTTTTAAGTCTAGCTGTTTGTTTTAGTTTAGATAAAGTACATTTTACCAAAATCTTAATTTTAAGCATTATATTCCATGGTATGTTTACAGTGCAATTTGCAAATACTTAAGTTTTACTTAACCAGTATTGTGGTAATTAATTATTTCTCTATTAGGTTTGGTTCATTAATTTACATTGAATGTTTATTTATGAATGTATGTTATTTTTTTTATACTATCAAATTGGTTTCAATGTGCTGTGACAATTTTATTCCAATGTTCAGTTGTGTTTTATTACTCAGCATCTTTCAAGTTGCCTCTCTATGTCATGCCACCATTACAAGGAACACAATGGAAACAATCGCTGGCACTTTTTGTGTTATCCTTGGTGTTGTCCAGAAGCATGTCATGGTTAAACTTTGTCTTTCTTTCTATCTTAATAGTGTTGTTATTTTAATTTATATGTTACATGTTTTATCTATATGTTATAAACCATGCTTCCTATACCGAAATAAAATAATAAAACAATATTCCTTATTTATAATCTTGTCATTTGTTACAGCAAACGCAGTCAACGAAGAGGGAAAGGCTAAGGCCCTGAAGTTTTACAAGATAATAGGAGGAGTTCTATTGGTATTGGGTGGTGGTATGTTGTCTTGCGGAATCATTGCCGCAAATAATGTTGACGAAGAAGCGTTCGGACCGCCTTACTTTATTGGTGGATTCACTGTTGGCATTATGGTATGTTTTCTCGTCTGGGTTGAAGCGTAACAGGGTAGACAACTCAGGATTGTTTTTTGATATTTTCTGTAGGCCTTACATGCGCATTTTCTGTTGTACTTATGCATGCAATAGTATCAGGAATCATGTCGTAACCATGTTAAACGGATACACGTGTAATTGTACATTGTATTAGCAGTAGTATTAAACACGCTTTCGTACAAGTAACTGACGAAAGACAGAACCGACGAAAATGGTCCAAGCTAGAAAACTATAAGTAAACTGGAGTACTTTGAAATAATATGTTTTACGTATAAATTTGTTAATTCTTATTTTGAAAAGTAGCCATTTTGTAAAATGATATTATACAAAAGGTGAACTGTTGGTACGGTTAGACCCTAGCTATGTATGATTTTTTGTTTGCAACTGTTTACGAAGGGCAATGAAGAACGTCTGACTTAATATGGAAGCGTGAATATTGAATTGGTAATAATAAATAAATAAATATATATACATCATAAGAAACTAATTTCTTATCTTTTCATATTTACTTTTATACATTTCAGGCGTTGTTCTCTGCCTTGATAATTGGAATAATTATATTGAAAGCCCCAGGAGCAACCACTCAAGTTAAAAAACAAGAATTGGGATGTGCGGTAAGTATGAATTAAGTACAATCATTTGAACTGCTCTTTCAATCTCTACCCAAAGTTGTCGTTGCCGCTACGTACGCTCGTACTTTAGTGTGTATGTGTGTGGATTGTAAAGGAACGACAACTCTGGGTAGAGATTGCTGCTCTTTCAAAGTACAACCATTTGAACTGCCCGTGTAAAATCAACTGAACTGTCCCTTCTTTAAGTACATGTACTGTCAATTGAACTTTTCAGAGAAATGTCTCGCTACGCTTCTATTTCAGTAAAGAGATGTTCGCTATTGTTCGTTTTCTCGTTGTTGTAATTATTATCAATGATTAGTATCATGTCCATCCATCAACGAAAGTGTCTTGTTATGATTTTACTTCTAACTAAGATCACGAGTATTTGACCATTCAAAGAGATGCCATTGGCCTCTCTCCCAGAGATTCAAGATAAAATGGCTGAACATCTATTTGTGCATTTTCTAACTAAATAATGAATTATTGTAGGCGACGTACATGTATGTTTTTGCTTAAAAATAAATAAAATACTCATTGAATTATGAATTATTTGTCAACCTCACAAGTTATTCAGTTGACTAAGTGAGATTCTACTGTATTTTCAGTTTCAAGGTCACTACATGCTGTCCATGTTCATGTTAATGGGATGTTTTATAGGTACATTCATGGCAGGTATTGGCGGATTTGCCTTCTCGTCAGAATTGAGTCCACTTAACAAAAAACTGGCAATTGTAATACTTTTAGGCAGCATTTTAGGTCTGTTACTTACCATCGGGTCTTTATGCCTATTCTGCACATACAGCCGGTTTTTCGGGGTTGTTATGAGACGGGGGTATAGAGGACGGACAGTCATAATCAACACAAATAATCCAGCAAGTGCATCTACAGACCCAAGCATCTTCATGGCAGCTAACGGACAAGCCGCGGCAAACAATACACAGATAAATCAATTAGAGCGTCAGAACCAGCTTCTGCAGCAACAGTTAGAACTCCAGAGACAACTGAATCAACAACAACAATTTGGTGGTGGATATTCACAGCCCCCACCACCACCGATGTATAGTTCTAGTAGTGTATACCCCCCAGAAGCACCTCCAAAGTATTAATAAACCTCTACAAGTGCCAGCGCAGTCTGTTGATACTCCTGGAGATTCATAATACATGCAGACTTAATTTCTGTGATATTAAAAAAAGATTTGTTATTCTGTATGTTTTTTATTTTACTGTTTTATATGTATAAGACAAGTTGTCATCATATTTATACGTAAAAGACAAGTTGTATTCATATTTATACCTATTTATGACAAGTCGTCGTCATATAAAGATGTTTATACAGTGCATATACATGTACATTCATACCGGATACCACCAGTTGGAAGGAATATACGCCCCTGCTTTGTTTTTGTTTGAAATCACTGTGCATCTACAAGGCCTGCGGTATCGATATATTGATCATCCAACATTGTGACAAGATTCTTTCAGGTGTTTGCCTTTGTAAACTGTATTCTAGAAACTGCTAGAGATAAGCTATAGAATGTGTTTTTCGGACTTTTACCAAATGAAAGCAAGACAAATACATTGCACAGTAATCAGCATCTACTGAACAGAATACAGTGACGTTTGTCATGGTATCAAATACCGTTAACACGCATACAAAGATACTAGTGAATGAAAGCAACAAGGATGGTGGTTTTTATTCTTCTTTACATTGAAATAATTGTTCAAGACGGAACATACTGGGAGTGAAGTAAAGGAGCTTGAAGTCAGTGTTTTTTTCCCGTTTTATGTTACCCAAACTTAAATGATTGGGTCGTACTTTGTCTTTTTTTATATTACATGTGCTGAAATGTGTCGGGTAGTCTTGAATATACATGTATCATCATTTTTGTGTTTGGTTGTACAATGTTTTTGTATTATTTGGATTCCTTGCAATGTATGACTAAAATACAACTGAAAACAGTGTCCTATATTTACTGATATCCCCATACCTACCTTAGCCACCAGGTCCTGTTTTCTTCATAGTCAGGATAGCAATTGAAGATTTTTTAATCCAAGCCATACTTTAACTAATCTGGTTTTGAATAGTTAAAATACTAATTTAAATACAAGAACTTTCAGCCATTCAATAGGGAATTGATGAGGTATTTTTAAGTTTAATATTGTTTATGTTAATTTTTGTTTTGTTAATAAAAGATTATTTTATAGTATTTAATCATCTGGACTCGAGCATCACAAAACATCAGACTGCAATAATCACCGTATCAAATTTGAATTCCAGGTACTCGAATAACCAGGTTGCTAATAATAACACAACCTACAAGCACTTAATTTATCCAGTATCCACCAAATACAGCATTAACATAGTTTTAACTTCATCATACCAAAATCTCATTTAATTTTCATTTCTTTTACTTTGTGGCTCTGTAAGTTTGTATAAGGTCCTTCATTGACTCATTGTTGCATCATATTAACAGAAAAACATGTAGCGGAAATTGCCAAAATTGGCTTTACCAATGCTTCCTTACAGAAGTTTATAACTGCATGACTATGTACACAACGACATGTAGAATGTTCAGAAAAGTCACAAAGAAGAAGAATGAGAAAATTTAACTTTTAATGACATGATCTCATGACTGTACACATTAAAAAACAAAATATATGCAATGAATAATGATAAAACATGATTAAGTGGAATATTACAAATGTTCCTGAAGTATCAGAAATGATTTTACATAAATCCAAACAGCAATAAAATGCCTTGTATCAATAAACAATCATTAATATATTCATATGAAAGTAAGACATTAGGTACTGGGACAATTAGGTACCATACTGAAGGAGATTTCTATTTAAAACTGCAGCATTATCTGAGTAGCGTTCCCCACAATGTGTTAAAAAGCAAGCCCTGGGGCTGACTTATGCTAAAATGAACCAGAAAGCAATTTGATTCATGAAAATAGATTAACATTCCATATGTCACATTTGAACAGCTGCCTCGTCTTGTAAAATATGTTATACAGCACAAATGATTCCTGAATGGTCATAGAATTGCATTCATTATCACTTGTCCTTTGTCCATCATACGAAATGACAACTGCTTTGGTCCATTATTATCATCAGTGCAGTACCATTTCCCAGTGGTATTATATACCAACAGTTAGTACAATCCAAATCACGTTCATAGAAACACTATACAACACTAAAGTCTGTTCGTACCTCACACTCAAAATCTTGGACCTGAAATTAGACAAATTCATCATTCAACTATTTTCAATTAACTTTTATCAAAATGAAAGTTTCTAGAGTACAAAATCAAATTAAGTCTATGCCCTATAAAACATTGTTTAAATGTCCAAGGAATAGCTACATGCCCTGACAAGAATCAAGCTGAAAATAAAAGTTTGTTTGGAGTGCTGACCAAGACTTTTAGCACTGGATAGGAAGGTAGGTATTTTTTAAGTAAAAAAATGCCCCCCCCCTATTTCATTCATTAGGATTTTCGTGAACATGTTGGAGCACTCCAAACAAACTTATTTTTATTTTCAGCCATAACCAAAATTTCCGTGACACTGACCTTTGTGATGAGCCAGTAAGTCTGCAAGTTTTGGTAAGAAGCAAGTAACTGCTAATGTGTTTGCTATGACAAATTATTTTTATTTGAAACAATGAAGGATATAACTGAAAGCTTTCCACTCACCTTGACCTCTCATCATTCCAGGTGGAGCCCCTCTCATACCTGGAGGTGGACCTCCTCTACCTCCCATCATACCACCTCTCATCATACCTTAAAATAGAAATATTCATGTATTAAAATAGAACAGAATTATAAACAAGCATCAACAAATGGATTTAATCCCTCTTGACTACACATGTTTATATATTTAATGTAAATTTATGAATCTTAATTTTTTTTATTAAATTGGAAAGAAAATAGTTACTTTTCAGGCTTACATGAATCAGATGAATATAAAGAAAATGACAGATAACTTCATTAAACAATTGGGCCATGAAGGTACTATATATGTCTCCCTTAAAATATTGCACAAAATGCTATGCTAAAAACATTTTAGTATCAAACACTTCAGCTTTGTATTTTTTTTAAAGAAAAATGGTTCCATTTCAACCTACAACATAATAATTCTTAAAATGAATAAACAAAACGCATAAGAAAACTAGAAATGTGTCTGTAGGACACGGTTGCCCCGCCATTACACACTGGACACAGAAATGAGTGTTATGTGGCAAATATGTGATTACAACATAGAGCAGGTTGCTTGGGAATGCTGCCCATAGCCGGGTTCTCAATAACAGCAGGCTGCAGGCCAATTTAGCCGCTTAGAAATGTGTTTGGGTCGGTTAGGAATCTCAAAAGTTCATAAAATTTTGCTTGGAAAGCACAGACCCCCTAGCAGGCCTGTTAGTCTAGCTTTTGGACCTGTTGGCCACAAACTTATTGAGAACCCTGCATAGTAGAAGGTAAAGATCACCTAAGGGTGGTAAACACACAACTGCATGTACTTTCACTATTTCAATATAAAGAATGAACATAGATATTTAAGTGTCCACTGTGACCTTGACCTTTGAGTAAGCAAACACAGTTTTTGCGCATGACAAGTTGTATTAATATGATGAACATTTGTGCCTATTTATTTCAAAATTCAATCATGCAGGACAAAGTTATGAGCCGGACACGAACATACACTTTCACTATATCCATACTAATATGCACAAACTTAGAACGTCCACTGTGACCTTGTCCTTTAAGCAAAAGACACAGTTGATACGCATGATACCTTGTCTTGATATGATGAACATTTGTGCCACTTTATTTCAAAATCCAATCATGCATGACAAGTTATAAGCCGGACACGAACATATACATATAATGCTTTAAGTGTCAACTGTGACCTTGACCTTTGAGCAAGCGACACAGTTTTTGCGCATGACATATCGTCATGTTATGCTGAACATTTGTGCCAAATTATTTCAAAATCCAATCATGCATGACAAAGTTAAGAGCCGGACACGAAAACGCCGTAACACAAACAAACACACACACCAACGGACAGGGTAAACTCTATATATGCCATATGCATAATAAAACCAAACACCTAAAAACAATTCGAACAGTAAATACAAAATTTGAATCCAAAGACCTAACAGTTTGAAACAGCAAGTTTTCCACAAACAAATTTTGTGTCTGAAGTAACCAATAAAATAGAAGAACTTTTGAATTCACAACTAACAATAACAGAACTTTATGTTCACCTGGAACAGGAGGAATCAGTTGTAAGGCTATTCCTACATCATTAAAATGTATCACATAATTATATGACCAATTGAATTTCAAAATTTTACATGTTTTAGTCCTGTGTAGACTGATTTATCATTGTATCAATCTAACACATCTTAAAGTTGTGTACAGAATCAGATAGATGCAAGATAATAATAGTCACTAATACCATTTTTAAATTATCTGACAAGACTTAACAGAAATTCAAATTTCACCAGATTGCATTCCTTGATTTAACACTCATTAAAGTATTGTATAAATTTAAGGAGCAAATGATGTTGTAATCATGATATAAAATCTAATAAATGTAGAATTCACACATAATGGAAGTAGTACCTGCTTGAGGATTCATCATTTGTTGTGAAGGACCACCAACTCCTCTAACTGGACCCTGAAGACCAGGGGCAGCACCACCAGGTCCACTTTGAACACCACGACCAGCAGCACGACCAGCGCCCGTTCCTGGAGCAGCACCTGACAATGGAACCCTTGACATTCCTTCCTAAAAACATATCAATTACATGACTTCTGTTTGTCAGCTTAGGAATATGCATATGCTAATCAAAACAATATTGCAAATATGACAGTGAAAATAAATCTTTACATAAAGTTACTATAAATGGAATGCTAAAATTTCATAACGTTATATATAAGCCCATCTGCTTGTTAGTGTCTAGGTTGTTTTTATAAATACTTCAAATATCAGCAATTCTTAGATAACAATATAAATTCTGTGATAGTAATTTTGTATCTGTGATAATAATGATCTCTTAAGATTAATATGCATTCCATTTTCTTTTTTATTTTTGGAGTTGTTTCCTTGGTCAGTTACATTGATTCTATAAAGGACCACCATGGAAATAAGGATTTACTTCCGTTTTTGTGTTATCCTTGTATCTTAACGTTTGAGACATGGTTTCAATTTTCTACTTATATCTATTTACCTTTTAGGCTATAATAAGCTGTTACAACAATCTATAGTATGTGTAATTCATTTCTTATGTACCATGTTTTTTGGAAATTGTTAAAATATGAAAAAAAATAAAATAAATTGTAAGCATAATTTCAATTATGAACAACAAAACAGACCAACCAACTGAAACATGCAATCACTTAGTGACTTACTTCAGATGGTGGTGGACCTTCTACTGTCATAGAGACAAGATGTTCACCGCGTAATAAAACAAGTCCTAGACTTCTTTTCTCTTCTCTTTCACCAGATTTAGCTGACTTCGGTTTCACTTTTCTAAACTCATCACAGTCACCAAGAATCAAATTCATATGTTTATCAAAAGCTGCAACAGTAAAAACATGAAGATGCAATTTATCAGCATTATAATATAATACACAAGAAAATGATTTTAGCACTTTAATTCAGTATCCTACAATAATATGAATTTAGCAGTTTTTCAACAGAAAATCAAATAATTTCTGCACACTTCAAAGTTAAATTAATCAACATTTTTTCACCAGTTAGGTCTGCTACAGTACAACATTACAAAGTCTACAATTCAACAAAGTGTTTTTTACTGTTACCATGAAATGTGAGTTAACAAACAGAGAGGTATTGAAGATCGTATCAATTTACCTTTGAATGTTCCAACAAAGGTTCTACCATCTTGCAGTGTACAGCGCATCCGGTAGTTGATGTGCTGCAACATCTTTGAGCTCTTCCCAACAACCTGGAACGAAGCCATACACAATCAAATTAATTTAACACCAAGAGTAAGAGTTAACCCATTTCATTTATAAATATGCCATTCTTGGAAATACAACTACATTAAATACAGTCCTGATATCACTGCTACAATACCTTCTTTCAGTTCTTTGATTCACAGTAATATCTGGATCATTTAAGGTCAAATACATATCAAAGCTGCAACATATCCAAATAGTTCGATATTAGTTTCATAAGACAGCAGTTAATATGACAGGAAATGTGATTGACAGTTCTATGTAAGTACATACATCTTTCTTCTGAATAAAGGTATGAGTCATACATAACACTGCCCCAGTGACAACAACAATAAAAAAAGTAAGGAAATCATTAGAAAAGCTACCAATAACTGACCCGTTTCAGATCAATATTCATTGTTTTGATTTGATCTGTTTTCGCGATGTGCATTTATAACGCAAGAAAAATTCTGTAAACAAGCGCATTGAAATTCGTTGATATTTGTTTTAGCAACTACACGAATGGTTAAATGACTCCGTCGTATAAATATCCACACCGGGGAGCATGCAATTTGGAGTAATTGAACCAATTCTCCCGACAAAATAAGACGCCGGTAACATCATCACATAAACACCAAAAAAATACATTTATTTTCTTTTTAGAGGAAAATGATGAACTGGGAAACAGCATTTTATATGTCTGCTTCTTAGAAATAAATATCTTACCATGTTTGCAGGTTTTTAGACGGAGATTACCGTCGATTTAGATATAGTCCTTCACCAGAATGTTGGTGGCGGAATTCGTATTGTTTTCGTTTGTGTAGCGCCCTCTTTGATGGGGAATGACTATGGTTTATTCAGACCGTACCAGGCCGTACATAACGGCATTTGTGTTGATGTTTGATATCCACCCTCTAGTCAAATTACCCGTGCATATGTGAAACATAAATGGATTGATTATTAATCAACTAATGTTTCAACTGAAGTGAAAAATTATATTGGTCTCGATAACGGTAAATTGATAATAGTAAATTTATAAGGGCGAACACACATTTACAACGCATTTTATATCTAATATATTAATTTAAATATATGATACATTAATTGTATATAAAATGTTCAAAAATATTTTTTATTATTAATACCCTGATGAGTCAATGACGAATCCAGTCGGCAATTGAATTATATAATAATACCTATGGAACGTTAGTTATTTTTCATCATACATTGTATATGTACTTGCGTATGACCAACGACCTATTATAGCTAGGTCTCTGGTATGGCCCTATTAAATTTATGATCAGGTCTGTATGAAGCAATTTCAGTTTGGGAGATAATTTTAGATGGGAGGAGGTAGAATTAGTTATAGTCCTTAACCACCCACTAGCGCCCCCCCCCCCCTGTTCCTACCTACAGCCTGTTGCGTTGTTTACATTATATCCATGGATGCATGTAAAATATATAATCAAGGACTTATAAATATGTATGTGTATATTATAACTCCTTGATATAATATTATAAATATTAAATGTCATGTATATGCAATATACACCGGAACACAATATAAACAGGACACAGTTATGACACGTCTTTTGACTGCATGAGGATTCTCGAGAGTATTTGAGAATTGGATCGTAGGACGTGATATGTTTCGGGAAATATTTTGCATACTCTATTGATACTTTCATCAAATGATTTCTATTGATCGTACATGACGTACGAATTATTCGAATTTTACATGTTTTCTTCCTTAGAGTATATAAGTTATGTTTTGTTTTATATATGTTGCGAGAATGACTATCATTTTTAGAACTTCAAATTATTTTGGCAACCCCTAAATATTACACGAAGATCATTATCTAGCTGAGCATTGTACATTATCATGATTATGATACCAGTCATTATTAAACAGGTACGTACGTTCCTAAATTAGGCGCAAAAAATAGTTGTTTCTGTTTACCAACAAACCGTAATTTCCCATTACTATAGTATCCCTTTTTTACATTTCCCGAGCCAAAAAAGAAGTGCTCATCGACCTGTATATACAGCTATATATATAGAGAGAGATACCCCTTCTTAATGTGTGTATAATTTATGTTACCAGAAACAAAATAGTTTCGTTTAGGTCTTATGTTTACGTGTAGATGGAAATAACGCACAATTGATGTATATTTATAGTTTCGGATTGCATCGCAAAATATTATCAAGGACTTACACAAGTATATAGGCTATATACGTATTTTTAAGTCCTTCGGCTTGGTACGTACGTACATCAATGACAAAGAAAAAATAATCAATTTGGTATTGGTGTAGCTTAATTCGTGCCCGAAATATTCTAAACTTTTAGTTCACTCATTTTTGTGCATACAGTGCAGCCTCTCCAAAGCAACACCTTTTGGGAGTAGCAGAATTATGTTGCGGGTAATACTATGTAGAAGATATATACAGAGAAATTTAAATAATGACAGAGACGCATAATACAATACAATGTATTTTACGTCTCTGATAATGACAATGTTTTCAAAATATTTCAACATGTTACTTTTCAATCTGTTATCTTATCCGAATAGAGAGCGTAGTCTATCAGAATAAATTTGAAGAACGCAAAACCAGTATATATTGAATTATCTACTCACACTTGTAAATGACATTTGTAATTATTTTATGTTAGTTGTCTTCCAGAAGTAAGTATAAATTGGGACGAATATAAATTGGTAATGACAGGTCGTGAATTTCAAGTTACGTTCTACATATCATCCGCACTCAAACATTGGGGTTAACCTACTGGCTTTGCTTAGTAACAGGGGAAATCCAAAACTTTTTATCGTTTTAGTACGGAAATCCCAGAATTTAAATAGATTTGACCTCTCTGAATGTTGCATTTGTACTGCTACCCAAGCATCTACATGTTCATCTTCATGCTTCAATGCGTACATAAGATCGTTGGAGCATTCAAACTCCATTTCAACGTTTATTGGATTTCACTTTTAAGTTTTGTTTCTGTCTATTTTTAGCAACACAATTCTCAATGTCAGTAATTACATACGGGCATTTGTTCATGACCCCGTCGTTGATTGGTCAGAGTGCTTGATCAGCACTGAAATATTCAATAAAAATGCAATTTCGTAAAACGCATTTTGATTGGTCGAATGCTACTATGGCGCAGTGTTAGTAAGTGCACTTTTTTCTCATATATTATGTAATGTTGTTATATTATGCGTGATTATCAAACTTTTGTTTAAATTCAACCGTTTCATAATAAATACTTCATTGTAATTCAAAGGTTCTCGAAATTAAATGACTTAAATGCAGTACAGCGGGGCTTTTCATTCAGCCAATGAGAAACGAGCTTTCATGCATAGTTATTGTCGATACATGATGTTGAGAATTAGCGGTGTGATCTACAAAGTCATTCTTTGAAAATTACCAAATTATTCAACTAATTTAACAGGTAAATCTTAATTTTTCTTTTCTAATTACGTTGTTAGATGAAAAATGAACTACCATGTCATTGTTGTATGTAAAATTTTGACCACTCTGTCCAAGTTTCACCCAGTTTTGTTTGTGCTTCTGTTTTGATAATTTTGTCCAAAAAATCGACCGAAATGGCGATCTAATCACACTTTTTGCATAATGCACATTGTGCATGTAGAATGATATGAGTTGCTCATGGCCCTTGTTGAGTGAAAGTGTTTAATATGTTGTTTCATTGATGTATTTGATACTTTCCATGTGGGTTGCACGTGTTTCGGATGGAAACAAACAACATTTCCAAGCTTTTCGACGTTTTGATTGGGTCGAGAACTTGACTTCGCTAGGGCACCCGTTACGCCTGAATGAATTTGGTCTCATTGTCATTGTTGGACAAAAGAACTTTTTTATATTGGCTGATTTGTTGCTTATTCCTAGTTAAGACCATCTTAGATATAATATTTTTTTGCTTTGTTTTGTGAAAGTAGTTGAGTATTGATTTTGGGTTTCTCTGCCCATGATGTTTTTTGACTGTGTAGAAGTGACCGACCATGTACAATCCTCATTTCTTACACTATGAAAGTTTCATAGACCTACTGAAGTCTTGACAGTTTATTTGCTGATGTCACTTTTGTTGTTTGATTCAATTGAATGAAGAAATAATATATTTTCAAGGGTAAATGAAGATGAGCATTAAAATTTGAATATAGAGAATGTTGGTCAATCACTCACTGTATTGTATCTGTAGTGGATAGTAAAGGTCCTATAACAACCATTTAAAAACCACTAGTTATACCAAGGACTTTTATACGTACATGGATTCGCAACTTCCGTGTTAACTGTTAAAAGTAATCAAATCCCGCGGTATTGACACATGAATCAACGGGATTTCATGCTCTTGTTTACAATAGCGAAAATGCGAAATTATCCGTGATGATCCGAATGTTAAAAAAATATTCGTGGTATTCCGAATGTTTAATCTCAGAGACCAAAGGATAATAATAGATGTCTGCCATCTTGGAATTTAAAATGTTCGACTGATGCCTTTTTCAATGCATATACTTATGCAGTTGAGGATTATAAATGTATCTCATTCTCAATATCTTTATGAAATTTGTTGCATCCTAACCAATTTCGAGTGCCCAATTGCAAGAGTTTTTTAGTATTTTTACATTTGTAAACTCCGATTACAGTTGTCGGACAATATGGGTTGTCTCCCATAATACAACACCGAATATAGCAATGCATTTTGGGATCGTCTCTCGATATTGTTTCGAGCTATTTTTAGCAGTTGTGATGTATGAATTTAAGTCCTAGGTTATAATCATAAGTAGAAGAGTAATCTAAGTTCTTCTTATAATATAACTTGTTATGTATAACAGTATATACATTTTAATGATTATTATTCCTCAATTTTTTGAGTTACTTAATTTTGAAACAATTTTTAGCATCTTTTATCGAATTGTGTAATATTTAAGTTATTTACACCATGTGACAAAATGTTTTGGCACTCAAATAGTGCAAATAATGAACTAAGTGTTGGGAAGAAGGTAATCAGAATTGTATATTCACAATAGTTAAGACCAATTTTTTGTTAATTTCAGGGCAATAATTATAGTGTCCTGTCTTCTTGCAAGTATGGCCATATGCTTATAGAAGCTTATCTGCTAGAACACGAGTATGGCCGACGATTTAGGTGGCTTGTTTGATTCCGATCCAGGGTTTCTGGAAGAAATAGCAAGTGGTACAAGTAAGTTTTCATGGTTGTCTCAACAGCTTAGCAATTTTCATATTTCAACCAATGTTGCTGAAAGTGTTAATTAAAAAAAAAACCGACTAATAAAGTAATATGTTTTTTTAATTTTTCCCCTTTATTTGGTTCTTTGAGGTCCACACCAGTAAGTACTGTTGGGGTTGATTAATTAATTGTCTGTTCAATAAATTAGTTTCTACTTTGAACAAGCCCAATTAGTTATATCCTTGACTTTTGGATGATTTGTAGACATAAGCAGCATTCAAACATATAATATTTCCTTTAAATACAAACTTAATGTAGCTTCATCAAAATACAGAATTAGACTCCTTGAATCATTTCACTAAATGTGGACTGCCATTTGTCCCAGGATACAAAGCACTAGCACTCCAATTAGGCCACATATAATATTAATTGTTAAAAAAGTTTAGTTATGGAAATGTCAAACATTTTTTTAAATGTTTAACTAGAGTAGATAAGTCTGTTCAAGTTGGTGAACAATAGTGCTGAACAGATTACAAAAGTTTCGGAATCGATTTTATCCGGAACACTATCCCTAAGTATATATAGGAACCATACATTAACTGTTTAGAGGTCCTGAGCAATGGCAATTTATCATCTTTCACTAATTTTTATGTATTTGTCAAGGCGGTTGGTGAGTATAGTCAGTATGGATTCTTGTGTGGCTTTGACCTTGCCTTTATATGAAAAAATAAAAAAAATATCAGCAGCTAACAATAGCAGGATGTAACCATACAGAAAAATTTAACTTAGCCTTATGTTTTTGGCCTTGTAGTATGCATAATTGACCATATTATGGTTGTGTAAAAATAGATTAAAATGAAATTTTCAACAGAAACCTTATATTGGATTGGTGCGAGACATTTTTTAATTGCAAAATATTGGGAGTTGTAAAAATGTCAAAATCTAATGCAAATACAGTGTGTTTATTTGACTGATATGGGACCCAAGTTCGATTTTGTAACTGAAAGGTACAGGTTAAGGGACCCATTCTTTACACAAAATAGTGCCCATTTTGTCCACATTTTGGAAGAAAATTCCCCCCAAAAAAGAAACGACACAATTTTTCCTACTTTCATTCATACTCTGCCTTTACTGAAATATAGAATGCGTCAATTAGTACTGAATTATCTCCCTTTAACTGTTTAGTGCATTATTGTTAAAAAACACACTGGCTGCAGTAATTATAAATCAATTTATTCTCATTTGCTTGTGTCTGGACAATCAGATTGTTGTAAATGAGTTTGAAAGCAGTTTGCAGTAAAACTCACTGTTGCTAGACAGTACATTGATTTAGTTACCTAAGTGAAGGTTGCAATGACCTTGTGTGATTCAAGATTCCATTGTTAGATAGGTTATTTAAATTGTTGGGGAAATAGTCTTGTCAGGATCTATCATTATTACTTTTTAACAATTTTTAAAAAAATTATATAACTTGTAATTTTATTGACTTTTAGATGAGCTGGGTCCTAGTATTCCACAGCAACAACAGACCCTGGCTGGAATGTTACCTCAAAGTTCTGGTCAGATGCCATCTAATAATATGGCTATGATGCAACCTGGTCATCCCCACCCAGGTTTCAACATGGCTGGAATGCAACAGCAGCAGCAACAGCAGCAACAACCACAGCAGCAACCACAAGGAGCAGGTTATAACAACATGCAGTATCAGACACAGCAGCCTCAGGCCCAACCTTTTAATCAGCCAAACTATAGTCAGTATAATAATCAGCCTGTATATAACCAAGGCATGGTTGCATCTACTCCTAGTCAGAAACAAGGACTTATGAACCAGACCACCATGATGTCCTCTAGGAATCAATTTGGTAGTCCACCAGCTGGTATGGTGCGCCAAGGTCAAGTTATGTATCAGTATAACCAGGGTGCAAGTCAGAGTGGTCCGCGACTTCCTAACCCAGTCCAGCAGCAGCAGCAGCAGCAGCAGCCACAACAGATAAAAATGGCACAGGTTCAAGGCTGGAATCAGAATCAGCAGATGTTTAATCCCCAACAACAACCTCAGCCGCAACAGCAGCAGCAGCCTCCACAACAACAACAACAGCAACAGCAGCAGCAGCAATATATCCAACAACATGACTATACTCATCCTAACTCATCTAAACCACAAATGCACATGCAATCACAATTCACTGGGGCCCAATCCAGTCAGAAGCAAGCTTTATATATGCAGCGAATGACCACACCTTCTGGTATTCATAGAATGCCTAATGTAAATAATAGTCAGTCTAATGCCATGGGTATGCCTAACCAAATGTTTCAACATGGCAATCAAAATTTTGGCACCATTAACATTTCCCAAGCTAGTATGCCAAATGATGCAATGAGAATGCAGCAGGCTAAACCTCAGCAGTTTATACGACAACAGCAGCAACCTAATCAACAATTTCAGTCTCAGCAGCAGTCATTTCAGTATCAACAACAGTTGCAGCAAAAACAACAGCAGCAACAACAGGTAATGGGAGATAACTCTGTCAATCCTCAACAGCAGAACATGATGAGATTTCCACCTACTAGTCCCTCTCAAGTGTCAGTTCCCCAGCAACGAATGCCGTTCAACAATTTGAATACCATGTCTCAGCAAAGAGCGTCTGTGCCAATATTGTCCCCTCGTCCAACCCCGCCTCCTGCTTCACCATCATTAACACCTGGCATGCTTTCACCCACTGGATCTACCTCGTCTCACCAAGGTGGCTTTAATTCAATGGAGCCATCTCCAAACCACACACAAGGCAGTGGTTCATTATTCCAAACCAATGCTGATTTAAATGATAAACCAAACTTTCCATTTAACCAAACCATGAGTACGATTCAGACTAATGGTGCACTTGCTGGTATGAATGTTACAGTTAATACAAATATGATTGATGCCAATAATGCTAGTCAAGTAAGTCCTGTGAAAAAAGTGTTATCACCTATTGCTCCCGTGACGTCCCCTAAGAATTTGAACATGGAACTTCAGAGTTTGAACCAGCAGGTACAGCAGTTGTATGGCATGCCTCAAACTCCTCAGACCCAGCAGAAGATTCTTGACTTGCAAGAGAAAGTGCAGCAAGTAAAGTCCCAACAGATGCAGCAGTCCCCACGACCTGCGCAACAGATGCAACAATCGCCGAGACCGGTGCAGCAAATGCAGCCATCACCAAGACCTGGACAACCTGTACAGTCATCATTCCAATCCACAGTTGGAAGTGGGCCTCAGCAGACAGGCACTCCTCAGACACAACAGATTGTCTCGCCACAACAAGCCATCATGGTAAGATGATTAATACACACGTCTTTGATTTTGTTTCATGATTTTAGCTAACTTTCTTTTTATAAAAAAAACCATTACATATTGAATTAAATTGAAGCTGAAAAAATGTCTGTTTAGATTTAAGCAATCTGACACTCATCCATTTTACTGATCATTTCTCTAACTTCTAAGTAACATGATTAAATGGTTATTACAAAACATTGACAATTGGTCCAAAATGTTAACACAACAAATTCTCAAATAATTTATTATTGAAGTTTGTTTTATATTGAACATTTTTGCAAGATCGCTTAACTGCAGTGGGAAGATTTTCGACTTGTATATATTAAACTATTGAGTATTGATACAGAATTGCTTCAATTTGTTGTATAATACATATACCGGTATATGTACAAGTGCCAATTCAAGGTTTAATTATATATGTACTCCAATCTTTCAGACATCACCTGATGTAGCTCTACAGACTCAGAATACTAATTCAATGACAATTGTAAATGTTACACAATCGGTCTCACAGTCAGTACCACCAGTACCTGTAGCACAAGTTGTTCCAGCTGGTATACCAATAAACCAAAGTACTCAGGTAGTTCAGCCAAGTAGTCAGTTGGTACAGGTTGGCCAGAACGGCCAGCAGATAGTGCAACAAGGGACTCAGATTGTGCAGCAAAGACCACAAATGGTGCAGTCTGGTCAAGTCGTTCGTTTAGTCCAAACTGTACCAGCGAACCAGAATCCACAACAGAAAATATTCATTATTCAGGTAAGTCTTGAATGTGTTGGATGTATATATACATATAACTGTAATAGATTAAGGGGTGAGGGTGCAATGTTTATGGGGCTTGTGTTTTCTTTTTAACTGTTTTGCTGTTAATGTTGATTTAAAGGTATGCAAATCTGCATGGTAAGGTAAAACACAGACTTTTTTAGGAATCTGTTGTTGCTCTATATCATGGTTGTTACAGTAAAATATTAGTTGAAATTTGTGTTTTGGAAACATTATATCTAAATTCTAATGGTACCTTTTTCTCCTTAAGTTAGCTCAGCTGGTTATTTCAAAATCTGCTCAAGTTTTTGGGAGTGTTTCTATTTCATGTGATTAGATAAACTTTTTGTTTTGCTTCCAATTGTGTAGAATATTATAAAATATGACTGTAGGGTGTAGAAGTGTACTTAATTCAACACTATTTGGATCAATACCTAGAAAATGATATGTTTTAACAGTAGCCCAAATAAACTGTAGATACACAGATAGATATCTTACTAAGCAGGGCTTTCATTTGACCCTTAAAATGGTATTTTACCCTTGAAATTAGTACCAATGGGTCAAATCTGCCATTACAATAGTAGGAAAATTTGCTGACTCGGAATTATAATCAGTCATGGGTCATATTTGACCCTCAATGAAAACCCTGAATAAAATAAGACTGTAGAAGTGTTCTTAATGACAGTCACAATATGTAGAACATCATATATTTTAACAGTAGCCCAAATAAACTAGTTAAATAGGACAGATATCTAACTAAGGAAACCAAAGAACTTCTCCTTTTGGCAAAAAAGCTTACACTTCTCTGATGTAAGCTACGATTTATGTAACATCACTACCCACTACTTTCTTCCTTGCTTATTGATTTAACCTTGATTTATTGTTAGTCTTGTTCATGTACATGTCTTAACACTTCCAGGAATCTGACATTTTTATACTGTCCCATGCATGATGTTGGAAGTAGCATGTGTTCTTAGGATGGGTTTGAGAAAGAAAAATTTTACTGTCTCGTGTCATTTATCTGGTCTGAAACTCATGCATTTTGAAGACCCCACGGCCTTGTAATTGATAAATATGACATTCTATTTGGAAGATAAACTTGTCAGTATTTCTGACATGCCCGTGAATGCTGAAGTGATCAATTAGTTTAACCAAAGGCAAAAGATCATCATGAATTATATAACAGAATTATTTTTACATCATTATTATATTTTTACTCTAGATGTGGATAATTAATTAGCACTATAACTTCTTGCTGTTGTTTCGTGTAGTATCATATTGTTGCATGAGTGAGATACTGATTATACATGTAGTTAACTTGATTCAACATTCTCTAGGATTAAAATAATTTAATATACTCTCTTTGTTCATTAGAAATGTTTTGAATTATTAACAGATATGTCAAGTAATTTTAGCTTCATAATCAGCCTTTTTGGTTTAGTTGAAGAGAAAATTATTAAAAACCCATTTTGTCAAACTTTTGTCAAACTTACAATGAGGGACGTGTAGATTATGATATGTCTGAGATTGTCTTTATTCTTCAATGAATACATTAAATCCAAACTATTCTAGATTGATCAGTTTTTAGATTCTGTTGAAGAAATATCTCATCAACTGATACTGCTTACTGTAGGATTGAGATTTAGTGAATGATGATTATAGTCCACATGCTAACCCACTTTCCCAAAGTCCAGGGCTAGTAATCTTCTCTTTGTGCTTACAGACTTTCTAAAACTTGCGTATTCAGGCTTGTGGTAAATTCTCTATTATCAACAGCTTACTAATAGATCGTGCTGTTGCTTTAAAAAAATTAATTTGAACACTGTGATTTTATTCTAATTGAAAAATAGGAATAACTTGAATTTCTTATCACATGCAAAGGGAGATAAATGAGTTGAATAGTAAAGATTGTATTGTAAAAGTTATGGAACCTTCGAGAACCTTTGGTTCACAATTTTTTCTATTGGATAAAGAAGTTTAAGTAAGTGTATATCATTTAAAAGTATAATTTTGTGTTTGAATCATGAGGTTAAGATGTAAGACATAATGTTTAAACTGACTGCCTGTTTTCATTTATTTTGACTATTTTATGACTTGGGCTTTATTTTGCTGTAACTATTAGTGGTGGCAGTCATAAAATCAAACCTGTCAATGTTACAGAAGATTTTCAATATACTCGAAGAACTTGCTCTGAGGTTATTGAGGTCTGAAATATTGAAATTGACTCCCAGCTCAAATCTCAATTTTGTGTTTTCAATAATCTGATTTTATCACATTTCAAACTGTATTCTGTATACAAGTCAGTTGATCAAAATATTCATTTACATTTACTGGTATTACTTAAAATATGAAAAAGGGTTTTTAGCAGTTTAGAATGAACATGTGGTTTGAGCTTTTGTTTTGTACCCTCAGGGCATATTGTGCGTTCATGAATCAAAGTATTACCGAAGTATGAATATGAATAAGGTTATAATATAGTGTACTTTTATGTAACCTGTGGTAGTGTCTCGTAAACTGTTTGAGAAAAGGTATGAAAACTACAGTAAGAAAAATTGATGATGCTCTTACAGTCTGTGAAATTAAGGTTTGAAATGTGGTTGTCCGAACCAAAATTTTGGTTGTCTGAATGAAAAATTGGTTGTCCCAGACAACAGGACAACTGCTAATTTTGCAGGCTGCTCTTACTTTATATGGTACAAGTTTGTGCTATAAGTATGTCCTTATCCCTCTGTGTCGTTTGTGTGATGTTTGACTTCTATGTTGGAACAATTTTCATTTTATTAAATTAATACTTTGACAAATTGAATTGTGTTGGGTGATTAATTGTTGAATGGTTATATATTAAATTACAGCAAATTGATTTAACTTTCATATGCTTTAACATATCTAGATAATGAATTGATTATTTTCATTGTTTAATTGTGTGTTTTATATCTATTATTGTTTCAGCACTCTATAACAACAGTACCATTAAGTATGATCAATATATCTACTCTACATGTATGTGTCTATTCTTCTAATGTGCATCTATTGATGTGTTATAGATTTTACAATGGGTATAAAGCATGTTTGTCTGAATTAATGCTGTGTACAAATTAATTCAACATCAGATGATTAGATTGACATTGTGTCAACATCGCAAAGAGTTCCAACTATTCCAATTAGTTATGTATGCAAAAAGCTATCAGTGAAGTAAAATAAGAAAAAACAAGTACATTTGTATTGTCATAAAACTACTGTAGTTTTCTTGAACAAATCTGTAACACTGACCTTTACCAGGTAATGTTGCTACCTTTAATGGCTTGATAACTTTCTTAAGAAAAATATCTATGAGAAAAAAATTGTGAGAACAAGGTTTATTACATTCAGACACAACTAGATGTCACACATTTTGGTATAGTGTGACTGCGGGGCCAATATTCTTTCTAAAACTGTGTGATTTTGGTTATATGGGTCCCTATTGCGTAATAGTACAGTCTGAAATGAACTGTCAAGCTCCGAAGTTACCATAATTCAATATTTTGTAAAACCTTCAGATCAATAACAATCAGTAAAGTTAGCACATAGTTTCATTGTTGTAGTTTTTGCTGCATGAATATAAGTCTTTATATTCAATAACTGACAGTTCATTGCAAATATAGATTAATATCACTACATATAAGATAAAACTTGGATCATGTGATTGTGAATTATATTTGTAGCTTGATAGTTTTGGTAGAGAAAAATCCAATAACGATGTCATTTGCGTCGTGTTTGCATCTGATGGTAAGGCTTCAGATGTGTATATTTGCATGATGTTCAACTAAACCAATTGCAGGCTATTTTGGTTTTTCTTACATTTTAATAATCAATACATAATACTCTAGCAGGAATTACTTTGATGCAGTTAGGTGTATAAGTGGTGTACTGGTAAGCTATCATTCAACTGATTTCTGGAAAAATTAAGGTTGGAATTCTGTGTTTTAATTTGTTCTGAGAACTTCTACGTTTCTTGGAAAATGAGAAAGTGTTGTAACATTGATTTGGATGTATATTTGATCGTTGATTTTGTTGTATAATTGAAGTGTGATTGTGTGTTTGTTCAGCTTGGCAAATGTAAAAATTGATTTTCTCTGTCTATGTTCCACAGTAAATTTGATTAAATATGTAAAATTAGTATGTTTGTTGTAAAACCTATAACTCCTGAAGCAAGGTTTTGTGTTAAGCACTTCTGTGTTTTTACTGGTAGAGATTTGGTGTTAGTTTTTTGAGTCCATCATTAAACAGCTTTGTGGTCAACTTTATGATCTCTGAAAATAAAAGACTTTGTTTGTCATTCTCTTGACTAGTCAGTTCCTCATACCAAACAGCTTGAATTATAGACCATTGTATTCTCCAGTTATATTATAACCATCACAAGGCTTGAAATGTATATAAAGGGTGATTGGTGGTCCAGTGGTAACGTGCTAGACTACTTAAAGAAAAGTAGTTGGTTCAAATCTGGTCTTGGCTTTCAATATTTCACAGATGATTTTTCAGTGCCCCGTCCTACAGAGACTAGAACTGTGTTAGGAAAATTACAGGAAATGGGCGAGACGTGTATCACTGCTTTACATCAGGCACAATGAAGGACAAGGAAGAAATATTAAAAAAGAGTCAGGATATAAAATAATAAATGCCAGGTTCTTATGTGTCTTTTCTCCCTACTCTCTGAGGTGGCTCTGAAATGACCATAGCTGTCATTAAACAACAGCTGATAAATAAATTGAATTGTGTATAAAAAATTATCAGTTATTCCTATTGTCAGACAGCTTTATTCTTTTGTACTGCACTTGCATACTTAATATTGTTTGATGAATATTTCTGACTAATTGATGAATATTTCTGACTAATTGATTCATATTTGGTTAGCCATACATGCTGTTGACTCTGCTTTTTTGTGAATGAATAAAAATAACTTGAATATTATTTATATTTGATATTATAGATACATATTATTTAGGAGTTATAATGGCTGTCACCACTTTAAAGTTTGAACAGGCTGTTGATTTTGTATGAAGGACGTCATTACCTGAATGAGATTCCATCTACCTGTTTTAAACTGAAATATATAAACTTGGTGTCATTATAAATTACTTTCAATAGAATGGGATGTGGTAGATTTCATTCTTAAATTTGAAATCATTCTCTTTTAATTATATGTTAATGTTAAAAGTTTCAACGCTTTCACTTCTGTATTGTATTACTTGAAGCTTGATCTATGCTCTGGCAGAGGAGGTTTCATTTGTATGTAAATTACATTGTTAACCTATAATGTAATAGTTCACTTTCTGTAGGAAATTTGTAACTAAATGCCATTAAAAATGTAACACCTATAATGATATAGTTTTTACCATGATAGGACTATCATCATTGTAAATAATGATGCTGATATCTTTCGTATGAGGTAGTCTACGAAAGTCAAATTTGAAAGATTTATTTGTTTATTTAAGCAGTTTTTATCTGAATGGCAATTGTTGTTAAATGAATAATACAAAAGATTGTTGGTAATTCTAATTCATCAGCTGGGCTTGGATGTACAGATATTTTTTGTGCTTAGCATTCAATGACTTAAGATTTTGGAACTGCTTTTCCAGTATTGGAACAAATTGGATATTGTACTAATATACTTAATTTGAAAAAAAAAGTGAATTTTGTTCATGACTGAGATAAGTTTTACTCGGGTGTCTGGCAAGTGATTTTTTTTCGCTGGAGTGTCCTTCGACGACTTTTTCATCTTTAATGGTGGAGGAAGACAACTGACGTTCCGTAAGCTAGATGTAGAATAAACCTTCCTCTCGATTTGTGTGGTCCCAGATGGGATTCAAACTCACAGAGGCAGTAGGCTTGTGATTTCTTGTCAGATACCTTAACCATTCTACCACGGACGCCCCCCCCCACCCCTCAGCAAATAGCTGAATTCGCTGATGCTGAATGTGACGTTAGGAATTCTATGTTAAGTCATACTCTACTTCAGAGGCACTCAGTAGTATTTTATATTTATTTATCAAGCTGATCAAATACAAATAAATGTTTTAATAAACTGCTATGTTTAGAAGTGATGTCATTTTGTGGTAATGTATAAAGAATATTTGTAACATACTTCATCTATTTAGAATTCAGATGTTTTATTACTTCCTGAATATTGACTAAAAAATTGAGTAGATTTATTTGAGAGTGAATGTTTATGAAAATTAGATAAAAAGATTTAAAGATTTTATTTCTGGTTATTTGGAATAGATCAACTTCTTGTTAATGGTTTTGTAAAGTTCAAATTTATCATTTCATAACCGTTACCATGCCAACTCATAATGTTGACTTTTGTATTGAATTTTGCATTTTTAGTATAACATGAAGTAATATCCTTAATACATCCGTAATTATTGCGTTATTAGCATCTCTGTATTGGGTGTTCTAGGATTGTTTGTGGTTGGTGTGGGTTTTGTTAGTTTCAATGTTTAAACCTTTGTCAGCAGGTTATGTTAGCTCTCTTTGTTATCATCTTGTGTGTATAATGGGGTCGTGATAAATTACAGATGTGAAATGATTTAATCTATGAATAGAAAACTTGATTTTTTTCCGCAGTATTGATCTTAGTTTGTTAATGTAAGCGTTGGATTGCTCAGCTGCGATGGATGTTTTACAGAGTGTAGATTCTATTGTCAATTCTCACTGATTACCTCATGTTAGCCTGCAGAAAATTAAAATAGATTGAGTATTGATATTTTAGTTTACAAATGTCATGGTATTGGAAAATGACTAAACTTTTCTGAACGTCCTTTAGAGGGAGAGTTTTTACATGAGATAATTATGAAAATCGTGCCTGATACAAGAATTTGTGTACAGTATCTAGCTTTATTGATATTGGGAAATGTGGGATGGAAAGAAGCTGCCATATTTTTCTGATAGTATAATTATTGATTGTTCAGAGAATTGTGGCATGGTTAAACTTGGGGATATAATGAATGATTTGTAGCGTGCAACTTTTAAGAGCTCATTTTTACAATCGGTTTATGTTCTGTGTTACAAATGACTAAAACAATGTACTGGTGTGTATTTCCTCATGGATTGAAGAAAAGTGAAAACTATTTTTTGTGATCTGATTTAAAGTTGTGTTTAATATTCACTCGTCTGCTGGAAATTTGTGGTTCTTTTTATTAATTTTTGTGTTACTTTTGGAATTCATGCCTTGTGCGGTTTTAAATCAGAATTGGGATGTTAAACATTATGAGGAATTAATCATAGGGGTTTGTATGTTGTTTTTAAAGCTATATTTGAATTACTCTGTATTCGTAACATCGTAACAAAGAGTCAGTGATATGATGCAGTATGTTCGTGGTTAATATTGACTCAGAGATTGTATTTCACCATTGAGTGTAATTATTTAATCAATAAAAATGTTTTCCTCGGTTTTAGGTTGAAGTCATTTTCTTTGTGTTTATATTTTTGTCCTATCTTAGGTTGTGATATGAAGTGTCACCTGGTGTTGTACGATGCGTAGTGTTCTACTTCAAATTTTAAATCTCGCTCTCCGTTGTTTATCAGGTTTTGCTGTGTTATGTTTTTGATAAACATTTATCCTAGACAACTAGATAAGACTCCATAATTATATTTCTGAATTTATTTTTGAATTGATTTATTAATATTTCACTGTGTTTTAATTGAATTCCATTTTGTATTTATTTTTTGTTTCGACATAATTTTGTTGAAATGAATCCTTGTATGCAGCAGCAACTTGATAACATATTTGAAACAATTTAAGATCATATTTCTTAGTTTGTGTTTATAGCTTTTTGCATAGATTAAGGTCAAGATAAGTGTTTTTTTTTCATTGTTCACTTTCATTGGTCATTAGAACTTCTAGCCTCTCAAATTATGTGACGTTAACTTAAATATGGTTGACCTATACTTAATAAAAAGTATTATTATTCAATAGATGTTAATATATCCAATTGATTTTGATTGACTGGTTAGCATTTTGTGGCTGAAGATGTTCTGACCCTGTTTGTACTGTTTATTTAATGTGAAGAAATTTTATACAAAGTGGATTTAATTTAGCAGTAAAAACCTTAGAACTTTCTATTGATCTGGGAATATTGTTATAAAAATTTCAATCTAAAAAGTTACTGGAGGATTGCCTGCTAATTCATGATATTTGAAGTTAATTAAAGTGTTTCTGAAATATAATGACAGGTGATAAAATTATATGATTTATAATTGAAAATAGATTTTACAAAATGGCATTTTGATTATTCTCTGGTAGTGGTATATTGTGATGGAGATTATGTTAAACAAATAGGATATGGAGATATTTGTTTAACATAATCGTTATGAAGTATTTGCATTTTTGATGTATTCCAATCAGATCATAATGTCGTCAATTTCCTTTACTGCCTCTGTAAGCTTTTTCTTCATTCAAATACTGTCTGTGTTGTAAGTTTTGAACTCTTTCGTATTTCAACTTCAAATTTGGAGTTGAACATTCAAAAGGCTGCCCATTCCCACATTTTGACTTTGATTTTTTCACAGCGTTCATGGTTACGTAGCTTAAATATAACTTTTTCTTACCAAGTAATCAATTCTCGAGGTAGAGATACAGGGTGCTCCCTAGACTTCAAAAGTTGGGGGTCAAAATGACCCTTAGCTGATAGAAAGTTAAAGAGTCAACAAAATTTCCTACTAGAGTAATAGTAAATTTGACCCTTTGGTTCCAATTATCAAGAGTCAAAAACCTTATTTTGCAAATTTCACGAGTCAAAATGCCATTTTAAGGGTCAAAGGAGAGCCCTGGAGATACATGTTTTTTTTGGTTTACAAAATGATACCCATTAATTATATGTTAAAAGCATATTCTGATATTTATACCTGTATTTAGTATAATAGTACTAATGAATGTTATTGTATTTTTCAGCAATCTGGACAAAGAATGCCAAATCCCCAGTTACAGCAACAATCAACGATTCAACAACAACAACCACAACAACAACAAACACTCCTATCTCAACCTCAGACTGTCCTAGCGACGCAAGTCCCTACTCTTACCTCTCTACCTCAGCCAGTGTTGAATGGCACCACACAGGTCAGCCAGCCTGCTGTGATAAAAACTTCCCCGCCAGGTAATTTGCTGACAAGTCAACCAGTCATGATTCAGAGTGCAGGCCAAACTCCAGTAAACAACGAAAATAATACCAATGGCAATGGTGGTGATCAACAGCAGGAAAAAGCAAACAAGATTATCGCGGAAGCAATTGCAAAGGCACAGAAGTCTGGAAATACAGCGATACCCCGTGTTCTACAACCTCCTGATCTACCTGCCACTTTAGGTGACCTGGACAATCCAGAACAACCAGTCGAAGAGACAGGAAAGAAGAAAAAGAAACGTAAATATTCCCCAAGAAAAGAAAAAGGTGAAAAAGGAGAAAAAAGTTCTAAAAGGAAGAAAAAGAAATCAGACAAAGCTCCCAAAGAGGAGATTGTAACTATGGTGACTCCTGAAGTGATTCCTTCTGTGGCCAGTGAGGCAAGTATGGATGTAGAATCTGACGATTTAAAAATTGATTTAAAGGAGGAAAAGGAAAAGAAACCAAAGAAAAAGAAGAGCGACAAGAAACATGTGGACCGGACACCCAAGGCAGAGAAAAAGAAATCTAAGAAGTAAGTGAATTCTGTGATTATTTCGTGTAAGCGTAGAACTATTTTTGTCAGCCAAGTATTAAATAAGAGTGTTATTTTTGGTTATTAAATATTATGTATTACTAACTGTTTCTTACATTTCAGACCACCGGCAACTTTTTTGAAGAACAAGAAACGTAAACGAAGAGGTTCATCTGAAGGATCAGAAAATGAAATCAAAATTACTCCACCACCTTCACCAGAGCATGATGAGGTATTTAAATTTAAATGTACAACTATATATTTATCTGTGTGAACAGATTCAGGGCTTTTTTTCAAAGGTAGAAGTAGCCTTTTCCTTAAATTTGGGAAAAAATTACACAAAATTTTTGCAAAAGGGGAAGAAAAAACTTGATGTTAATTGTATTTTAGCAGAAAACTGCATGATTTTAAAGAATTACCTGAGGGGAAGACGACTATTAACAGCCCCTGCTATAGAAGGGAAAAAAGCCCTGAGATTATATTCTTATTTTGACGAAAAGCATCAAATTACTTTCAGTCTCGAAATTTCTGGTATTCGATGCTATTTACAAAGTATAGTATTTGCTGATTAATACTGATTATGGAAAAAATGAAATAATTGTGTTGCAAAATGAAATTTTAGCTTTTGTCCGACGAGGTCTGACTCTGTCCTGTTCCATACATTGATCTAGTATATCTATTCTGTATCACAGTTCAAGCGAAGATCAGGTCGAAATGTTAAACGTAAGAAGTACATGGATGATGTAGACTTGAATCTCTCCGAGGAGGATACTCTCGAAGCTCCGAGTCAGGATGCTGAAGGAGCCGTGGTAAAACCGGTACTGTTTGTGGTATGCATGTATGTTACTAACCATAGTCTTGTCAATCACTTAACAGGGAGTTTTCTGGACAAGAGTCAATTAACTCAGGACCTTTGATATAAGAGTTACTTTCTAGACAACCCACTTAGTAAATATTGATTAATTGTATTGATGTATTTATGGCAATGCACTCGAAATTAGTTATCAATTTCTTGCAGCCGTTTATGATATAAAATCTATACTTACATTTCGGCTATGATTTATAAGGCACCATAATTGAGCACATTTTCGATGTTATTGCGATCAATTTAGTAATTTTGTCAAAGATTAGAATGATGAATCTATGAAGACTCCTTGTGTCCTGAAGGTATTTATGTAGATTAAGTTCAGGTTGTAAGTGGTTAATGACGGGAATATAGCAGAAGTAAAGTTTATACAACCGTACTGTACTCCATTACGAAAACTTGTAAATATGATGGTACAATAAAAATTTAGAATTCTTTTATCGAAAACTGATAACCATTTTGAAAAAAACTCATGAAGTCATTTTATCATCCATCGTGCTATCTGTATGACGGCTTCAGCTTTTGGCGGTATTTCTTTCAAGCTATTCTGCATGTCAATGTTTTTTATATAAATCAAACTTTCAAATTAAAAAAAAAAAGTTTTACTCTGCAAACAGTAGTTTTAGACCCTTCCACCAGAGTTTGCCAGTTTGAACCTTCGATTATGGACATTAATGCTCTACAGCCATGTAACTGTCCTCAGAATTTATGCTGACCTAGTGCCTGATATGATGACTTATGGGGTGGCTAGCCTCTCAGAAATTACAGTCTGCATGATTTGACAGACAAAACAGGCTAATTCAACATAAATCAGCCAAACGATTTACTTGAGACTTATTATTTACATTGGTTTTACTTTTTGGAAACTGAATGCATGAATTTTGATGCAGACCAAAGTACTATGTTGTGGTATTCAACATTGATGACAAATATCTGAATAATGTTAAGCTTTCATCCTCATACTTGGCAAACTCTGGCAATATAACAGAGATCTATGTAATAAATGTTGTGTGTGTTCTAACTAGTTGATTGCATGTTTGCCTCTGTTCTTGTCTTTGTCACACTTTTATTAGTCATGCATACTCTCTGTAGAAGTATCATCAGTATCTAGTGTCTCATTGTCTTTAGGGCTCTCAGCATTTTGGGGCAACGGGGCCAGAGCCTTTAGAACAGAGACTTTTTGCTGCTTCTTATTGAAGAAAGGGGAATATTTCATTTTTTTGGTGGGGAGGGAAATACCATTCTGAAGGGGAAATGGGGTTGAATTTTGGCCCCACAAATTTGTAAACAATGGCCCTTGTCTTACTTGACTGCAATATTATTGTGTGGTAGTAGCTGGGATTGGACAAAAGAAGTCCTGTTTAGGGATACAGGGTTGAAATTGATTACTTTAAATAAATACATAGTAATTGTAGTCAATCAATCAATCAATCAATCACATTTACATATAGATCGATGGAAATTCAATACATGTAATCCGAACTTATACAAACTGTTCACAGCAGCCATGTTTATTCTCTTCCCTTTGTAGCCTTAGTTTATTTGTTTGACAGTATTCAATATAAATATGTAGTAAAATCTTTATTATAGACCTCTTCTGTAGAAAGACCACCTCATTAATTATATAAACCAGTTGTTTTTTAACCATTAATTGTTAATATCTTTCCTGTATTTCTAACTTTATGTACTGAATCCATACCAATATTGAAACCAATTTATGACATATTGGTGGTCCTTATACAGATGATTTACTGTAGTTTGCTGTGTGGATATAACATCACCTTTCTTCTATGTATTCCTACGCACTATACTAAAAGTTGTTTTTAATAATCCAATATTATTCTTTCTGTCTCATCACTACCAAATCAATGTTAATTAGTTAAAACAATGCTTTTGATTAATTTAGAAGCTTGGTGTATACATCACTATTATTTTCTGTTTCATTCAATTTATAGTAAAGCTATTAATGATTCTTTGAAGCATAGTTTTATAGCTTATATTGCATGTTGTGAAACTTCATTCTCAGATAACAGACAGTTCTGTCTACTGAACATCCTGTTGTATGCTTGAAGTTATTAATTGCATTGTGCGTCCTGCGTCATTTATTCATAATATTCATACTGGAATTGACAACACAAGAATGTGGTTTTGAAATTTAAAAAAGCTTTGGCTTTGCTTAAGGTATGATATATCGTTTTAAAGAAGTTGTGTTATAGTTTTGTTAATGTGATGACTTTCATCATTGTGATTGGTGTGTGTTACAGGAGAACCCGGCAGAAGAAGATGCTGTCATCGTTGATAAAATTCTTGGTGCTAGAATGAGGAAACCTGACCCTGATGTAAGTATTTTACTGGTCCCTGATTGATTCCTCTCTGTGGACAAATAGTTTACTTCTATTGTATCAATAGATTGGGGCATATTGTTTTCGATCTTGTCTGTTTGTACCAAATTTTAACCTTTCCTATAAATTCAAAACGCTTCCACCTACAAATATCGAACTTCATATGTTAGTTCCTCTTGACAACCTCTATATGTCTGTGAATTTTCAGGTCAGTGGGTCAAGGTCACCAGAGGAGGCATTAAGTTGGAAACACATTTCGTTTAAATTGAAGCTGACTTTATCAGTATTAGAAATCCTTCTATATTTAGAATAGGGTTTATTTAGAAAAAAAAATTCAACTCAGAAGTAAGCAAGATTTTGTCTGGTCTAGGTATGAATTTGAATGCATGTGGTGAGAGTCAGAATCACTTGACAATCTTCTTACTTGTACATATATGCAGAATTAAGTGACAGACCGCAGTCATTTTATGTTTAATTTTCAGGAGGAGACAGATATGGAAGAAGTTGAGGAATTCTTTGTTAAATACAAGAACTTGTAAGTTGTGTCAGATTAGATTTCATGTTAAAATAAAAAAAGTTAGTTCAGAGATCTATTATGCATATCAGTCTTCTAATAGGTTTGGTGATTTCATATGAATGGAAGTCACCATGTGTCTCAGACAAACCAGTTCAAGTCAGTTAATGCTAAATGCTTGGGCCTGTTTAGTATGTCTATATATTTTAAGTTGTGGAAAGACAATAATTCTCATTAAAATTAATTATATAAAATAATGATTCTTCACTGTATTTGATTCTTCAGGTAGTCTTGAGTTCACTATAATTGTTTTACTTATTTTATCTTTAATCTGAATGATTCCTATGAATGTATCATTGGTGTTAGGCATAACAGAAATATATTATATCTGTAGTTATTTTTTCCCCAATACAGTTCATACCTGCATTGTGAATGGCGTACTGAAGCTGAAATTAAAGATAAACGTATACAGGGAAAAATCAAGCGGTATAAAATGAAGAAGATGCTAGTCAATGATGTTTATGTAAGTTTGAAATGAAGTATTACATGATTTATTTATTTTTTGCCACTTGAATATGCTTGGTGTGACTTGTGTATATGTAGTTCTATCAAATGGGGCTATTTTTAGCTCTACTTTTTCACTTAGGCTTATCAGGCAATTTTTCCAAGCTTCATTGGTGGAGAATGAAGTAACTAATAGAACCACTTTTATCCGGCTATCGCTAAAGCTCGCCAAGATACACTTTCTCACTCCCCGGATAAACCTTCTCCATCTCCGGCACCAACCATGTATTCTCTATATCTTCTGATGACTAGCTGGACAGTCTCTTCACATGTGAAATTTAGGATTCAAATTCACAGGTTGTGGGGCTAATGAGTATACATGCCACCTCAGAGGTCCCATCTTTAGTGTGACTCTTGAAATATGTATGCTTTTCAAATTGACTAGATAAATTCAGAATTTCAATTTAACAAGATTGTTAATTCTCATAGGATGATGATGAAGAACTCTTCAATCCGGATTACGTGGAGGTAGATAGAGTCCTAGAGGAATCTAAAACTATAGATCCAAACACATCAGAAGAAGTTACACATTATTTAGTAAAATGGCGATCATTGGCGTATGAAGACAGTACGTGGGAACTTCAACAGGATGTAGACCCTGAGAAAGTTAAACAGTTTAAAGTTTATCGCGAGTTACCACCAGAGGAAGATAGATGTGTAAGTCAAACTATCATAGTTCAGAAATAAGTTTTGTCAAAATAATGTTACATATTTAGCAGGTTAAAGGCTATGATTTAACTAGGCTGTGAATTGTAAGGGATTTGAATGATGATGATGCTGTTTCGTGTCGTCATTGTTTAGTAATGTTGATCTATTTTCATCCGATCAAATTTATTCTTACATTCTTAATTAGAGTACCTCGGTCAAAGAGTGAAAAAATATGAAAACAATCTGTTGCATAAACTACAAATTTAAACTATATTATCAGTAAGATTGCTATGCAGTAATAATAAAAAACAATTCAACAAGTCATTATGTGATGGTTGTTAATGTTGAAATGAATTGTTTTTTCAGACCAAATCAAGACCCAAAGCTTCTGAATGGAAGGCATTGAAGGAGACCCATACTTACAAAAATTCTAATACACTGAGAGAGTACCAATTAGAAGGTGTTAATTGGTTAACATTTAATTGGTACAAGAAGTAAGTCAAGTCTTGTTTATTGTGTTCTGAAGGTTAAGTCTACTGAACATGGTTCAGTTTATGCTCTTACCTAGACAGATTTAGGTACAAAATTAAAAAAAATCTTTTGAACTTGTTCGATCCATTTCTTTCATTTTGTTGATGGAAACCTTATGAAAAAAGGATGCCTTAACATTCATAGTATACATTGAAAAAAGAAAATCTCTTTAAGTTTTAAGAAAATTTAATAATGTATTAGCAATTATGATTAGAATTAACATAGAGGTTGTACGCATGAAATTATAATGCTTGAATGCTTGAAAGCCTTTAATGATTGTCATGCATGATTCCGTGTATTGTATTAAAAGTTATTTTATTATCAATGTATTTTTCAGACAAAACTGTATATTGGCGGATGAGATGGGTTTAGGTAAAACCATTCAAAGTATAACCTTCTTACAAGAGATATTCACTTATGGTATGAGAGGTCCTTTCCTTGTTGTTGCACCATTATCAACAATAGCAAACTGGCAGCGTGAGTTTGAAACCTGGACAGATATAAATGCTATCACTTACCATGGAACGTAAGTACCTTATTACTGCACTTATTCTTTGCTTTACACATTATCAGGGTTGTGGTTTTTCCTTGGATTTCTGTTGATTGGATGAACTTTGGGACATATTAGTGATATTGTCAAATCCATTGAAATAAATGGAGGGAGGGGGGGGGGGAACTATTGGGGTTGGGATAAGCCCCACCTCTTCAAAGACTTGTTTGTGATTGCCAGTAGAGTTACTGATCCTTGAATCAGTCTAATTACTGAACTTTTAAATGCTTTTCACACATTTGTCTGATGTTATCTTATCACTAAGAAGAAATTATGCAATCAGTGATATGTAATCTATGAAGTTTTTAATCAATCAAATTAAACGAGCTAATTGAAGATGTGTATATTTACAGATCACCCAGCAGATATATGCTACAGGAGTACGAGATGTACTACAGAGATGAGGAAGGTGGAAAAATCACAGAATTCTATAAATTTCATGCCCTCATTACTACATATGAGATTATTCTCTCTGATCTTGAACTGTTGAGATCTATTAATTGGCGTTGTATCATCATAGATGAGGCTCACAGGCTGAAAAATAAGAACTGCAGTCTTATCAGATGCTTAAGAAGCTTTGGCTTTGTAAGTTCCAGTAATTATCTCATCAAGGATAGTATACTGTTTAATATATTGAAGAAAGATTGTATTAATTGTAATGATAATTCTACTGTTGTGCAATATTGCTTTGAATGAAATGTTATTGGTTTGCTACCATTTGGCTTCAGAACTAAAAGAGAAAAAAAACTTGAAACCATGCAAGTCTCCATTCATATCTATTATTTTGATATTGTTCTTCATTTTTCCTAAAAAAGAGTGAAAAATTGATTTTCTAATTAGATATTAGTTGTTTTTTCTAAAAAATCGTGAAAAAAATGACTATCGGTTAATCTGTTCTCATGATTTCAGGAGCACAAAGTATTGTTGTCAGGAACTCCCCTACAGAACAATGTAGAAGAATTGTTCAGTTTGTTGAATTTCTTAGAACCTGGTCAATTTACATCATCTGAAGCATTTATGATTGAATTTGGAAAACTTGAAACTGAAGAACAAGTCGATAAATTGAAAGCTGTAAGAATAACTGTTTTTTTCATATGTCTAGCATAGCTTTATATTCTAGTGAGAGTGTCATTCTCAATTATTGCATGTATGTTCGATTTTAAAGATTCATATACATGATGCTATAAGATTCACAAAACTGTAACATTCACAAAACTGTAAGATTCACAAAGATGTAAAATTCACAAAGATGTAAGATTCACAAAACTGTAAAATTCAAAAAGATGTAAAATTCACAAAGATGTAGAATTGAACAAAGATGTAAGATTGACACAGCTGTAAAATTCATGTGAAGTCAAATCATATGGCATTTTTCAATTTGTCATTTTTAGATTTTGAAGCCAATGATGTTAAGACGTCTGAAGGAAGATGTAGAAAAGAATATTGCGAGGAAAGAGGAAACCATTATTGAGGTAAAATGATGAATATTTTCCTAAATTCTTACATACTAATGAAGAACTATGGTATTTTGTCTATAAGTGTGTATTGCATTTGAAACATATTTTTGTTCACATATTTCAGTTGATTTTGATCAGGTTCATAATGTTGTTTGATTTTACTACTTTTTCTGAATTCATACATTTTCACATCTTGAATTTTAAAATGTTGTGAAGAAATGCTTACAGATTCTAAATAACTTCGTTTGATTTTACTACTTTTTCTGAATTCCTATATTTTCACATTTTGAATTTTAAAATGTTGTGAAAAAATGCTTACAGATTCTAAATAACTGATATTGTGTAGATTCCTGTCTCATGAACGTGTTATTGTAATTCTTACAGGTTGAGTTGACGAATATTCAGAAGAAATATTATCGTGCAATATTGGAGAAGAATTTCTCCTACCTGTGTAAAGGTGCTAACTCAACCAATGTCCCTAGTCTTCTTAATACAATGATGGAACTTAGGAAATGCTGTAACCATCCGTATTTACTTAACGGTAAGTTACCTCCTATACTTAACTGATCTGTCGCATTTAAGGGATATATCTAATGTGTGAATTAATGTTTAATTTTGATTGGTACAAATGAGATAAAAAGAAATTCACTATAAACATGTTATACTGTAATTTGCTTTTTGATAAAATCTTAACCATTTTAATTCCAAACTGCTAAATACAATATTCCCTAGTTAAAACCTTTATCTGATGTTTAAAGATTTGTGTAGTAGATTTTCATAGAATGTTAGCTGTAGTTATGGCGTAAGTTTTAATGCATGTTTATCCTGCTCTGAAATTGTGCTTTAAAAAAGTATTTGTACTCCTAGTTTAATAGTTTGTTGACATACAAATAAAGTATCCTAATCTTGATACAGGTGCTGAAGAGAACATCTTGTCTGAATTGAGAGTCAAAGAAGGCAAAGAACCAGAGCATATTCAAGCATTGATACAGGCTTCAGGAAAGTTTGTACTGTTGGACAAATTGTTACCAAACCTTAAACAGAATGGTCATCGTGTGTTGATCTTCTCTCAGATGATTAGAGTGTTGGATATTATTGAAGATTATCTGATTCATAAAAAGTAAGTTCTAGATATTCTACCTTAAGTTAAATAACTACAGCTTTTTCTTAATTGATTGATTAGTGCTTTTATTGAATAATGTTAATTGATTATTACTTGTAACATGTAGACAGTATTTTGTAGAGATTGATAAGAAAATAGTTTATTAAAATTGTGTCACTTTTTAGATACTTGTACGAGAGATTGGATGGTCGTATCAGAGGCAATCTTCGTCAGGAAGCCATTGACAGATACTCTAAACCCGACTCAGATAGATTTGTATTCCTTATCTGTACTAAAGCTGGTGGACTTGGTATTAATCTCACTGCTGCTGACACTGTGGTGATTTATGACTCGGACTGGAATCCACAGAATGACTTACAGGTATTTATTAGTCATGGATATTCATAGTTATCAACTGTAAAACATTGCATTATGATTCCCTCAAAATAAAGACCATCTCATTTAAAATACCTCATACAGTCTTCGAATTTAGCACTAGACGTTGGACTGCGTCCACCAAAATGGCGATCGGTCCAGTAAATTTGAAGATAGGTTTGTCTGATGGTCCAGTAAATTTTTCAGTGGTAATTATCCTATGCTCAGAATAAAAAATGAAATATTTTAATCATTCTCAAAAAATATGTTTATTTGCCAAATTATATAAAACTTAGTGTGTACTATTTTTGGTCCACTAAAAGTTCATTTGATCCAGTAAAGTTTGCATTTTCACAGGACCGACAGTCCAGTGCTTAAATTTTTTTTTGCGAAGACTGTCATATATTTGAGCAGTTTTCATCATTAACTCTCAACATTATTATTAGGCCCCCCCCCCCCCATCTCAGCATTAGGACAGATCTATATTTGGTCACTAAGGTGGTCATGATATACAGGGTTTATTGTACGGTTAAATTACCAGCAAACCTATAAATATCATGATTTCTGTTCTGAAATGTCTTAGTTAATTCTGTCCAAAGTATAAAATTGCTGTCAGTTTGATTTGTGAAAATTATTTGTGCTTTGAACAAAGATTCTTATGGATATTCAAATTATTTATGAATCTGAAACAAACTTTACAGTGATTTCTCTGTATGATGAGATATGAGATCCAACTCTGATTGTAATATGGAGACAAAAGATAAACTCTCTGATTTGAGAATCACTTATTATGGAGACAAAAGATAAACTCTCTGATTTGAGAATCACTTATTATGGAGACAAAAGATAAACTCTCTGATTTGAGAATCTCTTATTATGGAGACAAAAGATAAACTCTCTGATTTGAGAATCACTTATTATGGAGACAAAAGATAAACTCTCTGATTTGAGAATCACTTATTATGGAGACAAAAGATAAACTCTCTGATTTGAGAATCACTTATTATGGAGACAAAAGATAAACTCTCTGATTTGAGAATCACTTATTATGGAGACAAAAGATAAACTCTCTGATTTGAGAATCTCTTATTATGGAGACAAAAGATAAACTCTCTGATTTGAGAATCACTTATGTATAATTGGACAGTGTGTAATACTTGATTTTAAGATACTTGTACAAAGATATTTGACATGAATATAATAACGCCTGATAAGCAAAATCCTGATTCCGAATATTATATACTGTCATACTTGTGTCAGTGGCCACCGTATGAATAAAGGCCATTCTTTTAAAAACCATCATTGATTATTTAGAACATAATGACATTCAAATGAAGAGCACCTGTTAAGAAAGGCAAATTCTTGTCTTTCCTGAGGGTGACCTTTATTTACAGGTTGGACTGTACTTCTTATTAGATATGCTTGTGTTGATGGTGGTATATTGTTCCTATATGATCTACCTTACTTATTTACAGGCCCAGGCACGTTGTCATCGTATCGGACAAAGTAAGATGGTGAAGGTATATCGTCTGATTACACGTAACTCGTACGAGAGGGAGATGTTTAATAGAGCCAGTATGAAGTTAGGTTTAGATAAAGCAGTCTTGCAGTCAATGGGTGGAGAAAAAATCAATCCTGTAAGTTATAATTATAATTGTACTAACAGTTGAAATATCCTATTGAATATTATCATGTGTGTTCTCATACCTGTGTTAAAGAAAATCATGTAGTATACTGGTGTTTAATCATGTGGTATACTGGTGTTAAATCATGTGCTATACTGGTGTTTAATCATACATGTGCTATACTGGTGTTTAATCATGTGGTTTACTGGTGTTTAATCATACATGTGCTATACTGGTGTTTAATCATGTGGTATACTTGTGTTTAATCATACATGTGCTATACTGGTGTTTAATCATGTGGTATACTTGTGTTTAATCATACATGTGCTATACTGGTGTTTAATCATGTGGTATACTTGTGTTTAATCATACATGTGCTATACTGGTGTTTAATCATGTGGTATATTTGTGTTTAATCATACATGTGCTATACTGGTGTTTAATCATGTGGTATACTGGTGTTTAATCATACATGTGCTATACTGGTGTTTAATCATGTGGTATACTTGTGTTTAATCATACATGTGCTATACTGGTGTTTAATCATGTGGTATACTGGTGTTTAATCATACATGTGCTATACTGGTGTTTAATCATGTGGTATACTTGTGTTTAATATTGAAATCCAGTAATTAAGTTGTGGTCGCCGAGTAGTTATTACTGGCCCGTTACTGCTGTCAGTTTGAATCTCACCTTGAATCAAATTTCACATGTGAGGAAGCTAGCCAGCTGGCTGTAAGCGTGACTTTTAACCGTAATGGAAAATCAATGACTTCTGACATTTCTATGCTTGCGTTATAAGGACATGAATATGATGATAAGGCAAAGTAATCTGCTGATAATAGAAAGTGTAAAGAAAAAACAAATGATGAAATATGAGATCCAACTCTGACCAAAAAAGTTGGAGACAAAATAAAATATTTCTGATGTGATATTTCAATCAATTAACAATAAAAGTGTATTAGCTCTGACAACTCATGAATTTATTTGGTGCGAGCTACTACTTTTTTTGGACAGTGTTAAAGTATTTATGTGTTTAAGTGTTTACAAATGATGAAATATGAGATCCAACTCTGACCTAGATATTTGGAGACAAAAAATAATATTTCTGATGTGATATTTCAGTCAATTAACATAAAAAGTATATCAGCTCTGACAACTTGTCAATTTATTTGGTGTGAGTAACTACTTTTAGGGGACAGTGTTAAAGTATTTATGTGTTACGTGTTTACAAATGATGAAATATGAGATCCAACTCTGACCTAGATAATTGGAGACAAAAAATAATATTTCTGATGTGATATTTCAGTCAATTAACATAAAAAGTATATCAGCTCTGACAACTTGTCAATTTATTTGGTGCGAGTAACTACTTTTAGGGGACATTGTTAAAGTATTTATTTGTTAAGTGTTTACAAATGATGAAATATGAGATCCAACTCTGACCTAGATAATTGGAGACAAGAAAATAATATTTCTGATGTGATATTTCAAAGTCAACTAACATAAAAAGTATATCAGCTCTGATAATTCCATAATTTATTTGGTGCAAGTAACTACTTTGCCTGGACAGTGTCAACGTATTTTGTGTTAAATTGTTGACAAATGATGAAATATGAGATCCAACTCTGACAAAAAAATTGGAGACAAAATAAAATATTTCTGATGTAATATTTCAAAGTCAGTTAACATAAAAAGTATATTAATTCTGACAACGCATGAATTTATTTGGTGCGAGTAACTACTTTTAGGGCACAATGTTAAAGTATTTATGTGTTAAAGTATTTACAAGTGATGAAATATGAGATCCAACTCTGACCTTGAAAGTTGGAGACAAAAAAATATTATTTCTGATGTAATATTTCAATCTCAGTTAATATAAAAAGTCTATCAGCTATGATAACTTCTTAACTTATTTGGTACAACTTACTGATTTTAGGGGACAGTGTTATAGTATTTATGTGTTTAAGTGTTTACAAATGATGAGATATGAGATCCAACTCTGACAAAAAAAAATTGGAGACAAAATAAAATATTTCTGATGTAATATTTCGAAGTCAGTTAACATAAAAAGTATATAAATTCTGACAACTCGTGAATTTATTTGGTGCGAGTAACTACTTCTAGGGGACAGTTTTAAAGTATTTATGTGTTAAAGTATTTACAAGTGATGAGATATGAGATCCAACTCTGACCTAGAAAGTTGGAGACAAAAAAATATTATTTCTGACGTAATATTTTAATGTCCGTTATCATAAAAAGTCTATCAGCTCTGATAACTTCCTTACTTACATGGTGCAAGTCATTAATTTGCATGGACTGTTGCAGTATTTATGTGTTAAATTATTTACAAATGATGAGATATGAGATCCAACTCTGACCTAGATAGTTGGAGACAAAACATGTTATTTCTGATGTGATATAAAGTCAGTTATCAGCTGTGATAACTCATCAATTTATTGGGTTCAAGTAATTAATTTTCATGGATGGTTTTATAGTATTTTCTGTTAAAGTATTTACAAATGATGAAATATGAGATCCAACTCTGACCTAGATAATTGGAGACAATAAATATTTCTGATGACCAATTTAAATCATTAAATGAGTTAGTATGAGCATGTATGCTGTGAAAATTAGTATAATCTTTGATGCAAGAAAGTCATTCTAAAATAAATGTGTTTAACATTTAAGTCACGGTAGCATATGATGAAATATGAGATCCAACTCTGACTGAGTAATTGGAGATTAATGTATATTTCTGTTGTAAGACCTGTAAGGATCTTGAATTAGCTACATTTGAATTGATCAAAAGTTTAAAAAAAAAAAGATACAAATGTCCTCCAAAACAGTTTGGAAGTGTGTGCAGTTCAATATTCAAGACCTTGCTGAAGTTTGTCCAAACAGCGTTCTGTAAAAATCACATGTATCGCAAAATATCTAAATTTTACAATGAGCAAAAAAACAACAATTTTTCAGTATAGTAAAGACAGACTCTTGAAAACTCGGCATATTTCTAGTATATTATTATAATTGTGCATTCAAATATTACAGCAACAACAACTAACAAAACGAGAGATTGAGGATCTGTTACGTAAAGGTGCTTATGGTGCCTTGATGGATGATGATAGCGCTGGGGATAAATTCTGCGAGGAAGATATTGAACAAATCTTGAAAGGTAGAACTCAAGTTATACAGATCGAAAGTGAAGGAAAGGGTTCAACATTCTCAAAGGTAAGAACAAATATTTTGGTTAGATTTGTCAAAACGATAAAAGTCCAGATTTTGATAAAACAAAAGTTGTAAATTATTGGTTTGAAGATTCAAATATTTATGTACTAGTTGTAGTTATCTATGTTACAACAAGAAAATTCGTCAATTTGACATCCCCCTGTGGTGCATGGTATTTTCTAGCGTGGATGTCTGTGCTAGGGGTTGTGGCAGACGTCTGAAATAGCGTGGATGTCTGTGCTAGGGATTGTGGCAGACGTCTGAAATAGCGTGGATGTCTGTGCTAGGGATTGTGGCAGACGTCTGAAATAGCGTGGATGTCTGTGCTAGGGGTTGTGGCAGACATCTGAAAATGTCTTTTCATCTTACCACAGTGATTTCTAGAATTTCTCGAAGTGATTATTTTATTTCATTGTCAGAAAACTAGAGATGTTTGATACTCTGCAAGTATTTATCTTTGATATAAGTGTGAACAATATTCACATACTTGAACCTTATATTCCAGGCCAGTTTCTCAGTTACATCTAACAGAGATGATATTGATATTAATGATCCAGAATTCTGGCAGAAATGGGCCAAGAAGGCTGATGTTGATACAGAGATGTTGGATACTGTAAGTATTTCAATCATGACTTCTAGAATCTCAGATGACATTTTTAGGTAACCATGGTAATGAATCTTGAGTCAATTACCATGACTTTTAGACATGTGGATTTCTGATCAATTCACTGATCTATCTCTTTAAGAACCTTACTGTAGTACTAGCATATATTCTACTTGTGATAATAAATCTGGGGATTCAACAATAACACGGTCTCAAGTCTAGGTGAAGTAAGTTTACAATGATATTTGCTTGTTTTAAGTTTGATACAGAAATTATTTAGTGAAGGTCAAAATGAAGGCTATCATTTTATTGCTGTTAGAATATTTCAGAGGAACAATAAAAGTGCTTTTCAGTGGAATTTGAATTCAGTGTACTTGTTTTTATTCTTGCAGAAAGAATTGATAGTTGATGAGCCACGAGTACGTAAGAGAACTGCTCGTTATGGGAACAATGATAATCTCGCTAATATGTCTGACCTAGGGTCTGATAGTGAATCTGATGAAGATGGAAACAAAAAAGGTAAGATCAGGGATGTTAAACCTAAATATATATAACAGTTCCTCTGATTGGTTAATTTCTCTGACTCATCCAATCAAAATGATTCCTTCAAGATCATTAGATTAGGGCATTTATATAATTTTATACCTAATGTTAGTATAGCACTAACCGTACTTGAAGTTTTGTTGAATTAACTGGGTTTCTTATCTAGAACTGTTAATGCGATATTTTGCAAAGTTGATTTGTGATCGCCCTGGGTATGATTTATTGATAATCATCAAATTAATGAATGAAAACTTCTGAAGGCCTAACCTAGTTCTTCTAAAATATTTTCTAAATCTGTTCCGTGTTATGGTAAGATATTGTTACAATTACAGGAAAGAAAGGTCGTAGAAGTCGACGAGGTGACGACGATGAAGATTTTGAAAAAGAACGACATCGAGCTAAACCCATTGGTACTGGCTATGGTCGTTCAGAATTGTTCAAAGTGGAGAAGGGCTTGTTGCATTATGGGTATGTTATAAAGTTCAGCCGATGTACTTTTCTGGTCTTAATAATATAAATCTCATTCATTTATTATAGAGTTTCAGCACTCTGATTAAAGATTATGATTCTGAAATTCTTTACCAATACTCACTATTCTACTTATTTAATAGCTTATATGCTCACCGGATTATAACCATTCTCTTTCAATCATTTGAATTGATAATAACAGGCTCTCAATAAAAATCGGCCGCTGGCTGATTTAGCCACTTAGAAATGAGTTTGGGCCGATTAAAAATATCTAAATTTTAAAAATATTGCAGGAAAAATGCTTGGATCCCCCCCCAGCAGGCCAGTTAGTCAAGTATTTTGGCATGTTGACCACAAACTTATTGAGAACCCTGAATAATCAAATTTCTGAAATGTTATTGCCTCAAATACATCAGTCTTCAAAATGATAGACAAAGTAGAAGATGAGTTCTTCATTTATAAATATCTGAATTAAAAAGTTTAGTGCAATCTGCTCAATTGTTCAACCCTGCTGATGATTGCATGGAGTTAAGATCTAATCAGGTTTAATGAATAATCTTTTATTGTTAAATGCAATTTTTTATTTCAGATGGGGAAGATGGAAGGACATCTTAGCTCATGCAAGATTTAAACGACCTATGGAAGAGAAAGATGTTGAGAACGTGGCTAAAGCCATTGTAAGTCACTCATTTATGGTATTTTTACATACATCATCTCAAATGTGATAGTCTGGCGCTATAGCATCATTTCTCTTTACTTATACTTATGATTGATTCTGAAACGATTCATTATGATTTGGTAAATATGTTATGAACATGTTTACCAGCATCATGTTTGTGGTATTGGCTCTGTCAGCAGTTCACACAAAATGCCTTACACTTTGATTGTTATTTTCATGTACATAGAACAAGACAGCAGTTTGTACTAAAATGATTGATAATTTTGTGAAATTGCTGTCATAGGCTTGCATATAGCTCCAGGACTCAACGAGTCTAATAGACTATTCCTCTGCCCGAAATTATGAGTAAAAATCAACTGCTTGAAATGAATTGAAATTACTGTAGAATTAGTTAAAATTCTAAGATGGTGATACTGTTGGACAAGTAGCCTGAAAAAACGTTGAGTCCTGAACTTATTGTGTAAGGAAGAGGATACATACATACCACATTATTTCCTTGATACTGATGACTATGTAAACTACTTATCATCATAGGTTTATCAACATTGATATTTTACTTATCCAGTTTTACTTATATTACAGCTACTTTATGGTCTACAGTATTACAAAGGTGACGAAAGAATCAAGGAATTTATATCTGATCTCATTTCTCAGGAGAAAGAAGGTGGACTGAAAAATCATTCAGGTAATTGTGATGTTATTTAGAAAAAAAATAACGTTAATTTTTTTTTGTCAATGAATCATTGATATTTGATGTCAGGAATAATCAGGGGGCATAAATCTTTGATATTTGATGTAACAAATAATCAGGGGGCATAAATCTGTGATATTTAATGTAACAATTAATCAGGGGCATAAATCTTTGATATTTGATGTAACAAATAATCAGGGGGCATAAATCTTTGATATTTAATGTAACAAATAATCAGGGGGCATAAATCTTTGATATTTGATGTAACAAATAATCAGGGGGCCTCCGTGGTGCAGTAGTTAGGGTCTCTTGTCTTGTAATCACCTGTTTGACAAAAACTTATCATCTCTTGCTTGAAAAAGGAATTCTTATTTTTTTCTGAGGTTTAAATCAATCTGGTGAAACCAAATGACCAAAAAATTCACTATGACCAGGTTTAAGAAGCGCTACCTAAATTATGGTGTGAAATTGAATAAGTGGCATACAGTTCTTTAAGGATGCAATACATTGTAGTTGAAATAAGCAATAGGTGTTCCTGAGTACCATCGTTTTATACTTTAGATTTGAAGTTGCTAACATGAGCATATGATGAAATAAGAGATCCAACTCTGACTAGATTTTGGAGATAGATACATGCTTTCTGATGTTTGCGTGTTAAATGTTTTACTGTCCTAAAATCAATTAACTGTGATAAACACTTATAGTTTGATTCTGGTGAAACTAAATAACTAGTAAGTTCACTATGGGAAAGTAAGATGTGCTACCTGTATTAAGATATGAACTTGAACTGACTTCCTGTTCTTAAAGTATACAACAGTTGAAATAAGCAGTAGTTGTTCTACATTTTTGAATGCTGTTCCTCAGTACTGTAGTTCTAAACTATAGACTTGAAGAAATTGTTAACACAAGCATATGATGAAATAAGAGATCCAACTCTGACTAGATTTTGGAGATAACACTTGTTTTCTGATGTTTACTTGTTCAATGTTTGGCTGTTCTCATATGGATTAACTGTGATAAAGTATATATAGCTCAGTTCATAAGATTTTGTTTCCCTTATTCCATGCTAGTGCCAATCATGGTTTTGATGTCAATAAATATTTTTTTTAAAAACAAGTCAAATTGGTATATTCTGTTTGTGTGAGTTTGATGTATTTATGTTAATCTTGAGAAACTTGTAGCTTAAGTGATAAAAAATATTTTTCTTTGATGGAAATATCATTTTTTTGTATTTTGAGTCAATTGTTTGAAAATAGTTTTTTTTAAACCTTGTTTAGTCGATCATGTTTAGTTGTTTTTCATCGATGAAAAATCTAATTATTTGATACAATTGGAAGTCATTAAGCAATGCTAGGTATAGTTTAGTTGAATATCATCCACAACATATGATGAAATATGAGATCCAACTCTGACTGTATGTTGGAGACGATGCATTTTATTCTGATGTGTATTGTTGAATTCTGTGTTATTTTCTTCTGAATTTTAATAGTTATTAATCATTTTGTGACATGAATGAACTGTTTGGACAATCAGACACTAGCCTTAAGGTTTAAGAAAATATCAGCACTTGGTGAAAACATTGCAATATGAACTTTGATATGAATCTATTCACTAATTTTATGGTTTTTTTTGACAAACTCTTTAACAAGTGTATATTAATAAATAATGTGTTATACATTGACAGGTTTGTCTGCCCCTGTACCTCGAGGAAGGAAGGGGAAGAAATCTCGGGACCAGGAAGTACACTTTGATGCTAACGAGGAGATTGAGAAAGCTGGTATTAAGATGGATCGAGATATTGTATATAACAAGAATGCGTACAAGAGGCATATACATCGACATTCTAATAAGTGAGTTTATACTTCAGTGTAGGGCTTGAAATTATTTCAGTTGAACTTATAGATGCTCATCCCTATTACTCTTTTTCTGTCACAGTTATCCAGTGTATTGTAGTATAGATGACACTTCAATGTTAAATAGTTTGTTCTTGACGTTTTGTTAGATAGTAATATAAAAAAAGAAAAAAGTTCATTCCTGGAAAACATGAAATATTGTATGTACATGGTTGCTGAAAGCAATTTTCTGAAGTATTCTATACTTAGTTGACTGAGGTATTGCACTTGATAATTTCAAATTTCTGCATTGGGAATAAGTTGAGCTGAAGGAAGAAAGTTGTAACTCAATGATTGCTATTTTGTTTCAGGGTATTGTTACGTGTAAGAACATTGTACTATCTGAAACATGAAGTATTAGGAGATGTTGTGGACCAGATAGATCAGGGAAAACATGTCAAGTAAGTTCTTTAAAAGATCACTTAATTATATTGATTTGATATGTTATTATCCATCATTGTTTTAATGTCCTGATTTAATTAAAAGAATGGCATTTTTGGACTTAACGACTATTGTGCAATCTTAAATTGTTTCATTCATTTACTGTTTACTGTTTAAACTGGGACACATTAGTGGATTATCTGAGTTAATATAAAAGTCTACATACAGCACATTACATCTTCACATGTTAAGTGTACTGTTATGTTGGTATATAGTATTGACTAATAAGTGTGTGACAATAACTTGCTATAGCTCATAATTAATTGATTTATAATTTGTTTTACAGGGACATCACACTGAGTGCACCTATGGCTGACAATGAACCTCCTACACTGTGGTGGGATGAGGTATCTGATAAATCATTACTGGTCGGTGTTTATAAACATGGTTATGAGAAGTACAATTTGATGAGACAAGATCCGATGTTGATATTTCTTGATAGATGTGGACCACCAGATAATGCCGCTCTAGCTGCGGAACTCAAGGATGATGATGATAATGAAGGGTAAATTTGTTACTTTTATCAATTAATGCATGATTTGAGGTGACAGTATTCCGGTATTCTGGATATATCCGGAATTCTAGATTTATCTGTCCTGAAAGATCTATGAATACTTAGCAAAATAAAAAAAGTTATTTAATGAAAATATCAAAGTTATGGTCAATTTAATCTGCTTTGAAGGATTTTCTTTGATACAAACTGTGTTAAATAATGAAACAATGTGGTTGCAGGCCTCTTGTTTGGCAAAAATGGTCGGCAGAGTATGTTTTTCAGGATTTTTAATTTGGCTCTATTGACACCCCTGTAGTTTGGATCGGCATCTGTGGTTGAGTGATTATGTTCTTTGAGTTGTTATCTCTAGCGCTTCACAACTGAGTTCAAATACCACCCAATACAGCAGGTTTAGATTTCATATCTAAAGGGGCTTTCCAGCTAGCCTACAGAAGGGTAGAGGTATTATATGGGGATACACCTGGGGTCGTCCTTAACCCCTAAGCTGAAGTTATTAAGTTGCCAAATGACCTTGATTGATTGATAAGTCAAAAAGGGGCCATAACTCTTGTGAAAATGTTTGGATTTTAACATTCAAACATGACCTGTACTAAACAGAATTAGGCCAACTAGGAGTTTATTAATGATGTGATTTTGTTGACTGTTTGTTGATGATTATACATTCCTATGATGATTAGCCATGCTAATACTGAGAGTGTGTTGCTGGTTGACTTCATTGTCCCAGCCGCTCGTTGAGTTCAACTTATCTCTGATTTTATATCTGAGGAATGTTCTTTTTACGTCTTTTTATGCCCTCACCATTCAAAATGGCTGAGGAATGTTCTTTTTACATCTTTTTATGCCCTCGCCATTCAAAATGGCGGAAGGGCATGTAGTGTTAACCCTGTCTGTCTGTTCAAATTTTAGTTTCCGAGCAATGGCTCAGGAAATATTTCATGGATTGGTTTCATATTTTACATAAAGGTGTATAATAATAAAGTACAGGTCGTGTTTGAATGTTAAAATCCAAACATTTTCACAAGAGTTATAGCCCCTTTTTGACTTAGCTCTCAACAGGGGCATTCGTGCCGCTGGATACATTTCTAGTTATAAACTGAAACAAAGGCTAAACAGAATTAGGCCAACTAGGAGTTTATTAATGATGTGATTTTGTTGACTGTTTGTTGATGATTATACATTCCTATGATGATTAGCCATGCTAATACTGAGAGTGTGTTGCTGGTTGACTTCATTGTCCCAGCCGCTCGTTGAGTTCAACTTATCTCTGATTTTATATCTGAGGAATGTTCTTTTTACGTCTTTTTATGCCCTCGCCATTCAAAATGGCTGAGGAATGTTCTTTTTACATCTTTTTATGCCCTCGCCATTCAAAATGGCGGAAGGGCATGTAGTGTTAACCCTGTCTGTCTGTTCAAATTTTAGTTTCCGAGCAATGGCTCAGGAAATATTTCATGGATTGGTTTCATATTTTACATGAAGGTGTATAATAATAAAGTACAGGTCGTGTTTGAATGTTAAAATCCAAACATTTTCACAAGAGTTATAGCCCCTTTTTGACTTAGCTCTCAACAGGGGCATTCGTGCCGCTGGATACATTTCTAGTTATAAACTGAAACAAAGGCTAAACAGAATTAGGCCAACTAGGAGTTTATTAATGATGTGATTTTGTTGACTGTTTGTTGATGATTATACATTCCTATGATGATTAGCCATGCTAATACTGAGAGTGTGTTGCTGGTTGACTTCATTGTCCCAGCCGCTCGTTGAGTTCAACTTATCTCTGATTTTATATCTGAGGAATGTTCTTTTTACGTCTTTTTATGCCCTCGCCATTCAAAATGGCTGAGGAATGTTCTTTTTACATCTTTTTATGCCCTCGCCATTCAAAATGGCGGAAGGGCATGTAGTGTTAACCCTGTCTGTCTGTTCAAATTTTAGTTTCCGAGCAATGGCTCAGGAAATATTTCATGGATTGGTTTCATATTTTACATGAAGGTGTATAATAATAAAGTACAGGTCGTGTTTGAATGTTAAAATTTAAACATTTTCACAAGAGTTATAGCCCCTTTTTGACTTAGCTCTCAGCAGGGGCATTCGTGCCTCTGGATACATTTCTAGTTATAAACTGAAACAAAGGCTAAACAGAATTAGGCCAACTAGGAGTTTATTAATGATGTGTTTTTGTTGACTGTTTGTTGATGATTATACATTCCTATGATGATTAGCCATGCTAATACTGAGAGTGTGTTGCTGGTTGACTTCATTGTCCCAGCCGCTCATTGAGTTCAACTTATCTCTGATTTATATCTGAGGAATGTTAATCACTGTCGTTGAATTAGATTTACCATTGTATAAATGTTTGAAAATTTGGCAAAAATGTTGATTCTCCTCCACACGTGGGGAGAAGTTACTGCTTAGAGTACTGTCCAGGAAACCTGGTTAGGTGATATGGCTGCTGTATATAACTAACAAATTGTCGATGAAAAACAATAGTTCGATGGAAACAGTTGAATGAAATCAGATGAAAAACGTTAAAAAATAAACATTTTTTCTTTCCAGTGATGATCTTGATGAGACCAGTATGTTGAAGGATGACGATGATGAAGAATCATTAACATGCTCGTCAGATATCGCAGCAACCCCGAAAACTGCTGGTATGGCCTCAGAGAACAAAGGTGAAGGTCAAGAAGGAGAGGAAGGTAAACTACCATTCCCTACAGCTTCAGAGATGAACACAAGACTTAGACGTATCATTACCACTTACCAGAGAGACTTCAAGAAACAACAACTGAAGAAAGAGCAACAAGCAAAGGTGAGTTATATGTTAAATGTGTTAGCTAAGAACATTCATGTTCAATTGATTAATCATGTATGGCAGTCTGCGAAATTAGCAGTTGTCCGGGACAACCAATTTTTCATTCGGACAACCAAAATTTTGGTTCGGACAACCAAATTTTCATTAATAAATCAAAGCAAAAGCAGCTAAAATTTCTGATTCGGGCAACCACATTTCAAACCTTAATTTCACAGACTGGTATGGGCTTATGAAATGTTTAATCTGACTTGCGCTTTGATGTGATCGGAAACTGAGAGAATAAATTCAATTTATTAATCTATTATAGATTGTCCCTCGATATTACTGTATAATTCCAAGAGTATTGCACAATTGATTCATTTGATAATAAATTCTTTTTGTGAATTAATTTACATTATGAACTCGTGCTTTTTATCACTGCACTGAAATGATACTGTTCATGGGTTGGAGTTATTAAAGTGTCAGCTGTTTTCTGTACTTTGTTTAAGATTTCAGCATCATTGATTTGCTCTTGATTTCAGAAAATGGAGAAACGTGAGAAGTTAGATGCTGTTTTCCGCGAGAGAGAAGCCAGAAAGAAACAGACTCAGATGAAATGGACGCGCAGAGAAGAGACAGACTTTTACCGTGTTGTGTCCACTTATGGTATAGAATTTGACCGTCTCAAGGGACGGTACATCTGGGATAAATTCCGTGTCATGGCTCGTCTTGATAAGAAAACTGACGAGCAGCTTACAGAATACTTCATATCGTTTTATCACATGTGCCTCAGGGTTTGTCGCAAGATCAAAGAAGAAGGTAAGTTTTACGCCTATGTTAGAGCAGGTGTTCACATTGATGGTTTATCTTCTTTTTACTCTGCCTTACTTGAAAATGATCTATGTTAGTTAAGATTGTAATGTATAGTCACCTATTGCAATGTTGAAATTTGATCAAATTTCGGTGAACAAAGACTACCTAATGTAGGAAGAACTTTTGCCTTTATTCACAGTAGGCCTTAATTCAGAGGTGTTTATCTTTGATATCAATAGCCGTGTGGTGGAGTGTCCTTTGTTTATAGGGGACCATTATTCTCTAATGGATTATTATATGAGTTTGTACTAGTTTTTATATGCCCGTTTGAAAAAAGGCACTTATAAGTTATGCCCCTTGACGCTTCGAAAAATTAATATTGACAGGCGTATTTTGTGACCTAGCTTTCTTGTTACCTAATGACGAATTAGACGTACATTGGTATTTATTGAGTGGGTTGTCTTACAATGAATTATAAATATTTTCATGTTTTCAGCATATCCACCTACACCTGTTTATATTGAACCAATCACAGAAGAACGTGCTAACCGCTGTATCGCTCGTATTGATCTACTTAGTAAGATAAGAGAGGAGATTATTGTACATCCTAAAATGGAACTGAGGGTAAAACAGTGTCAGAAATCATTGGATCTTCCATCATGGTGGAGGTGTGGGCGTCATGACCGTGAACTGTTAGTAGGTGCCGCAAAGTGAGTCAAATTTAGGTTTTAGTAGAATTTTCTTGACCATTATGTTAATTCATAAAACATGATTGCTTACATATTGCCTACAATTATTTAAGTGATTTGGGCTATAAATTTCAGAACAATATTGTGTATTTTTCAGACATGGTTTAGCAAGGACTGACTATTATATCATGAATGATGAAGCCCTTACATTCCATGATGCTATCAAGGGCTTCATACAGAAACATTCCAGCTCACCGGCTGATTTCAAAATGTTTGGTAAAGATCTGGAGAAGAAAGGTGAATATTTTATCGTAACACATTTATAGACATGACTAGCAGTATTAATAGTCAGCGTACAGTTAATTGTTTAGGATTCTTTTGAATTGTTTGATATAGCAGTCAAAGAAATTTTTTAACCATGAAATTAGATTCATATTCTTCATATTGCTGTTATTTCATTAAGTCTCAAAACAGGGATGTAAGCTAATACAAGCTTGTATGGTTGTCTCTTACTTTCCTGACTAATGTACATTCAAAGTCCACATTCAGGTTCAAGTACAGTCAAACCTATGAACAAAGGCCAGCTTCGGGAAAGACATAAAATGGCCTTTATTAGCGGGTGACTTTCAGAGGTCATTTTATTCTTGATAATCCTCAAGGGGTCTTCAAAGAATGGCCTTTATTCACTGAGTGGTCTTTATTTGGAGGTTGCTGCTAAAACAGGTTTTGCTGTACTTAAAATTGAACTATTATGATTGATATCATTTGGGCCATCCTTAAAAATTGTTGGTTTGCAGTTCTGGGACTGAGTCTTAAAGAATTTACTGATTATTTTTAGTGATTTTGGCCAAAAAAATTGGTCTTTATTCCAGCATTAATATCATAATTGCCTTACATCTTGGGTGTATCAAAGTTATTTATTTACAGTTTATTCATTTATGTATTATAGACGTGAATACTGAAAAGGATGAAAAGCCTGATATTAAGTCTGACGATGACAAAGATGATGTGGATGATAAAGATAAAACTGATATTGATAGTGCAGAACAGTCTGAATCTGTGAAAACGGAGAAAGTAAAGAAGGAAGAGAAAGAAGATGTTAGTGATGATGATGAACAAACTATTTCTAGTGCTAATGATTCTGAAGATCTCAAAGAAACTAAGAAAAAATCTAGTCCAGAAAAAGAAACCGAGGGTGCTGAATCAGTGAAAAAAGAGAAAAATGACTCTGATGATGAGGATAAAGATAATGGTGCTGAAGATGAGATTAGAGATAAAAAAGTTGAAAGTGCTCCGGAGAAGAGTGAAATTGAAGCAGATGATGATGAGGACACTGATATTGGAGAAAGTATGGATGTTGAGGAGGAGGAGGTGAAACAACCAAAGGAAGAGAAGGCTGAAACAGATGACAAAGATGATGTTAAAAGTGAAGTGAAAGATGAAGTTAAGAAGGAAGTCAAAGAGGAAGATGATCTGAAAACTGATCCTGATGAGGTAAGATATTAATCTCATTCTGAAATGAAGTTTTGGTATCATTTGTTGGTGACTTTAGTTTAAATGATTTTTAAGTAACTGGATATTTATAAGCTTGTTACGTGTTGGTTGGTTAAGTGAAAGAGAATGAAATGGCGAGGTATATACAAACAATAATATTAGCAAATGTTTAAAGAAGAAAGTCATGTTAGACAGCTTTAAGGAAGCATATGATCATAAGGCATTAAAGTTGTTTGTTTTTACACGTCTGTATTGTATAGTTTGGGGTACTGCGGTTTTTCATTTTGTACTGAGATTTTATATTTGTGTGTGATGTTTAATTTTCAGGAGGTGAGGCTTGCCATGGATGAGGATGAGTTAACACCTGATCTGTTTGCTAGTGTTTCTCAAAACTTGCTGGCTCAGTGGCCTAAGGTACAGTTGTTTGCAAAATCAATAATAAAATACTTTATTAATATAAATACTTATACCAGGTATTACCTTATTGCTTTTAGGTTGTAACTTGTCTGTTTTCGAAGAAAAGTCGAGCTATTGTGGCTTTTGCGTCATGCAAAAACTTTAATGTAGCTCATAACTCAGAAAATTAGAGGTAGGAACATGAAAGGTGGATAGATTTCACTGAGGCAGTGAACAGATAAGTGTTGGCACCGCATGAGGTGCTCTTGTTTTGAATGAACAAAATTGATTCCTTTTAAAGAAAAAGGTAATTCGGCCTAATTTACAAGGGAAGGACATCGTGCTATAAACCATTTACATTTAATAAAAATTGACTTGTTTGTTAATTTAGGATCGAGTTGTATTCCATCGTCTAGAACAGATCTGTTATTGTGTCGAAACTGGTGACTGGCCATTCCCTCCAAAGATGAAGAATCTCCACATTCTTGGTATAGATTCAAACAGTAACACACCGACCCGATCAATGACCCCTCTGACCCCTAAACTTGAGGAAGAAAGTAAGGAGAAGGAAACTGTAGAACGACCACCAGCGAAGGAGAAAGATTTTGAAGTTCAGATGGCTGAGGTGAGTGGTAAAGCTGCTGTTTTTGCATTGATGTGAGCATGAGGGAGCATTAGGGTATTGGATTGAGCATAAGAATGAGCTTTGGAGAAGAATGAACATGGAGAAAGTTATATTAACAAAGCACCTGTTCTATAATAATTGTATATAATACCTACTTATACATGAAAGTGTTCAAAACATACACAAAACATACACACCATATTTTTTCTTAAAATAATGCTTAAGTTGATAAAATTGTTACATGATGTGTGTCTTATATATTGAATGATCAAATTTTCAGGGTGAAGGATTAAAGATGACATTCCATAAGAAAGCAGAGAAGAATAAAAGATCGATGGGGGACCCTGCTGCTGAAGCAGAGAAAGGTATACATTGGCTTTATACTGTTTACTGTGATTTATATTTTCTAATTTGTTAAACATCTCTTAAAATGATTTGAATTATTTTCTGCATTGTATAAATCTTTCTGACAGTGTTTCAAGTTTATAAAAGAAATTATTCTTGCTGTATGATTAATGAACTAAATTAAAAAATGCAAGCAATTTAGAGGAGATGATCAAGTCTTGTAGATTGGAGAGTGAAAGATTTATGCTTGATAACCTAAACAAATTAGTTGGAAGGAATAAAGGAATTTAAAGATAGAGAAAATGGCTTACAATTTTGTTGTTGTATTTTACAGCTGCCAGAATACAAGCCATTCTTGCACAGAGTATTGCGCAATCTCAGGCATCCAGTGACGACAGTCAACAGGATTCTATATTGTCTTCTATGTCTCAGGTATCATGGCCGCCACCTTGGCATCCTTCCCCACCACCACCATTCCAAATGGTGGCTCCAATGCAGGTTTGTGACTATGACAACGTATGCATGACACAGCCGGCTTGATTTCTATTACTTTTACGCTTTTAGAATGAATTTATGAAATGTTGATACCTTTCGATACCTGTCTGGATTTATTGCACTGATGACAAGCTTAGAGAATGGAACATGAAACATAAAGTTATGTTGTTAGATGTTTATCAAATTCAGATAGAAAATAATTTTCGTCATACAAAATTTTACTTAATTCTATCTTCTTAGATTAGATGTGAATTATTAAGTTAATGTTGCTTCATCATTTTCATGCATTCAGGTAATTTAGTATTTGTTGATATTCAAACATTTGTTAATAATTACTTGGTAAATGTTTTATCGGCATTTGATATATTTATATAGGCAGATTTATTTTCATTTGCATAGTATGATTTATGTTAAATGTTCCAACTACAATATATCCAGACTTGTGTACACATTTCTCTATATCATGCTAAATTAGTTGCTAAGTTTGAATCTTAACTTCACCAAGTGAGGCTTGTGTCATGCCATCAAACTAGACTGTGAATGGACACTACATAGTCAAGTAGATCTGCAGAGCATTCATTATATGCATGGCTTATCATAGTTTTATAGAAGTTTGTCATTTCATATCTTTGTTACCTGACTGTAATTGTCTTCATTCAATTCCCTTGTGCTTTTTTTATCAGCTTTGGAAATAGGGTTTTTGTTGAGTTTTTAGTCTGACATGAATTTTTCAGTAGAAGTAATGGGTATTGTGATGTTCAGAGTTCATACTTCCGATTCTGTATGAGTTTTTTTTTCAATTTGCTGACATGTTTTCCTGAAGAAAGTAAGAGATTATACTGAAGTCAAACATATGTTTTGAAAGCTGTTATCTGTAGTTTACCAAGCAGTTCAGTATTGCATTAGTGGCTTTGGGATTTTATTACACAAAGGTTGTCCTAAAGTTTTTGCATGGAGGTTGGTTCCTAGTTTGAGTTATTCTTTCTCCATTATTTTACTCTTTTCATTTATTGTATTGATGCTTTGTGAATGATTGCATGTAATAATTGAGCTAAACATGGTATTAACCATTATTGGTATTCAAATAATATTGGTATTGATATTGTAAGAACAGGTGTTAAACTCACACAAACGTGTTCTATCATATAATCTGTCTCAGAGATGTCTAGAATGATAGTCTTTTATGATTGTTATGGCCAGCTATGTTGTAAAAATTTCAATTCAATGTTCCTGTAGTCATGGTCTTTTACCATTCTAAGTATTTAAGAGTTTTTGTATGGCTTTGTTTTATTGAGTACTACATGTAGCTAAATTGTTCTGAAGTGTATCTGAGATTTGAATTTGTATATGTTTTATTTGTATGACAAGGCCTGGATCCCATTGATTGCTCATCTGTAAGTGTTAATGGTGGTTACCATTTGTTCTTACCTGAGATATGTTCTATATATCATAGGGCTGGAAGTTCAAGGTTATTGGTTCTAGTTTGGAGATGTTTATATTTCATAGTTTATTTTATTATTTCTTTTATCTATTTTCGTGTCTGTATTTTCTGTGTTCTTGTCTTCTGCGATGGCAAACATTATGACTGCATGCTTATGATGATTCTAGCTCTGCTTTAAGTGTTGTCAATAGTCACCTTCCTGTAATTTGAAAATACCTTTAGATATTTTTTAAAACTGTAACTATGACGACCAGGGCACTTATTTTATATTAAAGATATTTATTGCATTAATATCAAAATATTATCAATCTTGGTTTCTTGATTAGTTTAAAGCCCTGGTTTCCAACAATGGTGCGGAGTATATACATTACTTATATTTTTAATTATCTTCTTGAACATTTATTTAAATGAAAACACTAATTTTATTTAAGATTTAGCAGTAATAGAAAACCATACATCTTCTGTTTCTTAATGAAGTTTACTTTGGATGATGTAGGCTGACAAGAATAAGTATAATAGAAATTTTTTTAAAAGGCTGTCTGCATGTTTCGAAAATAACAACTGTATTAGTGATTGCGATGCTTCAGGGCTGTACTAATGATGTATAATATTCCCTTCATGTATGATATATGTGATTGTTGACTTATTTAGGGAAGTTCTGACAACCCGTTCCTGAATGGAGGTCCACCTATGTCTGAAGAAGAACTGATGATGAACAGACATCTTGTAAGTAACAACTTTTTAATCATGGTTTTATTCAAATTTTTTTAATCGTTATATTTTGAACATAAGTGTTCAGATCCAATCTAGATTTGGTTACCGGTAATTTTTTACGACGTTTTTGTGAAGACACACCCCTTTGACAGAGGTTTATTTTAAATCCTATATTCAGGACTTTCTGATAATCAGAATCACTAATTTAAGCATGAAGCAGTGATGATTGAGTGTGAATGAGCATACAGCATTGATGGGAAGTTAAAGTCCCATTAGCTTTTTGCCATAGAAAAATATATGCAAAAAACAAACAATTGCTGATATTATCCCAAGATAATTATTACCGACGAAACAAGCTCTATTTCTTCTTCACTGTGATTTTTGCTTTTGTAAACTTGAAATATGTAGAGCGTGTGACGTCACTAAATATGACGTGTGCATAACTTGACTGCGGGAAACACGGCTGTTCTATAAATAGTATTTATTTCAATGATATTGAAAAAAATACGATATTGGTTTTGGAACAAACAGAAACTATTACGACCAATAAATTTATATGCTTATGGGACTTAAATGAATTACTGATATTTATTTAAAAAATGTTGTTTTAGTTTTCTGGACAATGATTTGTCTAGACGTTAGAAACTTAATTTAATTATCTATAATGTTGTAACTGATATTAACGTCTTTTATTATTAGTTGGAGCAGGGATTGTTGTTTCCAAGACAAGGTCGGCGTGGCAGGAAGCGAAAAGAAGAGAAGATGGCCGAGATTGCTATGGCTGAAGCATTGGCTAGACGTCAAACAGCTCGTGCTCTCGCTAATCTAGAACCTGGTATGTTTTTTCAGTGTTTAATTGATTGAATATGCAATTAAATCAGCTCATGTAACATTTGCAATAGTAAGATGAGTGTTGAATTAATTTTTGTTGAGGCTTTTCTTATATAAAAAAAGTACATTGACACAAAAAGTGAAAATGCCCCAAAAAATTGAAATCGGTTAGGGAGTATTATATTTTTAAACAAGAGTGTCAGGTCACAAAATACGCCCGTCAATGCCATAACTCGGAAGTGCCTGGGCTGATTGGGCTGGTTATCGAACTTGACCGAGATCTCAAGGATGGCCTGACTGAGTTATGATTTATGGTACTGGATTCGATAAATCTTAGATGATGTATAGAATGAATGGTTTTCCCATCTATTAAACTTAGGACCAAATCTTATTTCCTTCTTATTATGCAACATTTTTAAAAAGTATTACTTAATGAAGTGGATTTCTGTGTAAAGCTTCTTGATAAACTTTTAGACTAAAAGTTTTATACTGTGGAATAATTACTTTTTGTTGGGGATTTAATTTTGTGAATTTCGTGAGTTGGCTCATCCACGAAATCAAATCCCCACAAATTTAAATGCAGGGGTAAGGCATTTTTTTCAAAATCAAATTCCAAGAATTTATGTCCCCACAAAATAGTCATTTTAGTAAAAACCATGAAAATTGAGCCCAACGAAAATAAATGAAAATACGGTAATTCAAGAATCTATGGTTTATATAGTGTTTTACATTTAATCTTAAAATGTATTATTACGGTTCGTGAGTACACCCTGTAGATTACGAGGTTTATTTATGTATGTATAGAATCTCGTGTACCTGTAATCAATCTGGAAGATGGAAGTAGACTATCAGGTGATGAAGCTCCTCTCAAGAAGAACCTGGAGAAGTGGTTGATGCAACATCCAGGTCACATGGTTGATAGTCGAGTTGAAGATCTAGAAGAAGGAGAAATTGTACGTAATCTTAGTCTTAGTAAATCTGTGTCGAGCGACTTTATAATATGGGACAGAAAGAACTCTTCATTGCTAATCACAATGGCAGGAAGAATTTTTTTTTTATGATGTCATTGGAATTAATTTTTGATTTTTATGTTCATGCTGGATTCTAACATTTTATATAATCATTTTACTACAAAATAAGTATAAAATAGGTCAGTATTATGTCATATTGTTAGAATTAGAAATATCCACTAATTTGGTATTTTTCTTGTTGATCATCCAACATTGAAGGCATTTACATTTTGTATTATTCATTCTTTATGACTTACTGGATTTTGTTGGAATTTACTCCAGCAATATTCTTGATGATATTTTCCTGTTATAAAAAATGACTACCAGTGTTTCAATTAAGATAAAAATGTTTTATATGATTGTTTTATGTTTCACACAGTTGTCTGATTTCCCTGAAAGAAGAAAAGGTCGTAAACCTAAGTTTGATCCGGCTTATTTAGAAGTTGATAAACTTACAGGAGAGGAGAATGTATCTGTTATCAACAGATTGACTGGCAAGAAGGTACAGTATGACTTCATTCATTATAAATAGCTGATAAGATTAGATACAGTCAACCTGTGCTAGCGGCCACCTGTCAGTAAAGGCCAGTCTTTTAAAAACTGCCATTGATAATTTAAGAACAAAATGACCTCTAAATAAAGGCCTTCTGTCAATAAAGGCCACATTATTTATTTCCAATGGGTGGCCTTTGTTCACAGGTTTGAATGTATGTATATACTTTATCACTGTGCCGAATTCTTGGTGAATATGGTGAATTGAACATTCCTATGATGATTAGCCATGCTAATACTGAGAGTGTGTTGCTGGTTGACTTCATTGTCCCAGCCGCTCATTGAGTTCAACTTATCTCTGATTTATATCTGAGGAATGTTCTTTTTACATCTTTGACAAAGGCTGAAATTAATTTGGCCATCTATAAGTTTTACAGTAATATTGTTTATACACATCAGTTTTTGCTACTTTCAAAGTTGTTTACATATTGTAATCAAACTGTATGTATTTTGTATGGTTCTGTCCAGATGTAAGCCTGGGGGTGGGTCTTCCTCCTCTGTTAAGCTGAAAAATGGCCAAATGACCATGGCTATGGGTGCAACATCTGATGAGGCCTGGCCCTAGAACTGCTGTGTCTTGGTTTGCATACACCAAAAAAAATCTGTTTATCACATGTAGAACCAATTATTACCGAAAAGTCAAAGAAGAATGTTTCATTGTTTATTTGTTACATTTAATATTTACATTTAATATTTACAGATAACTGGAGCAAAAGCACCACCTTTGAGGTTCCTGGCTGAATGGCTGGAACAGAATCCTATGTGGGACGTAGATCCAAAGTGGTCTGACCTAGTCAGAGCCAAGGTGAATAAAATTCTTCAGTTTTCTTCTATTTACTTCGTTTAGTAGCCTGGTTAATAACTGGATTACAGTGTTAGTTTCTTATACTAAAGCTGACAGACTGGAATACAGTCAAATTGTGTAAGCGACCACCTCCGAATAAAGGCCAATCCTTTAAAAAAAACTGTCATTGATTAATTTGAACATAATGACCTTTGAATTAAGGCCACCTGTCATTAAAGGCCATAATTTTATTATGTATTTCCAAAGGGTGGCCTTTGGTCCCAGATTTGAGTATACTTGTGTTGTTCTAAAGTTTGAAAAAAAGACCCAAAAATAAAAAAAACGCTTTCTTTGGGATCTGAATAGTCAAGAATAGAGTTTAGATGTTATTTATAATACTAATTTGAGAGAGGCTTGTATGGAAGTGTTGCCTCTGTAAGTAAAGTCTGTACTATTATTATTTAGAATTACTGTTATTTCTTTCAGGGCTCATTACCAAAAACCTTACTGCCTCGTATTGTTACACCTTCAAGAAGGGGACGCAAGCCCCGAGACAGTCCCTTATCTCATCCTATGTTGGGATCAGGTGACCCCCATCAGGCTGCTGCTCTTGCTGCTTCTATGGAAGCAATGAATGCCGCTCAAATGATGGCGGCTGGATTCGGTAAACTACCTCTACCATTCGGCTCGATTCCTGGCTTAGGGCTTAATCCAATGTTGGGTCTATCAGGATTTGGCTTTCCTGGAATGTCGGGGTCACCAATGTCTGAAAAATCAGAATTGAAACTAAAAGATTCCAAAGGATCTAAGGGATCTAAGGACGATAGTGAAAAATCGAAAGAGGATGAAAAAAGCTCAAGTCCTCACCCATCATTTCCTCTTATGTATAATCCATTATTATTCAACCCCGCACTTTTGGCTGCTCAAGGACTCGCTAACTTTCCTCTGCCAACTAGTCTTGCTGGGTTGGACTCCAGTTATATTAACGGTCATACTCCGTCTAAGGAGGAACCGAGTGCCAGCCGCAGCAGCAGTAGTAGCTCGAAATCTCGTACCGTGTCTGAATATTCTGAACATAGTCGTGCCGAAGACCTTAGTGTTAGAAGTGTTAAAAAGTCATCCAAAGTTGTGGAAAACACAACTGAAGCTCACGGTGCTAGTAAACCTAAAGTGAAAATGGACGCGAGTCTTGATGAAGATGAAATGCCTTGTGATCTCTCAATGAAACCAAAAACAAAGGAAGAAAAATCGAAACAAAAGATCTGTAGTTCAGATAAACTGAGTAGAATTGTCGACTCTTTGAAATTTAGAGTGAACAAAATGGACGAGAAATCTCCCAAAGATGATTCAGACAGTCGTAGACATAGTATCGATGCTGTGCTAAACCGGAAAGAGAAGACAATTGACTCTAGTTCAAAGTCCAGTGACTCTAGTTCTAAACGTTCGGAAACATCATCATCTAAAAAAGATTCTTTAAATTCATTATCCATGAAACTTTCATCATCATCATCAGCGTCAACATCCTCTTCCTCTTCATCATCAAATCATAAAGAGTCAGTTCCAAAAATAGTTCAAGAATTACTTGCTGCTAAGCAACAACGAGACCTAGAGGAAATGATGGTTACCAAGCAACAGAAGAATATTGGTGATAGTCCATCGAAACACCAGAAACATGTTAAAGACTCATCGACGAAGTTGAAGGCAAGCTCTCAGGGATCAGATGATGCTGATGACGTGGACAGGGACTCTGATGGAGAGAGATCATAGCGAAAATGGTAGTGTTTCATCAATATTCATAATTGTACATAGTAGCATGTGACCTTGGTTGTGAATCATTCATTGTTCACCATGTTGAGGAATATTTGGGTACTTGTCATGCTTGGCGTGTGTAGTGTTGCAATTTATCACAATGAAGTTGGTCTCTGACAATGCCAAACTTCAGGAACAAAACTTTTTTTGTCCGAATGTTCTAGTGATTGGGATATTTGCTGATGATGTGTAATTTAGACCGCTGGTACTGAAAATCTACTTTATAGATAGATTGAACCTAACTTGATTGACTTGTGTGTCAGACATGAACTGCTGGTTTTATATGTTGATATTAAAAAAAACATTTAAGTATTATATGGAAGACTGTTGTGCCATTTTATGCATATCACTGTGCTGCTGCCTTTCATGATGTTGAGATAAAAATGGATGAATTATTATGCTGTAGTTGTGTTATGTCGTGCGAGTGTATCTCAATGTATACATTAAAACAAAGTCGTGTTGAGATCTTGTTGCTGTTGGCAATTAATTCAGTTGTCGTGGAATTGTTTTTGTATTTGGGCCAAATGTGAATTAGTTACATACTTTATTATACAAGTGTTATATTTGTATTGCCACCAAAGATTGCCAATTATTCTCGTTTCGCTGTGTATATTTATTATTATTTTTTGATATTAGTATGTATTTTGACATTATTTTTTTTAGAAATGTGACATGAAACACTGTATGTATGAGTGTGTTCTACTTGATTCTGTTACCAATGTATCAACCTGAGTTTTTTTTCAGATTGTCTGCTGTGTGTTGAGGTTTTAAATACATGTCTGACTTTGATTAGATAAAATCCATTTGTTACAAAATGTTTGTTTATTCCAAAATTGGCCAGTGGACAAGTTGTGGGGACAAGTCCAGTGGTCTGATTTTGTTGTAACTAACATATCGAGGGCTCAGCGCAACACTGTCGTAACTTGTTCTAATTTCAGTATGAGTTACAACACTGTTGCATTGAACCCTCGATATACTTATTTGATAAGACTTATATTAGCTTCTGGTGATTTTTTTATGAAGTTATTAATTTTATATTTGAAACACTTGTTGCTGTTGTTTGCATGTGACGGAAGTTAGTAAATAATGCTTTATGAAAGACAAAATTGAATATCAGAGTACTAGATTTGATACAAAAATTAAATATGTTATTTTTTTACAAATATTTCAAAAGCATGATTTTTAACCTGATTAAAGTGTCTCAATGTTATGTCTTTAAGTTTTTTCTGCCATGAAATTGAGAATTTTTGTCATAGATTTTTTTTATAAAATGAAATGCATTTATTGTTGGATTTAGTATTTTTGCCAAGTTTTGAAATGCTATGAAAAAAAAATGTATTGGATTCAAAAATGTCTTATTTATATCTAGAAAGAATGAATTTGACTCAATGGTTTTTTACACATTTTTATTGCTAGATGAATACCTGTGTATCTTTTTCATGCTTCGATCATTTGTAAGTGTTTATCATATTTATTTATTACAACATACATTACATGTCTGTCACCTATGCTGTTTATCAGTTGACTGCACGATTCCCTAATTGCTCCCTTTTTACGTAATTAGTTAAATCTGGTACTGAGTTAATAAAACTTGAGATCAGTATCCGAGCTCATATCTCATCTTTAATGTAAAATTATGATCAGACAATTATGATATTATTGATACATGAGTCTGTCATTATAATTGATCTGATCATGTATTCAAACATAAATCATTTCTATCGTTTCAACCATTACACTTGGTGAATGGAATTAAGATTTGAGCTCGGAGACTCTTACCAAGTTCTATGACCTCTGGGGCCAGGCCTCAAGGTTATGAAACTTTAGATCGGGCTCTGAGCTCAACTCTCATTTCTTGTCTTTGAATATTTCAGACTTTAATGACATCATTGTATTAACCTAATGGTATACCTGTTCTGAACCTGTATCTAAACCTTAATCAGCTCTATCTTTAAAACCATACTACTTCAAGGATGGAATGCAGATTTGAGCTCAGAGACTGTCCTCAAGTTTAATATCCTCGGGGCCTGGTCCCAAAAACTTCTCTAATATTTTTGTAGGCACGTTTTAATTAAAATTGTAATGACATATTTTAGTGTTTGATAATACTTGGATTAAGTACTGAATCCTTGTTTCTAAGATCTTCTATGAGATTGGAGTAATTTTACTGGAGTAATTTTGCAATTTTATGACTAATGATGACTGGGGATAAAATCTGCTGTGTGAATGATTGAAGTAAGTCGTGTATATGCTTTAAGTAGTGTAAGGGTGTTAGTATTTATTTTTTCAAATGGTATTGTAGATATACTTGAATGCATGGAGAGAAATATAGCAATACAATGTACATAATTTAGTAATTGTCTGCAATGCTGCCCATTTGTTGTACAGTGAAAACAAAATCATATCCAATGTAGGGGATAATTATTCTGGAATTTTCATCTTTTTAAAACTTTGGACTAGACTGGTATTTGTTGTTTCTGTGGCACTGAAATTAAATTTTCTGTTTTTTCAAAATTTTCCACCTTGAAATCATCATTTACTGTAAAGATATTCACCAGTATAAGGAAATGTTTTAATAGTGTGATAATAAAATAAATGAAATAAAATGAATTAGAGGTAATGTTGGTGGTTTTTGTCTGATAATTAGTACGACAGATGGGTAACTATGCTTTAATAGACTTGTATTAAACATTGGTAAAGTTAGAACATCAAGGGCTTATGTTCACAGGAAAGAGAAAAATAGGTTTGGTGAAAATGTGTTCAAATATCATGCCCAGTGGGCCACTATAATTCCATATGTGTTTACGCCTCCTTTTTGAACTCAGGGACTTGTATGCAGAAATTGTGGAATAATGAATAATTTATTTGAAGACCAAGTTTATGATTTTACTTTTGTTAGCTCTTAGGTAATTGTACATTTTCTTTAATTTCTCTATGTAATAAATAGATACATTTTGATTACTGCTTATGTCATTCTTTGCCTATGATGGTCAAGGTAATGATAATTTATTACATCTTGATTTTGGAGGGCTGTCTTCCAATTTGTTATCTGCGTCTTAATGTATTATCAATGAATTAGTTGCTTGGTCTTGTCTTGTCATTGTGCTTCTTATACCAGTACATAAAAGTTAAGTTCCATCTCCATCCTGGCGATTCAGTTGTAATTTCTGCATTTCTTGAACAACATTTCAAAAAGGAAAAACAGTACATTGAACTATTGGTATGATTATTTTACAATACCCTAAAGGGTTTACCATTGTTTGGAACCAAATATATGTCAGTATTACGGATTGTTATTTGGATCCGATTCCGTTGCTTTAATATCAGGTACTTGTAGGGATTTTTTCTGGGCTGTTTTTTCTTTGCTATTTTATCTTCTCACTTTTTGTCTTGAAGCATTCTCACTCGATATTTCATACATAATTTTTCTTGTCATATTTTTGTTAAATGTATTTTTTTGTATGTGAACTTTGTCAATATTTGCAGAAGATTTGTAGACAAAAGAAAAATAACTTAATTAAAAATGATATGCAATCATGCGTTGGTTTTCTTTTCTTGTATTGTAGACATTGTGACAAGCTATGTGGACTGTCAGTCAAACATTCCATCTCTTAGATGTAATGTGCCAGTATTTCAGTATAATGACCAACTAGTACCTCACTGGGGTTCAACGTCCCGCCCAACAACCAGGGTCATACAGCTACTTACAAGTTTTATGTTTTAGGACTACCCCAAGGCATACACATTGTTAGAATTACTGATCTTCAGTTAGCTAGCAGGACCGCTTCCTCGCGTGTGAAATATTATCCTGGATGGGATTCAATCTTCACAGTGGTGAGAGGCTAGTGACAAAACAGTTGAACGCACAGTATTGTACATACAAAGTATATTTTCTAACATAACCATTTTATTGTAAGCTGTAAATAGTGTGAACATATTACATTGAACACTTCGACAATGGCTGTATCTCTGTCTGTTCATCAAAATCTTCACTGGCCCAATATGGCAAGGGTGTACTGTATTCCCAATCAGGTCCCTGAGAAGAGAAAAATCAACAATACAATTTTACAAATTTAGACAAAATTACAAATTGGCTATGATAGAAACAACAGTAGTTCATAAAATGGGATTTAAGAAAGATATTGGATCCGATATTAAAATCATACAACAAAAAAAAAAAATTTTTATCTCAATGTAAAGACAAGCTTTAGAATGGAATAAATGTTTTAAGTCTCGCAAGTCACATCTGGGGTTTTTGTTCATATTATGGGAAGGGGCCCTAGCCCTTAAAAAGGGGTTGAAACCTTTCAAGGAAATTTCTCGCCTGAAACCCAACTGGAAATTTTCAGAGGGGAATCTGCAACTTTATGATAAAGAAAAGCCCACATACATCCCTGTATATCATGAACAAACATTACATGTACCTTGTAGGAGACTGCATGTAGATACAGCATTAGTGCAGAATGATTAGGATCTTGGAATAAATATTTACAATCATCACATTCTTCAACTAATGAATCCTTGGTCTCGTCATACTCTGCATCAGTGTTGTTCTCAGCTACATCTTGAATTACAAAACTTTCATTAAGATCATTTGAATCTCCAAGGTTTTTGCTAGAATCTTCACATAGTTCTGTCTTTTCACCGATTTCAGCTTCTTTACCAGTGTCAACATGGACTTCTTGATCTTTACAACCTTCATTCATTTTACAGTCAAGTTCATCCACTCCCTGAGATGTCTTTGGTTCTTTAGCAATGTTCTTCACCTCTGCTATTACAGAAGTTTCACCCTCACTTATAGTAACTTTGGACAAGGTGGAATTATTTTCAGATTCATCATCAGTCTTAAGTCTTTTACTTGGGATGTCTGATTCGGTGTCTGAATTTCTATTGTCTGCATCCTTATCATCAACAGGCTTAGAACACATAGTGCCACTATCAAGTGTTTTATCTACAGTCGTATCAGACACATTCACTTTAACAGCTTCATCAGTTTTAGTATTTTCACTTGGTGAATCAGTTGAGTCAGTATGGTTTTTAGTTTCTATATTTATTTTTTCTACATTAGTATCTACACTAGCAGCAGGCTGCTCTTCTGTTGAAACTACTGATTTATCATCAGTTTTGATTTCACCAAACTTGGCAATATACTTGGGGTTCAGTCCCTTTTTCCATCTTCCAACATTGCTTGTACGCATTATTCCATTTTCTATCTGAAAACAATACACAAAAACGGATTAAGTAAGATGTGAAGAGAACAACTTGAATTGACCATATAGAAAACCTCAATAGGAAAACCCCTTTTAGGGTGAAAATATCGGGTGTAACTAAAGAAATCATGTTAAAACGTAAAGGAAATACACAGTTTTAAAAACCAGTTTGAATATAAGTGGTTGCTAAGTGGTGCTTTACTTTAATTCTAAACTGTATTTCTCATCAATAATGTAGTTTCACTATTTAATTAACTCAACATAATTTGTATCACAAGAACTCTCTTCTGTATTCCTTCCTGTTTCAACATCACAGCAATAAACTGTTTCAGTAAGCAGTTGTAAATACTAGAGGATTAAAAAGTTATATTACACACAGGAGGTTTCTAAAACATTTATAAATATATGAATTAAAACATTTTGTACTTTCCTGGATTTTTAATTATAGTAATTCTATACTGTAGAACTGGTTTTATTCGCGTTAGTTTTATTTTCGCTAATATTCGCGAATCGAATACCTCGCGAATTCATAAATGTCGCGAATAAAGAAAACAGCTGATTTTTAACAAACAAAAACGTGAAATTTTGACCTTGCGAAATTAAAGCGTTCTACAGTAGTAGTTCTATCTTAACATCAACTGATCAGGATTCGTTTTTTATCAACAACAAGATGGATATAAACTTACCTCCTGCACAGATCTTTCTATAACTCCACCCTTGCCTTTGTTAGGCCCAAATGCGTCACTGTTATACAATGGGTCATTGCATATAGGATAACCTGCAGAAAACAACAAATCTATCGTAGATAATTGAATGAATATATCCAGCATGGAAACTCAATATGACTGTGACAAGGTCACTTGAGGGAAGTTAATAAACCAAAGAATTTCAATATTTGCTCAGCCAGTAGCAACTTTTAATGTTACAGAATATTCTATTTTTAGATAGAGTGACAACATTATCCATTGAAACTAAAATTGATGCAAACAGAATTGTATATCTACATGCAGTCAACATAGTTTCATTTTCATTCAAACTGAACAAAAACAGTAGCTTGACAAAACAGGTACACAGAACAGGGTAGCATGTGTTAAACTACAAAATAACAAATAACATTATGTAGCAAGTATGCCTAACCTTACTTACCCAGAAACTGAAGATGAATTCTGATCTGATGAGTACGACCAGTGTGTGGTACACCTAGAAAAGTAGTCTAACAGTTGATTAAAATATTCTTAAAAAAATAAAAATTCTTATGGATCAAGCCCAATAGCAGTTCAAATTGATTCCAAAAAATTATGTCTACAAAATGCCTGAAAACGGATGATCTACATTGTATATGTGTACGCTAGCGTGACAGCTTTGAAATTGCATGTGAAATTCTGTCCTGGGTGGAATTCTAACTGACAATGATGAGGGGCTAGTGATTACTTTTCAGAGACCATAATTATGATACCATGACAGCACAAGAACTATTTTGCTGTATTAAAATCAGACACAGATATAGTTAACTCAGATTAGGTGAACAATCAGATTTAGTAGAATAATTGTTTTTTACATCAACATGCTGTATCATAGTGAAGTATGGATATTGTGAGGTAATTACAGCAACACCCATGAGAACTGGACCCTTTCCAGACTGGGCTAAAAGTCTAGTTTTCTGAGAATTCCAGTTTTCAGAGAAATTTTGATAAATTCCGAAGAAAGTTGGGCTTGAAAAATCGGCCAATTTTCAGGGAATTCCTGTTTTCAGAGTCTGGTTTTCAGGGATTTTACAGTATTTAGGTTCAAGGAATTCATATGTACTTACATTTGACCACACTTGTTCTACCATTATAACTGAGTCTAGTAAATGTTGTTGAACTTGGCTTCCCGTTTTTGTGATCTACACCATACATTGATACCTGGTGTGAAAATACCCCCAATGGCTCATTGCATTCTACCACACCACTGAAATTTTAAATGATCACACACATTAAACATGAGATGAATTACGAAATAATTTTATTCCCATGTTTTATCAGCATAAGCAAGAGTTACACTCTCATAACTTAATGGGTTTACATGTACTTCAATATATAGATGATAAAACATGGACAATTATATCACAACTTTGGCTGGGTGGTTAGGGTGTCCGCCTTCGTAGCGGGAGATCCCCATTTGAGACAGGGTTAGAACTGATGCTGTCAGTTAGTAAGCCGCCAGCTAGTTAAATAATGGTTACCGTAGGCCCATCTCAGCCAGGCACCCGGCAAAAGAAGGGATTTGGGAGGTACTTTGCGAACATGAGATAGGTGTCTCATAAGCCAACTTGGCTGGCCCTTTCAATAGGGGTGACACTATAATAAACAAAACTTTTACTTTTAAACAGTTTCATTTCTACCCACAAAAAATCCCTGACAAACAGCTTTATAATTTTAGTGGTATAGATACAGTGAAATAGTGTAAAATGAAATATTCATTCAGGTGTATTCTACTGTGTTATTTCAAAAATGTCAAAACCTTAATTTAGCAAGAAAGGATAAACTTACTCAGGGAACTTTCCATTAACTCTACACACATATTGTTTTATCAATAATCTTCTCTCCAACTGACTTTCTAACTTCTTTGACATCTTTGTTGTCTTCGGCATAATCAACAAACCAGAGGTCAGTCGATCAAGACGATACAGGGCTGTTTAGAAAATTATGATAATTCTAGTATTGAAATTTATATTCCATAAAGATGAATGAATAAATTTGTACGCAGCTATATGAGTACATGATTAAATGTCTCCATGGCTAATTTCGCCGCAACTTTCATAATATAATCATCATACAACATTAAGAATAAACATCTTTTAAAAAGAATAATAAATAACTAATTAAGCACTTAGTTAAGATTTCACAAGTGTATGTTTTTTAAAAGCTTTAAGAGAAAAAAACCATACAAACAAGCATTAAACTGTATTTACACAGTTGATTATTCAAGCAATTTATTTACATTAGTTGAGAGATGTGACTTTGGCCCAGACAGGATTTTGTACAATACCAGAAGAAACAGACACATATCAAAGAAGTTTTGAAGAATTCTGTCAGAAAATATTTTGTATGCTTTCAATAAAAATAAGATCTTATTGTACTCATACTTCTGAGGTGATCATATCCAAATTGCAGTTTTAATAGTTGGGTGATAGAATTTTCTCTGTACCGTCCACATGGATGCACAGGTATAGAAGCTGGTTTGTTTATCACTATAAGATCATCTGTATCTTTTATAACTTCTAATGGTTTGTTCAGCACTGGCATCTCATGCCTAGTAAAAAAATAAATTACAACATAACCTCAAAAGTGATATGAAGATATATAATATCTTTGTGTATATACTATGCACTGGATCATGTAACCTGAAACATGTACAATGTTTATGTTACAAATAAAGAATATTGAATCTTTAAAAACTACTGAAAATATCAATTGTCATGAGTGTATGATTTAACAAAGAAATAATGAAAATGTTAGTAAGTAAAATATCTTAAGTGTGACATTGCTTTATTATGAAATTGTTCTCAAAACCATTTTATTATCTCAGATCCTTCATAATTGATTAACATAAATACAATATAAAACTAGATCTATCACTGAAGGTAATGAATATCCAGATGCCACCTTGACACAGTTATTGTTACATTTTACAAAGGAAAATAAAACAGTAACCTTTTCATATTTCTTTTTGAATACCTGCAAATAGTTGCTAAGAAATAGCCCAGACAATTTCTATATATAGATTATATAAAAAGGAACAAAGGACAATAACTCATTAACACATGCACAACTTGGCTTACTACTTATCACTTCTGTGAAGTTTCATCGAATTTCTGCAAGTAGTTACTGAGAAATAGCCCGGACAAAATTTGCCTGTTGTATATACACTGTATAAAAACAAACAAAGGGCCATAACTCAGTGAAAATTAATCCAAACAAAACCTGCTTAATGCATGCACAATAGGCTTAATACTTATCACTTCTGTAAAGTTTCATTGAATTCCTGTGTGTAGTTGCTGAGAAATTGTACAAATTTTGTTTACAGGCGCAAAGACCTACATACCTACTGACCAACAAGCGTGTATAGGCTAAAAATCAAAATCAGTTATTTGAACGTATTTACCTATGAGTGGTATGTTCCAGAAACATATTGTTACCCAAGATGAAATCTGATTTAACTTTTTTTCCATTCACTGTAATACCCCCACTGTCAATCAATTCTTTCTGTTGAATATAAACACAAACTAATAAATAAAAGGTAATATGAGAAACCTAGGTTTTGGATGAGGAAAAATTTAGTAATATAACTTGCAATATATATAGCTAATTATTTACAAGTCAATTTTTTCCAAACAAAAAGTATAACTATCAATTCACTGAATACTGAAGACACCTAAAAAGTGAAGTCACGAAATGATAATTTTCTAAATTTGATACAGGAATTCAATATTGTTAGGTTCATAGTCATACTATTAGTATTTCAATATAATTCTCAAAGAAAACGATATGATGAAGTAAAATAATATTGTAATAGAAACAGTAATGATGATCACACCGTCTTACATGATTTTCTCCTGTCCTCGAAAACTCCTTCTTAAAAACATCCAGGATAGTTTTACCAAACCAGCGTCCTTTAGAATACGTACAAAAGTTGAAATTGTAAGGATACACTTTTCTCATACCTAAATGAATGAAAATAAAATATATGAAATGGAAATGAATATATTTCATAAGACAAATATCTAATTATTTTATTCACATCAACAACAGAATGTTAAAAGCACATGACATCTAACTGATGCACTTATTTTTTGGAAGGAGAACATCATTTCTTTACTTTTATATACAGTCATTAATTAATCTTTAAATAATGTTCAAGACGGGTGTCACTGTGATTTGTCTTCGTTATATGTAACCGAAAGAATAAAAAAAACATTGCGATTTAATCTAAATGATATAAAGTGCTTTTAAAATTTCAGGACTGATGCGCACCATTTTAATTTAATGATCACATTAATTTATGATCATTTTGTGTAATTTCCTATTTATATATTATTTACCGTTTTCAATGTAATAAACTGTATCATTTTTTCTGTCAGATAAACGTGGTTTCTCTACACCATACTTTTTCTTATAATGTTCACGGGCACGTTTCTGAAATGGTAAAAAGATAATTGGAACATCTTTAGATAATTCTACAACCCAACGAGAATAACCGGAAAACTAGTCACGTCCGAAATTATCTACACTTGTGTAAAACATTGGCTTACTCTGCTGGTCGCTTTCAGTGATATATCTTTTGTCTGTTCAGTACCAGAAGTGGATACACTAGCACTGCTGGAAGACATCTTCAGAAAATGAGAAACAGTGTTACAAATAGGTTTTGATATCGCTTTATTTGAGTTCATGACCGACACATGGGAGCAGACATATTTGTTGTGTTCGGTTGTGTATAAAATCCAAAGTCCGGTAAGAAAATTGATGTCGGCGTCGTACCAGTTCAGTAGCGGGTTATTTTCTTGTTTCAGTGATTTATTATATATATATATGCAATAAATTATTGATCTCCACTGATAAAAAACTAGAGTTTTTATCAACAAATCTTAAATCAAATCTTTCAATACAGAATAGAAAAGGAAATCACTTTGAGATCTAGTTCTGAACATATAAACTGTCTATATTATCTTCATTAACTTATATTATATTCCATGTTTTAAAAGTGTGTACTATCATTTATTTATTACTATAATAATTTATTATACAATCAAGTACATGAAAACACCACCCCTGTATATTACAAGAAAATCATCCGCCTATCATTACCTGTCAATAAAATTCATTGTTTGTAAATAGATGTCACTTCTGTGTGTCTACGAGATCACATGTGCTCAATATATTGGTCCCTTGAATGACTGACGTTGTCCTTGCATGTTAATGTCATACAGAATTACTGAGTGATATGGTGCACTATGTTTCCAACAACAAGACCCAGCTATAATATGTGTAACATTTAATACAAACCTCACATAATCATTATGTGAGGTTTGTATTAAATGTTTAACGGTTTAAAGTTCTTATTTCTTTGCTTGAGTCTCCATGCAGGTATTTAATATTTTGTCACACAGCACGTATAAGTCCGGATTAAAACTTGAAAAGGCGGCTGGCCCATAAAGTTTCTATACCAGCAAAATCCAACTTGAATTCGATAATATGAACACGCAGGGAAAAATTGTTTGTGGCAACCTTCACCGATTGCAATATCCTACATGACTTTGTATTAGATTTACATTGGCCCAGGGATAGTTGATGAATTAAAAAAGGCCTAACGGACCCAAACGCAACTATAGTGATTTCATTCACAATTTCCTTAACAAATATGATCGACTATGTGGTAGTATTTCTCAGAGATTATAAATGTCTAGACGTATGTTGGTGCGTGTAACGTTCTCCAAAGCCTATATATACATCTATCCAGATGTATGTATACACCAATACACGTTTTTTTCAAATTGCCGTATACATTATGTACGTCACAGTGGATTTAAAATATTTTGTTTTGTCATTTTCCCCCTAAATAATAATGTCGGTATTTTAATCATTGTGTCCCTTTGAATCTAATTCCAATGAATATTTGTAATTAGTGTGATAAATATACGTAGCAATATAATGAATTGACTATTTTTGTTTCTACATTGTATAACTGTTGCGTTTACAATAATTTCATTAGTACTTTTCTCAATCTGTATAAGTAGTACATAACTATATTCATAGTCCATAAATTGATACATGCACATGCAATTAAGATATTCCAGTGCAGTCAGGTTTTTACCGAAATATATCTCGAACATATGATTTACTTCCCAAACTGTACATACTGTTCATAAGGGGCATTCTCACACAACTGGGACAATTGGGGTAAACATTTTTCTGTACTTCTAGAACTTACTCATTTCCTTAGCAGCATATATCAGGATACATATTAACTACTGATTTCCAAAATTTTACCAGCAACATATTAACAGTTTTTGAGATGCGGATGCTTAATTAATTGGTTTTGTTGTTGTATTTTTGACCGCATTTTTTAAAACAGTACCCATGATAGTTCGATGATATATGATAACCATGAATTGGTATAACTTTTGTACAAGTAACCAATAAATATCTGTGCAAAATAGGATAAATTATGATATAAACTCGCGATTTCCCCCCTTCAGTGAGGAATACTTAGACTATGTCATGCTTTTTAAAAATATATTAATAGTTTTTACTTCAGTTTTGAGAAACCTTGTATTAAATTGTGAAATAAAATCACTTTATGGAACATAAATGTATTTGAACAATTTTATCGAAAACGAGTATATAATTACTACGGTGAAAGCGAATATATTACTCGTCAGAGAAACTGATGGAACTTATCACACGAATGAAATATTGTCCCGTATATTATACACTGTTGTCCCGTAGATTATAATTCTTTGCGAATTGAACTTCGCCATAATGCAAATACGGATATACATGGTTGCGAATGTAATAGTATATGCATTAATTCGATAACTAATCAACATGGCTGAAAATTCATAGATTTGTTGTACGTAGTCTACGGGACAATATTGAACATTTATATTTTACAAAGATGTTAATACTGACCTACATCGAATATAAATGCGCGCTAAATGCGCGCTACATATCTAATCAGACATTATTACATCAAATTTACTTACGAGTGCGTTTATATTCTACATGCTGTCCGTACATATTTAGAAATTAATAAATGTACATAAATACTAAACAGATCGTTAATGTTATTATCAAAATGTTAGTCCAATAGACAATCAACGGGACAATCACTTAGTAATGAACGAGGCCTTCATTCTATAGCATAGAAATGTCTATGAGACTTCATAAAAGAGTGCAGTGGCTTGAAAAAGGTATAGTAATCTGTAAACAAGCAAAATCTGTGACAGCTTATAAATTATGTATATTACATGTACAAGATGTAGGGTAGCTAAGTACCATAGCATTATATAAGTTATGTACAATATGTAGTGTCAGTACCATACTATGATATAATGCATGTACGAAGTGCAGGATAGGAGGTACAAAACATATAAAAATCTGATTAAGAAATTAGGCCAGCATGTGTATCATGCCATTGCTGTAAGAAATGATTTAATATATTTGCATTAAATATATGTTGCTCTAAAAACGTTGATATCGACAAGTATCAACCTTGTTAACCCTGTAACTTTCTTTTCGACAAGGTCGACAATTGTAGATGGACACATATGAATTACATTGATACAATAATAAAGTTTATCTTCCGACAAGGTAAAAAGATATTAGGTTTCCATAACTAATATTCTATTTTGATAAATTAATAATTGAGTCGATTCTGTGTTACTTATCATGTTTGTTTGTTACATAGAAATTATAAAACATTAAAAACGTTGTTATCGACAAGTATATATTCATCTTGTTAACCTAGCACCTTTCGTTTCGACAAGGTCGACAATTGTATATACTAGTAGATGTACACAAAAGGTTACATAATTAATATTCTACATTGTATTTTGTTTACTTATTATAATGTGTAAAATTGTGTTGGGTCATTTTGCTACTGCTGTTTTTTTTCTACACATCAGTTATTTAACTATGTGTCACATAGCTATAAGTACATTGTATACTTTTTTATTTATTTTGATTATTTTTTTTTCGAAACAGCGGAGCCGATTTCAATTTCACTGGCACTATAGCTTTAATTAGATATAATTTGGCAAATATCTTTATTACAATTTACAATGCATGTATTTTGTGAAAGCTCGATCTATTATGTGCTTTTATAAAAGAACCTTCTCCGCCGTCTTCCCATGTCATATGTTTGTTATCATATATGTATGTAGATATGTAGTTATGTGCTTTCGCATTTTGTATGTTTAAATGTAATTAATGTATGTAACTAATGCATGTATGTAATTGATGTATGTATATATGATGTGTGTAATTGTGTACTTAAGTATGTAATTATGAAATTATGTATGTAATTGTGTACATGTAATTGTACACGTATATATGTATGTTACCATTGCTTATGTATTGTAATTAACCAACTGATCATGTTCACTATTCGCTTTTCCTCACCATGTTTGAGCTATTGCTATATTATCCATTTATTTGTATACCTATTGTATAATATTTATATGATTATGGTCTTATAAAATTAACTAATACTGTTGCGTTTGTTTAATGTTGTTTAATGGCGCATCGACCATCAGAATTACAAATTCATTTCTATATCAGTGGATACAATTCTTTGTTCAATGAAACACAAATACTGTCTATTAATTGATTGTCATAAATGTTAATTGGTTGATCAGTATTCGAGCATATGAATTTATCATAAAAAGTTATAAACAGACCATATACAATGTACGTATGAATAAAACTATATATACGTTTTTGAACAAAATTTTGATCAATTATCGTTGTTTTGGAATTAAAAGGGTGGAGCCGGATGCAGAATGATGATTTGGCTATGGAAAGAAACGAGAAAAAAATATAGATACAAATTAATTTATTATTAATATATCTATGTTAATCTAAGAATAAACACAATCAAATAGTTCAAAATCCAACAAGAAACTAAACAAATCAATACATGTACAATGTAGTATGACTGTATGAACTTAACAAATAACAGAACATATTCTGAAGTCTGAAAGCAAACAAATACATGAGTTCACATGCAATATGGACGGATTCTTAGGTATCTATGTGTACATGGCTGATTCGAAGTCTTAAACGCCAAGCAGAAAAACATTCTCCAAAGCAGAACAAAATGTTGAAGCAGGATTTCGTACCATATAAGATTTTAACAATAAATATGCTAATTAACATTTTCAGGTAATATCAATATCCCCCAACCCTTCAAAAAAACTATCTAAAGTCAGCAAGCCATTAAAATGGTAAGACTAATCTCTGTGATCGAAGTTTCATATCCATCGTCTGGCTTTAATAAATATCCCGCCTAGGGAACTAATCATTACAAGAAGTAGCAATATAATTTGCTGATCATGAATGAAACAATTTGGTATTTTATCTGAAATTACAGTTCGATGATATAACCTCATTGGTGAGCTCTGACATTAAAATAAAATAAACTGTGAACTCTACATATCGCAACCACCCCTGGTACACACATTGTTCAGCACTCTGTGGGCGTGGCTTACTCCTTTTGATGCTGCATGGTGAATCAACTTACGGGCCTCTCTGAAATGTTATACAAAACACTTGCGTAGGATGAATATATTATTGTGCATAGTAAACATCATTGCCAAAAAAGACAATTAAAGGAACTTCTTCGGAAGGCAATTACTATGATAACAACTTTCTATACTCATAAATAGTATTCATAATTGACAATTTCTTAAATACGAACACTGTGTGAATAAATTCATGTTTAAAACATGACGATGAAGCTGTGTGTGTTGGCAAAAAGCTATAAGTAACTTTATAGTATGTTTATATTTTAAAAATATTGACAATAAATAAATATTGATTTGAGTGACTTTTTCGACTCACCCTTTCTTCAAGTCTGTTTTGTATCCCTTCATATGTCCAACGGCCAAGTTGTAAGATGCATGGGGATGACCCTGGTCAGCTGCTTTCCTGTCAAAAGTAAAATTAATCAAATTTTAAAACTTTGTTGACGTATGAATGGTCACAAGTTCGGCGCCAAGTGTACAATATCAACGTACAAATGTAATAGAATGATGTTTTATGCCCATTTTCAACAACTGGTTTGATGTTCAAAAGTATCTTCTCCGTCATGTTCATTATATCTATACATATCGTATGTACTGTACATACTTGTAATTATGTTGTCCTCATGGGCCGCAAGACTTAAAGAAATATACATCGGCGGTAACTCAATTTTAGCAGTTTTTCTGAATACTGTTCCAGTACATATTTAGTACACCTTTTACCTTGTTAAAGTAAACATCACCACAAGAGTGACCATTGGTGGTGGAATGGGCTGATAGACGCTATGACTTTAACCAAGAGAATTATATAATGTGGCGCTTTCACGTTTTGAACATATGAGCAGACATGTAATCAACAAAGAAATGACAATGTATGAATTTTATTTAATTCTAAAAAAGAATTATATGTTTATTATAAATGATTTTTGTGAGCAAAGTGTATCAAATCATTGTTTTACCTGAACCATTCCATAGCCTTCTCGTGGTGCTTTTCTACACCTTTGCCTAAAATTGAATTAATTAATATACAGTTTTTATGTTCGATGTCCACACACGATGAGTGTTCCAGACGTTCATGAACTTTCTTCACATTAATTTTAGTTCTTAATAAAAATGCTTGATTTCACATAAGTGGACCTTCAAATTTCATAAACGGGCCAAATTTCGTGTATTATAAATTTGAAATGCCCTGTAACGCAAAGTCTCTGCAACGCAAAGGCTCTGTAACACAAAGGCTGTACCTTTCCTTACATAACTCGTAATGATATCAAGTTGATTTTCATATTTGAACGCGCTTACATTCCATGCATAAAATGTCTATATTTTGAAAGATAGATGCATGTATGAGTATTCAAGTAGTGTATGTTCCTAACATAACATAATAAATAAAGCAACACATAAGTTTGTCAATAAAGTAGAAAGTTATGGTCCAAAATGTTGATCCGTTTCGATACATCACGGTAGAACATTTAGAAAATAAAAATGTTACCATGGAGATAGCGCTGTCCGACCTGATGTTGCGCAGAGGAATATCCGAGGTGTGCATAGGCGTGTGTCACGTGGAAATGCAAATGGTCGAAATAGAAGTATGCATAGAACGCAAAAACTATGGTTGCACACAACGCAAATCCCTGAAAATATAGATAAAGGAATAGAATTAATTAATGTATGGTAAATAGAAGAAAATACAACTAATCCATAACGTAAATCTCGAACAAGTTACGCATACTTCAATAGTATTTCTATAGGGTCAGTGAAATAGAAAGACCCTGTTTCTATCAACGAAATAATAAAACATTTTTTTCTTAAAACAATGGAATGTCTAAAAAGACGATACAATGCAGTACAGCTCGCGTAAATGAAACTGTTGATTAGATGTCCCCTTTAAATTATATTTCAGAACCAAACACATGTACCGAACTGTACACTAGTCAGATCAATATTCGAACAAAACGTTGCAAAATTAAACATAATAGATGAAGATGAAGAAATGTGTTGCTTTGATTTAACTGAAATTGTTTTTGTGATGATATATTATTCAAAATCCTCGAAAAGATTGATCAAATACACTTTACTAAAGACGTGTCTACGCCTTTCTGTCAAAAATACAACACATGACGTTCTAATTTGTTCTTGTAAAATATTTACAACCACAAAGACAATACTATTATTTCGAACGGAAGGCAACTATTGCCATAACATAAAGTTGAAATCATCAGTAAAAGAGATAACATATCGGATATTTACTTCGCTCTGAATGGGACCAGAGAACCATGTATTGATCGGTATTGATACGATACCTAAAGTCAATAACTTCCAACAATATTGCCCAATTGGAGTAGGTGTAAAATCGATTAGTTTTCTACGATAATAAATAATTCATCGACCAAAACTGTCTGGTGCGCGTACAATAATTTAGATATGGAAATGGAAATAGATCAATATATATGTAAATATTAAATGAATTAAAGCCTTTGACGAATGCAGATTGCTTACAAGGACTGATGTCCACGCTAATAGGCCTAGTGACTCAGAATAGCTACAAAGATTACAAAGTTGCCGTACACACTGCATGAAATCATGTCTACATTTGTAATATGTTTGCTTATACTGTTGAAGGAATAAGATCGTTATGTAGCCAACAATATTTTCATAAACTTTTAATCGTGTAAGACACACACAGTATTTCTGAATTATATAGGATAGGAATTAAGCAACTCCCGACCGAAACCAAAATGACGAAACATTAGATATTTATAAGTATTAAGAGACATATACAATTTCTTTCTGACGAATTCGTACATATCTAGCTAGGCTAGCACAACAATCCAGTAAAAAATGACCGTTGCCAGAACGACATAATGTCTACTACATGTATATATAAGACAATGAAATCATTTTCAATTCTATATATTCACACTGACCTCTAGGGCTCTGATGTGATATGGATCAGGTTTCTTTTTTCTTGCCATAAAAACTTTCCCGCCATACGGTAAGTCTGGATTCCATTCCGTATCATCTTTGGGTGTATATCTTTGGCGCATTCCCGTACCATCACTTGTAATTCCCGCATCCATAGCCGCCGCCATTTTGTAAATACACGCTGTAACTTTGAAAGCGCCACTAAGCGGATGCTGACACGTTGTTAATGGTTACTGCAGGTGCGCTGCTCAAAATAGTGTGACACGTGCTCTAGCTGTTCGCAATTCATTGGATTTTTTCTTCATTAACTTAACCAGTAATTAAGAGCATACCGAGCCAATATATATAGGCTATGTGATTTCAGTTTCTGATATTGGTAAAATATTTTACCGTTATTGGCATAATTAAATTATATTAGAAATCTATACAGTACAGAGTTCAACCATAAATTATTTGAAGTTTTCAATTTTGATGATGCGTACTAGGCTGAGTATATCTGCAGATTTGATAAAGAATCATAATAATATAACCAAATTGCATCGACACAGTGGGACAATGTCATAATGCTACAACTTTCAACCGATATGTACATATACATATTGGGACACATCATGCACATGCAGGCCTACGTTATAATATTATATATGGTCCCGGATATATATAACATCAAGCATGACTGGACTTTCGAAGTTAAAAGTTCAGGTATTTCATTCTAGGCAATATAACATCTTGCTGTGATTCATCTTAAATGTTTTTACACGTGCAAATTTAATACACGTACATTGAAATGTGTAGAAAAATTCATTCACTACTACGTACGTGTGTCCAGGGTGCGACATTATAATTATACTGTAATGATAATCACTTTCGTCTCATATAAAAGAAAGAAACGAAAAATCAAAATCCCCACACGAGGGACGTTTAAATTAATGATTTTTATGGATTTTATTAAAAATGTATGTTAGGCTCAGATTGTCTTGAACACGAGTGACTGACTGTAGACGACAGCGATAATACCAAAATTTAGTCGTGCATTTTTTACCCTATTCTAAGATGTCTGCGCCCATGAATCGTGTGTCATTGTAAAAGATTCGTTGATTTTTCGATCTGAAACCTTCTTATAAGAAATTGTTTGAAGAAATGAAATAATCTAAAATGGGTAAAGCCAAGAAAAAGAAATTTTCAGCTCCCAAGCCTCGTCCAACGGGATTGCCAAGTGTAGGCGAGTGTGAAGCAGAAATAGAATTGGAAGCCAACGTTGATACAAGTTCAGCAACACTGCAGCTGGTTATCGAGAAGGTCAGTAACACGCGTCTACTCTATAGAAGAGTTGGACGTCATACTAAATCTGTTAAAGATTTATAAATATCTAACGGAACTATTATGCTGTCACTTCATGTGGTGTAATTTCAATAGAATGAAACTGGAGTGAATTACAAGAATGTAGGACAAAAGCTCCCCTGGACAAAAGCTCCTCGTTGATTCTTATAGAGGCGGACAAAAGCTCTCCCATTTTTTGCACCCCGGACAAAAGCTCCCCCATTGATCATGTTATTCATTCAATAATTTCAAAGTAAATGTATCAAGTTGTCGGTAACGAAATCGATGTAACCCCTGATAGATCTAGAATATCAAATATGTTTTTGTGCAGTTTTGTACGACAAGAGTGCTCAGATATGCTTCCTGGATCGAACGTTACAACCATTATGATAGCTTTGATTGGGGAGCTTTTGTCCAGGGTGCCAAAGAAACGGGGGAGTAATGTCCGGGGTTGTAAAACAATGGGAGAGCTTTGTCCCTATCAAAATCAACGGGGAGTTTTGTCCGGATACCGAAATACAAATGTAATGGCTGTATCACCAAACATTGTTGTTGGTGATTTCAAATGAATGGATGGCTAGAGTTGAAGTTACGTGTTTGAATGTTTTAAACACGGTCTGATGTCAAAATGTCTCTGATTACTTTGTCTTCCATTTTTGGCTTGTCTGTTTTCAAAGAAAAGTCTAGCTATTGTGATCAGTTTGGCATCATACAAAAACTTTAATGTAGCTCATAACTCAGAAACTATAAGAGGTAGCAACATGAAACTTCATAGGTGGATAGATCTCACTGAGGCTGTGAACAGACAAGCTTGGCACCTCTTGAGTCTTGTGATGCTCCTGGATATAGTTAGTTGATATTGGGTCAGTCCAAATAAATTAGTCTCGATGACAAAACAATTCTTTATTTTGTTCTATCCCGCTCTTGCAAGGATGGCATTTCCCTAAGTCATTTTATAAGTTGACTGGCTGGGAAGTTGAATTAATATGCATGTTTTACTTACAGCTACAAAGCCCTAATGAAGAAAATAGAGAATGTGCCTGTATGTCAATCGCAAATTTGGTGTCGCACCAAGAAGCTTTGAAAGCCTTTCTTAAAATGAATGTTGTTAAGATCCTAGGGCCACTGGTGTTGGATCATAGCTGGGATATCAGACACAGAGCATTAGGTGCTCTGAGGTAAGTTTTGTTTAATACATTGAAGCTATTGACTATTGATGGCTTTAGTTAAAGGGGCATGCCCAGGAACTGCTGTGTCTTGGGTTTTATACACCAATAATGCGTTTATCACTTGTAAAAACAATTATTACCGAAAAGTCAAAGAAGAATGTGCCTTCAAAAATGGCCCTATAACGCACGCGTGGGTATCTATATGCCGGTTTAAATAAAAGGCTTACAAGCCTTTTATTGACGACAACGATATTTCCGATTCGTCTGAGAATTTAACTTAGCGTGCGCGCTGCCTTTCAAGCAGCAAAACAATGATATTTACCTATAATTGATCGATAGATAAGCTTTATGTCGCAAACAATGAACATGACATGAGCAATACTTACCATTTCACAGTTTGTTGACATTTTTTCCGCTTTTGACAGATCCCGAAAGGGTCGAGTTATGAAAATGACGAATATTTTCTAAGGCGTAATCGGCAGGTTTGGTAAATCTTGAAATGTGTATTTTGAGTCAAATAGCGGGACATTTCGTAAATATTTTACAGGACTTTCATTAATTGATTTTGGCATTCAAATGATACCAATTTGATTTATATTCGAGACGCTTCAGTTCCAGGGCATGCCCCTTTAAGTATTGTCTTGTATCAGTTGACTCATTTTCATTTCACAATTAGGTGATCTTAGTATTAAAGTGATTAGTTAGTGTGTATTTTGATGGTAATGCTGCTTGTGAACTGATGTATTTTGATATGAAATCTATTACTTTGTGTATTATGATAATCGTTAAAAATGTATGTAATGATAAGCCTAACGACGTTATCATATGCACACCATAGGTTTTTATAGTAAAAGTATTAGATCTTTTTTCTTCTTCAGTCTTGGTGTTTATTACTTCAGTTTTTGAGGGGCTTCTGCTGTAGGGGCCTCCATGGTCAAGTGGTTATGGTCCCTCACTAGTAATCACTAACCCCCTAAATGCTGTGAATTTGAATACAAAATTCAGATCAATGTTAACTGTCCTGCTGGCTTATGGAAGGTCACAGATTTTACCAGGTGTATGTCTGAGGCATCTCTACATTAACATTAGACACATGAGAAGTTGCACAAAATGACCCTGGCATTAAATGGCTGCATTATGAACTCTGAAATTCTTGTTAACTTTCAATACTTGTATGTTTTTTGCAGAAACTTAAGTGTTGATGGTGGAACCACTGTCTGTGAAGAAATGGTTGCCAAGGATGTGCTGACACCAGTTTTAGCCTTGATACAACAGGTTGGTATATTCATTGTATATTTTCTGACTAAACTCAGTATTGTATGATTGTTTCTTTTACTCTGGGTGAGGATTGATTTGGATGTTCACATCTGATTTGTTTGATATATTGTTGAAAAAATTTGTCATTGTGGAATAAAAGGTTGTAAAACTATTAAATCAATGAAAATAACACAAAGTACTATAAAGTTCTATAAAAAAACTATCTTTTTTTTAGTGTATAATTCTGAATGTTGCTAGAAGTGTGCTTCTTCGTAGTTTTTCTGTTTAAAGCTGAACTAACATGTAATTAGTATTAATGGTAAAAATATATATCACTGACATTTTTTTTCAGTTTGGAGATGGTGATCAATTTTCAGAGACTGAGACACAGCGAAGAAAAAGTATGATTTGTGAGACATATTCTCATGCTTTTCATCTTCTACAGAATTTATGGTTTGACATTTTTATTTTTCTTAACGTATCTGGCTAGGATAAAATCGCTAAAATAATGTAAAATGATATTTATACGTTATTTACAAAGATTAAATATCATATTTTAATACCAAGCAAAAAAAAATCTAACCGACCGCTCAAAAATGGTGTTTTATTGCGATAAATACTGCACCCCTTTATCGACTTTACCTTATCAGCGTTAAACATCTCTAACGTAATGTGCATTGTATTGGTACAATATGATACTATTAATTCATTAATGACAAACATTTGTTATAAAATCTCTTACTAGACATCAAACCTGGGCGTGGTTTCGATTATTGAACCAAAAACATAAGCGATTTTGATTGGCTATCAAAATTGAATGGGGTGTGTCAAATTCGTTGATTTCATGAGACTATGATGATCAGACACTTTAATTGTTAATTGCTCAGCTTAAAAAAACACAGTAGGTGTCATTTTCGAATTAACATTGCCGTCTTATTTGATGACGGATTTCAAAGCAGTGTGTTAATCTAGGGAACCGTGCCTCAGAATTTTGATACTTGTTTTCATTTTTTATCTATGACATATTACATAATAAACAGCGGGGTTCTGGGTACGGAATTTCTTAAAAGTCAAATATCTAACGAACGGAGTACTTTATAAAAAAACTGAGGCACGGTTCCCTGCTTTATACATTTATAGTCATTTTAAGGCTACTTGTTGTAATATATTCTTATATACAGAGTAGTTATCGTTGTTCAAAAAATTGTAAATTATGTGCGATATTGGTTTATAGGAGACCAATCAAATGTAATATTTGTTTAAAATCACTTGCAATGCACTTTATACAGTGGATTTATTTTATTATATAATTATGGTTTAGTTTTTAAATCTATAAATTGGTAAAACTTGATTTGACCTGACATCCACGCCAGATACCTTAGTTTTTTTTATAAAAGTGGTAAAATACAATGGAATGTAAAAGAGTACTCAGGTTCTCAGGTCCTACCTAACAACATTACAAGACAAATTTCATACGAGAGCAAACTGTCCAGTTAGCTTACAGAATGTCAGGGACTCCCTCTATTGCTAAGATAGAAAGTTGCTGAATGACACTTGCTGTTGGTGAACATAAAACCTTCCAGAAAAAAGCTCATTTCTAAAATTGACGTCAGTTGTTCTTATAAATGCATAAAACTTTTCTTTTGTATTTTTTTAATTGTCCTAAACTTGGATCTTGTTTATGATTCTGATATTGCTGTGTTCATTTACAGCATGAATTGTGGCCTGGCTGTTGCTACATCAAGTCAAGAGAACATTGTACCAGTTATATGTACTATACTAGACTCCACTTGCATCACTGAAGATCTCAAAATAGCTGCAGGTTTGTCACTATGTTGGCAATACTTATAATCACATACAAATGTACTTTGTTACTAATTTTTATCTTAAGTAAATTGAATACAGCAGAATACAAATCTACCCTTCTGATTTTGCTTAATTTTTGTTTGGGCAAACTATTTTCTAACATCTTGCAAAGTTTGATCTCAACTACAGTTGCATGTTTATAATATCTAGATGTCATGTAATGTACAGCGAAACATGAATGAATGGCTATTTTAGGGCTTGATCGTTCCAGACAACCAAGTTAGTGTGTATGATAAGTGAATACTGGACTTCAGAAACATAGATAAATGGCTAAAAGTTAATGTCAAGCCCTGTGCTTGTCTTGTGTTGTGATTAAAGTAAACAATGAACAGCCAACATTAAGGGGTGGGGTACTTCTTTCTCAGTCTTGTTGGCTTTGGTATACATGTTAATTTGTTCAATGTATGTAAAACAGATAAATTATGTGTCTATCACTTGACTGACAATTGCATAGTAGATGATGATAATTGCACAGTCTGTCAGGGCAATATAACCGACTCTATTTACATGGTCTTACCATATTCTGTTTTTGCTTTCTTTGACAGTTGAGTTCCTGCATACTGTAACAGAAGATAACTCCACCTTTTGTAAACCACAGTTAAAAGAAAGTATACAAAAAATAGTCCAACAGCCAGCAGATATGTCTGCTCTTGTATTGATGAGGATGCTTGCTACTGGTACATGTTCTTGTATGATTGAGATATTGTACATGTTTGTTATGATGTGTATTTATAGTGAGATAATAATTCTGATGAAGATGACTGAGACTTTGGCATGCTGAGGTTTCCATAGAGATTTTCTATTCATTGTTATTCATTTATTATAATTGATCAATCAATTAATCATATAATCAAATTTTTACTTTTTTTTACTACCATTTGATTTCTTTAGGAATTTCTATTATTCTAAGTTTCACTTTTCTAAATAAACTTTAACCAACTTCATGTTGTCTCACCCACAGCTGAATTATAAGTGAGCACAAGTGGTATGTTCTTATTGGATTAGAAACCAGAAAATTAGAATTGGAACCATCTGATTGACTTAAATTGTAGGACAGACATCATAAACTTGTTTTGTGTTCTGTATTATAGGAGTTTTAGTGAACGTTGAAGGCAGTGAGATTGTTACATCACATGCTGATTATGTTTTACCATTAGTGACAACATTATCTGAAGTTCTGTCAGTGAATGTTGTTGCTATGATACCATTGCTAGGCAACCAGACTGAAGCAAATAAAGAACAGAGTAATCAATCTATGGAGGAAATATCTGTGGTTAGTACTCACTTGATTTAATCATACAGGTTATCTTGTATTGTGAATATTCAACACTCTAAACCAATTTTGTATGAATTCTTATTTACCTTTCAAAATATAGTCAAACTTGTGAACAAAGGCCATCCTTGGGAAGGATAAAATGTGGCCTTTATTTACAGGTGATTTTTATTAAGGGGTTCATTTTATTCTTAATATGATGAAGAGTGGCTTTTCGAAAATGTGTTGGTTTAGAAATATTGACATACTTTATGATACTTAAATCTTTATGATAGTATATGATATTTTCTGTAAGTGATTAATTCCTGTCTTGATCTTTTCTTTTCTATCACAAATACAAAATTATAATGTACCAGTCTTCACGCTAACCCACTAGCCCACAGCCCGGGGCTAGTAAATTTCTGTTCGGGCTAGTGAACTTTCTTAAAATTGTGTACTCGGGCTAGTGGTAAATTTTCTATTTCCAATAGTCCACATAGAGTTCGGGCTAGTGCTTTAAAAAAATTAGTTTGAAGACTGATGTACTAAAGATGATGTTTTTAATATCAACATTACCTTGTGATACTTCAGTAAAGGATCATTCAACAAACATTAGGTACATGTGCACTCTATCTAATTGTTGACCATATTTCTTACTAAATTTAGTAGAATGTCAAGGTTGTATTGGGCAGTTCCTGCATTTCAGGAAGCTGAGGCTGGTTCCCAGCGTAGCAAAGTTTCAGAAATACAGAATTTGTTAAAAGCTCAGAAGTTAGCATTGGAAATAATTGCCAATTTATGCTGTTCTGATGGTAAGCTATATTACTTTTATCTATTTTAATGGAACATTTATTTGCATGAATCTTCAACAAATTGTAATTCATTTTGTTGGTTTAAAGATATATTATGTGTTATAATATTATGACAAAAGCCACCTTGTATATCAAGGAGTCCAAGGTTCTATGCCTAGACCATAAAAAACCTTCAAAGAAACATCTAGAAGTCCTGGCCCATAGATAAATAACTTGTGAACAGCATCCAAGTTCAAATTCAGTCTGCATGTGTTTCATCTTAAATGATATCTCTGTTTGATATTTACGTGCATGTTCAGATCAATTATGCGGATGGAAAATCATAATTATTTAAGAAACACAATTCAAAATATGCGATTTGAGCTGGGAGACTGTTCTACAGTCTTATAACCTCAGACCTGGTGTTTGTTTGATTGTTAATTATTTCTGATTAATGTAACAGATGATAATTGGGAAGATATGAATAGTGAGAGTAGTTCAGATGATTGCACTGATGTTACAATGGACGATGATACCACTGATGATGATGATACCGGCGCTCAACTTTGTGTATCTACTGAAATACATTCAGCCTATGTTTCCTGTGGTGTTGTTCCGAAGGTATGCTTGTTAAACATCTATAATAATGTTATTCTGAAACTATATACGAGAGGGCCTGATCACAAAATACACCCGTCAAGGGCCATAACTCAGAAGTGCCTGGGCCGATTGGGCTGGTTATCGACTTGATCGAGATCTCATGGCCCTAAACATTTCCATTAAGTTTGATGAGGATCTGAATTAAACTGTATGAATTAGAGAGCAGACAGTTGTGGAAGCCGCCTGCCTGCCCGCCGTGGGTTTTCCCATAATACGACCTGTTTTTCAAACCGGCGTATAAAAATGATAGATTGTTTCTGTATGATGATTCATTTCAATTGTGAGGAAGGTGTTAAGCTAGCTTACTGAAGGTCTTTGGTTGCCAGGGCCACATGACCCCAGCAGTTGGTGTGACATGAACCCTAGAGAAATAAAATATTGAACAAAGATGATATATATCCAATACCATTTGTCTTTGATTTTTGTTTATATATGTCTTGTTGACTTGTTATCTGGAGCATATGAAATTAGTGGATACAGTTTAGTACTGGTAGGTAAATTGAGAAACTCAGTCTAGGTGTTATTTCCACATAACTATTGATAAATGTTGCTACACCCAATGTAACAGGTGAAAGTGTAGTTTGTTGTATGTGTTGATTCTTTCTATAATTACAGGTTTTAGAAGCAGTTCAACCTTTGAATGATGACCAGATTGTAGCTTTAAATGAACATAAAGATATTCTAGACAGGTAAATATAATCTATAGACCACACATAACATGGATGCTTTAATGCACCAAGATTGCCAGTATACTTACCTTTTCTCTTATCTGTCCAATGACTGGTATTCTGTATTTAGAAGAAAAAATCTCTCCACTGACCAGCAACCAATCACATCCCTGTTATTATGGGAGTTCATGACTATTTATTGTGTATGAAGAGTTACCGTACATGTTTTTAAAAGTGTTGTTTGTTATTTTGAAGGAAATGTTTCCACGTTTTCATAGAAATAAATTCTTTTGCTTAAATTTTTACTCTTCGTGTTCACAATTTTACTTTCTTTTAGATTTGAAAGCAGACAGTCTCATGCATTGTTATGTCTGAATAACCTTGTAACATCATTAGACACTGATGCTTTAGGAGGTAAAGATCAGATGTACAATGTATGGAAGGGACTTCTACAGTTGTCTACTTCCAAACACAGTAAGTTGTTGGTGAAAAGTTTGTCTCTCTGTGTTTTCATAATAAGTTCATTACAGTCAAAGATACCAGTAGTAATTATAACTCAAATGATATCTTTATTGTCTAACTGACCAGTTTGAAACTGTATGATGTATTGTGGTTTCATTTATTCTTCGTTTGGCTCAATTTTTGAAGTTTTACTAAGTCTATTGGGGGGGGGGGGGGGGGGGGGGGGCATAAATTTGTGGATTTTGAATTTTCCAATTTATGAAATTTTGTGTCATTGTTTTCTGTTATTTTCTTTAATGATACCAACTCATTGATATTATTGGTTATTAATTTCATGTGTCAAAAGTTGCAAGATGCAAGATATACTTACAATAATATTGTTAAACATGTAAACATGTACAGTCAAACCTGTGTTAGTGGCCACCTCTTGATAAGGGTCACCCTGTGTATAAAGGCCATTCTTTTAAAAACTGACATTGATTATTTAGAACAAGTGACCTCTGAATAGAGGCCACCTGTCAATAAAGGCTATAGTTAATCTTTCCCAAGGGTGGCCTTTGTTTACAGGTTTGACTGTACTTCAATATGTGTTTTAAATTTGACACTTAAATTGATGGGGATTTAATTCATAGACATGTTGACTCTCCCAACAAAAAGTACCGGTTGTGAAACTACTGTATATGTGCTTAATTCTAACATTGTTTTGTAGGTATAGAAAATCAAGACTTGTTAGAGTCAGCTACAGGTGCTCTTAGAGCCGTTATGCAGAAACTATCAGAGATAGATCCTTCAAAGGTATGTCTATTTCTGTAATACAGAAACTACCTGATTATATTGACACCAGTAAAGCCATCTCTCTTCAATTTAGTTTACTTTATTAAAATGGGTTTAGCAAGTTATTGTAATGATTCTAAGTGTCTTCTTTCCCATGGTACCGTTGGCATTAATGTACGATTAGAAGCAAAAAAGAGAATGCATTTTTTGTAGACAAGATTTTTGTCTACGAGTGTATTTGCATGCTGACTTAGATTTTTACTCTTCTTTGATCAGGAATCAATCACACCCCTGATTAAAATTTACAAATTTTGTTTTTGGAAATTGTATTTGTTTAATAAAATTTTTAGTTTCAAGATGTCCAGCCTACAGACTTACAATTCATGCGTGAAATGTCTACCAAGTGCCAGTGGTCCGATGTTAGGGTCAATGCCTTACGTATTGTGGCCACTATTGGTGGAATACTAGCTCAAAGTCAGACTCCTCACGTCTTATTGAAGGTAAGGCACCCCCACCCCCAGGTTTCTGTTAACATCCAAAACATAATAATTATCACGTCAGTAGGAAAATCTTTGAAGTTTTAAAGCTTATTTGAAAGGAAAATGCATTTGTATCTGTAATAAAAAATTGACTGACTAAAAAGTTGAGTTAAAATGTTTTGAGTTCACACAGTCATCTCAAAAGCAAATGATACAATTTTAAATTTTGATATTAGGAAAATTTATACATACTCAGGGTTAACCTAGGAAAATAATAGGTTAATTTTATGGTACTTAATTGTGGATAAAAGATCTTATATATTTTCTTCCAAGACAAACATTTGCCAGTTGACTGTAAGTACACACTCTGATTACAGTGACATGTATATAAGGGAAATCTTGATTGTTATTTCTTGCATCGATGAATTGTTTCTATTTCAGGATATTGGTGTTTTATTGTTAGAAATTGTATGTCAGGATACAGATCTGTGGGTTGTTGCAGAAGCACTGGATTCTATATTTGACGTGTTCAGTGAGGACCATATAGATCCAGTACTTAAGGAGATTGGACTTGTGGATAAACTGAAAACTGTTGCACCAGTCCTCAAGTCTAAGGTCAGTTATCTTTGGATACAGGAAGTAGGCATAGTTTCTTGAACTTCAGATGTTACTTTGAGATGAGTCTTAAATCTATAAGAAGCTTATAATATAGGTAGTTTGGCAATTGACAAAAGCTAGAATTTCTCAAAGAACATTATATTTTGTATGTTCAAAATAACATAGTCCAATCTTACAGAAATGTTTATTTGCTATAAAGGGTTTAAAACTTTCAACTGTAGGTAGTAAAAATCTGGCATGAAGAATGAAAACATGTTTCTTGTCAAAATTGTTAAAATATTTTCGGGTCATAGTATTTTTTTGAAAATGGAATCCAACAATTGTTTAAGGTTGACCCTTTACAGAACAAATTAGGGTCTCCTCTGTAAGGATGGTATCTCTGAAGGATTCTGAAAGTTGATTATTTTATTTACCATATTTGAAAAAAGCAAAAAAGGGTTAAGGGCTTTGAATAATATAAAAAGAAAAACAGAGGCCTATGTTAACCAAGCATGATTTTCTCATTGTTCATTTTCCATGAGTCAACTTCTATGTTTATATAAAAAAAATTAAAAACCCTTCTATGTTCACAGGTTCAGCAGAACAGGAAGTCACTCGGTGAACATTATCCAGTCATCTCTACGGCCCGCACTAACCTTGTCAGGTTCATTAAGTACAAAATGACTCACATGAAATAGACAACTATTTCCTAGAATTTTGCTTCCTGGAATATTCACATCTTGTGTTCTGGTAATTGGTAGTATATTGTGAAAATGTATGTATCATAGACTGGAAGTCTGTGTTTTGTGATTTTCTTGTAAATATATGTGTATGTGTAAAATTTGTATATTTTACCATGACCTATGTTCAGATGTGTATTTTAAGATAATTGAAATCTGATCTAACCTGAAGAAGTTTTAGCATAGATCAGGTTTAATGCAAGGGTGCAAGTTTTCCAGTTCATACGGGATTTCCGGTACTTACATGGGTCATTCTGCTTCTTTACACCAGAAATAGTGCTGATGTGGTTTTAAAATGTGCTTATTTTTAGGGGCTTTGCCCCCCGCTGGGCTCTCTGCCTGTTAAGTTTTTTTTAGTTTTGCAAATTTGAACCCATGCTTATCTCATACTAGTATTCTAGTGTATAAAAGTACACTGTTGTTAAGGTTTATATCTTTTCATTTTAGCTTTTGAAAGGAAGTAACACTTATGTACTTATATGATAAAGCATGTACAGAAATTTGTCTGGTCAGTTTGTTTATTTGCAAATTATTTTTTATGTGATTGTTGTTGGTTTTTCTATATATTATTATTAATTAGTGGCTTGTTAATTATTCCCAAATAGTAGCTAATCTTTTTTCAGTAGGCTTTTTTTTCCATCACATAATTTTTGAGGCATTATTTTGTTTTGAATTTGTGTTTCTCCATTAAAAGAATGGAAACAATATTTGATTTCTTAACAATTGAATATCCATTGATTTTTTGATTGACAAATCAATCAATCGATTGATTGATTTGTCAATCAGTCCATTCCTTTTCTTTTTTAATGGAACAAATTTATTCATTTAGATAAAGGCATTAAGAAATTTATTTTCAAGGGCTTAAAATTATTTATGAAAATAAATAGTTGGTCGTACAAATCAAGACACAGTAATGATTAATTGGAATCAGAGATGTTTTATGGGTTTTTGAGAGTTATGTCATCATTTAATTAAAACAGTAATATTTGTCATAAAAAACATGTATCAAGTCTTCCGGTCATATATGCTAAATTCTGTAACAGTATGAAAGAGGTAGTGTCTTTTTCTTCTTGTCTTTTGTATGATCTTTCATCTAGTTGCAGAACTAATTTCAATTAATGAGTGTTCAATTTGTAGATTTGAAATACAGTCAAACCTTTGAACAAAGGTCACCTTAGGGAAATACATAATGCAACTTTTATTGACAGGTGGTCATTATTAAGTCATTCTGTTCTAAATAATCTATGACAGGATGGCCTTTATTCCCAGGATGGCCTTTATTCCCAGGATGGCCTATTCCCAGGATGGCCTTTATTCACAGGATGGCCTTTATTCTGCTAACACAGGGTTGACTGTATTCATATTTTATGATATTTTTTTTAGATCACTTTTTTTACTTCCATTTTATTTCTGAAAAACACATAAAGGTTTGTTTGATTTTTTTGGATGATTTTAAATTTTGTGCCAGTATTATTGCTATGATTGTCTCAGTTAGTCAATTGTGTGCATTAACTTGGTGTATTTGATGAAATGTTTTAATTTGTTTGATAAATAAAACCTTTAATAGATGCAGTAGTCCACTTGTTAAATATACAACTGGTCAATGAATGTACTTTATGACTTTAAATAAAGTGCAATAAATAATGACTTCTTGTGTTATTTCTTCTCATTATATGAAGTTGAACTTATCTAACAGAAGTACAAGTCAAACATGTGAACAATGGCTATCTTTTGAAAAGACAGAATGTGGCTTTTATTGACAGGTGATTTTTTTTCAGAGGTCATTTTTGCTCTAAATAATCAATGATGGTTTTTCAAAGAATGACATATTCACAGGTGGACTTTATTTGGAGGTGACCGCTAATTAACAGATTAACAGAAGTTGCAGGAACAAAAAAATTGTTCACTATAAACATGCTTTTAAAGTTTGGAATAAAACACAATCTATGCATGCTTAGCCTGTCAATGTTCAACAATAGTAGTCAGTGGATAAACTTCTACTTTTATTTCAATTAATTCATTAATTATTGTAGGAATAAAGAAACTCAGTAATATGTATATTAGCAAATTAAATACTTATATATATAGCATGTATACCTGCAATTTAACTCAGGCAGATTAAAATACAAAGCTCAAAACACTTGTGTGATGCTTTTGAAAATTAGAAAATACAAATAAATATTATATTCATAACAACTAAAAGTGAGTTTTGTGAATTAACTGATCTTAAATGCAGATATAAAGGTCACAACAAATAAAGTTATATACAAGTTTCCTAATCCAACTGTTGGGTTATTTTGAATAAAAACATGAATAAATTTCTTGAATATTTAACGTCTACATTATGGATCCCATTTTAAAAGGTAGAATATTTTATGCTAGGATTCAGAGTATTATGCATTTACACGATCACTTATCAAAGTGTATACACAACATACTGTACTTAAAAAGTTAACATTTCATATTTCAAAATAATGGGTCATCAAAATACTTAAAGGTTCCTTGAAAAATTAGATTATTGTTTTTCTCTATATGAACACATGCGGTGAAACTAGCATCATCTTTGTTCCAGACGTAGACGTCTAACAAGTCATCATCAAAACTCTCACCACTATACAACAGTTCCATGGTCTGTAAGCCACGTTTATCAATGTCACTAAAGTTTTCCATTCTTCTGTGCTTAGCCGTGTGATATAACGCATCCAGAGAGTATCGAACATAGGAGCTCCAGTTTGTGTGATTGTTACCATCCTGGTCACTGCGAGCGACCTTCACTTGGTACGATACCAGTGAATCAGGTTTCGAGTATTGCCCAAATTTCAAGGATGAATGATTTTTAGCCACTTCAGCATATTTTGTTCGCCACCATTCTGGTAAAGGCATTGGTCTACGTGTTGATCGGTCAATACTGACCACTTGGTTGATGTTGCTAAGTAACTGTTGACCTTGTAATGTCTGAGCGGTTGCTAAGGAGTTTAAGGATGAACTTCCTATGTATCCACCTCGAACCGAGATATCAAGCGGACATTTTGGAATTTTGTTATCATACATACATCTTTCAATATCCATTCTAGAAGTCACAAGAAAGGTGAGTCGGTCGGAAGTCACTTCAGCGTAATCACGGAATGTTCTTCCAGTATCATCAAGTGGCCAATGATGAGAGAAAAAACGAGCAGATTCCAACAATTTCATTAGATGCCATGGTTTTGGTAGTCCATCTAAACAAGCAATAAAATGAATTTATGTTATACTGATATACGGTACACTGAAAGAAATTTCTAAAGCAACAACTCGAGGGCTCAGCGCAACACTGACGTAACTTGTTCTTATTTCAATATGAGTTACGACACTGTTGCGTTGAGCCCTCGATTACTGCTGTTTTTGGAGTATTCGGGTTATTACGGAATCGTTGAAATTGACAATTATAGAAAAACAGGAAGTGCTTGTGAAACATGGATGCCCCCTAATGGCCAACTGGATAGTTACACTTTGACATATTGACCTCACAATCGTAAGGGGTCATCTAAATGTAATGACAAACCTCCCAACCAAATCTGAAGAACTTAGGCCAAATCGTTCTCTAGTTATAGTTCGGACAAGGTTTTTGTGCCGAAGGTCACTGTGACCTTTGACATACTGACCTCAATATCAATAGGGGTCATCTATAATTATGTGATGACCAACCTCCCAACCAAACTTGAAGAGGTTAGGCCAAATTGTTCTCTAGTTATTGGTCAGACAAGGTTTGGTTACAGACCAACCGACATGGGCAAAGCAAGATATGTTGTCCCCATGTTGTCTGTCAATTTCATTTCAGGCAATTAACGAAAAAGCACAAAATCTAACAGAAATAAAATATGACTGGAAGGAAAAATTCACAAAAATCTTTCGGTGTATATATTCTATTACAACAACAATATACCAGTAGATAGAATACTCACTTTTAGAATCAAAATCACAGTATTGAAGTCCACTAGTATGTACTAATGCACTCACTTTCTCTTCATCCACTACCATATCATAATTGAGAAGTTTAAGATGGTCCATACGTCTCTGTCTGAAATATACAATATATCCGGACATCAGAAAAAAATAACAGAAAAAAAAGATCTTACCCCCGTTAACCGATATCATGTTTGCAAGGAATCATGAAAGTCCAGGCTTCATGGTTGTCAAACATAAGATCGGTCTCCTAACTCAAATCTCACAAATCTGGTCATGTAGTGTATCCAAGTTAATTATGATATTATTGTTACATTAATAGTCTAGTGACAGCATAATCAATCTGAATAAGTATTTAACCATTAATCAGCTCTATCTTTTCAAACATTATACTTTGAGAATGGAATTAAGATAAAATTGAGCTCGGAGACTGTTCTAAAGTTTTATTACCTCGGTCCCAGGCCCCAAGGTTATAAAGTTAAAGAACAATCTGTAAGATTGAATCTCACTTCTATTCTGTGAGTATTTTAGTTAAAACGCTGGAAAAAGTCGCCAAACGACCCACAGATGGCGTGACATTAAACTCTAGTGAAATAAGATATAAACAAAGTCCCAGAGCACTATACACATCTTTGCTACAACATAGCACTTTATCATGCAGTGCGCTATTTAATTATGATATTAAAACTGGTGGTCAGAATAAGTAAAATTCTGATATTTACTATCTATCTAATATGGAAACTGACATGCTGTGTTTGTACGAGGACACTGAATTAACGCCTACGATTCTCTACCTCCATCCATTTGACATAAAATTATGTAGTCAGACGAAATCAGCTGTGACGTCCGAGGCAATTCTTGTTGATCTAACTTCTTAGACAAGTTGATTCAGTCAAAGATAGCTATGACAACATAATCATCATTTTGATAGCAAATATTTAAGACAATTAAATTTTACCAAGCTGGAAAAAATATACACCCCTAAGACTTATCAGAGACGTATTTAATACAACTGTATATTATACGTCTCTGGACTTAAATTATCAGTTAAAATAGCAATGTTCTATAAATTTACAAATAGAGTCTGGTAAGTATAGTGCCAAGTTTTAAGTTCTCTCATAGCGAAAAAAATAAATACAAAAAACTTACACTCTTAATTGGTATATATAATAAATATGTACATGTACCTCCTATAGAAATCCATATCATCAGCATGCAACATTTTTTCACAATATAATCCTCAGACATCAAATAGTCTAGCAACACAATTTAGTTTAGTATACATCTTACATTAAAATGATATGTTATGTATAATAATATTTCAGGATATCCTGAACACTAAATGAACACTGATATACCAATCCTGATAAACATTGTATTACTGATTTGATTGCAGTTTGATAAAACCACATACAGGATGCAACATTATAAAATTATTGTTTAATATGTATATGATATGCCTACACATTATGCACTAAAAGTAACTGTATAAGAACAAAAAATGCCGTATTTGTAATAATGTAAACATCATTTAATGGTTTCAAATGTGGTTAAAATTTAAAAGTCATATACGTACAGTATATATAACATTTTTTACTGGAATTACCTCACTAGTTGTGGTCAATAATGACAATTTATGTTTATATTTGATGATTCAATACAAAATAAATATACGTAGAAACCCTTGTAGTAAATATTAACATGTAGTTTAACTTAGAAGTTAGAACAATTATTATTTGAATAAATATTCAGAATATGTTCAAAATTTATAAGCAAATAATTATAAAATAAAAATAACATATAATTTAGAATACCTGTGTCCCGGAGGTCGTGTGTCCTGCATCCTGATTACTGATATTGTCAACTGTCTCCTTAGTTGTGAAATCAGACAAGGATACAAGTATCTACTCAGGTACGAGCCATAAAATGGAACGTTCATATTATCATATCATTTAGACGAGCACTATAGTACATCATGTCAAGGTTAAAATCTAGGACGTGTCAATAAAAATGATGAAATTTCTTGAACTAGGCCGGTCTTTTATTAAAATTTGGCCATTCAAATTTCCAGTAAACATTGATAAGTATTGTTCAGTATTTAATACCTTGTGAGTTTCATAGGACAAAAGGATGTGTTTGAACATCAAGTATCTGGCATTTTTATGCCAAGGGAAGTAACCTCTAGATAAAATAAAAATACTTCATAGCGATTACCTCCCTTAAAAGATTTTACATGGAATCGATCCAGGAATATATAGCATCTTTGAAATTGTTGATTACTCTAGATAATATGAATTCTTTATTTCTAAAGACGGCTTTGTCTCCATTTCATTCCTAACATGTCTTATAATACATATAGATATATATCTGCGGTTGATAAATGTCATGTTTAAAAATAGACTCACATAATCACATTCATATGTTAGTTAAATGTTGTGCAATATCGGGTGAGCCATAGCATAGTGGATATATCTAAAATGTTCTTTCATCTGAGCCTAAAGCAGCATGGACTCTTCAGGCGGCCAGACTTCGGTTGCACCGTCTGTAGAACCACTGTGCTAACTTGAAACTCATCTTTTGTTTTTCTGTAGTTTCAATTTTGTTTGCATCTCAGTTTCCATCTCTTTGAACAATTTTGATGACTTTTCAAGTCCTATAGCTATCAACGTACATATCATTAGTTCGACTCCCAATACGACATTAAATTTTATTTTTTCTTTATTTAAAACCTATATCGTGTATATGTCGGTTTCTACAATCCGTCCTGATAATACGTTCTCATTGCAAACTGATCCTTTCAATTTTATTACTCGGAAAACTATAATAAAGATACAATCGCTAAACTTATTAATAAACACAAATAATGAGATATATTTACAGATTTGATGTATAGTATAAATGTATTTAAAACATCGTTCGTTAGCGGAAATGTCACAATAATGATCACCATATATAGGGGCTCTTTAAAGTCCCTAATCACAATCAGTAATTCTGATCTGCATTAAGAGTGTTTCAGTCATTTGCATTGAAAGTAGATAATTGCTGAATTGAACCGAACTGTATACATTTTCAATTATCTTCAAATCTGAATAGTGACATGTAGACCCACTAGGCCGGGTGCATTTGTAACATGATTTAATATTGCACATGTCACTTTAATAAAACATTACTAATTTATACTTACTTCTTAAACACTTAATTAGGACGTATGGATTTATGTACATGTATAGTTATAATGTTTATACTTTAAGCGAATATCAAGCAAAATACACTCATGGCTGGTTCTAAGTATATACATGTATATTCAAAGGGTAACCAGTCTAATATATGTTTAAACTACATCAACATCTTCCTGGTTTGTATATAGAAAACAATCATGCCTAAATATAGATTCACATACATTACATTCATATATCAATTAAATGTTGTGAAATATCGGGTGAGCCATAGCATAGTGGATATATCTAAAATGTTCTTTCATCTGAGCCTAAAGCAGCATGGACTCTTCAGACGGCCAGACTTCGGTTGAACCGTCTGTAGAACCACTGTGCTAACTCGAAACTCACCTTTTGTTTTTTTCAGTCTGTAGTTTCAATTTTGTTATAAGTTCGCGTCTCATTTTGATAATTTTTATGACATTTTCAGTTCACATCTACTTACGGACCATAGGTTCGAATCCAATCCGTCATTATTCTTTCTCTATTTTTTATTCAAAATATATAATTTGTGTGGACATATTTTTACAATCTTTGTGCAACAATATTGTATATTGTGATTACATATTTGTCCTTTTTTCAATGTGTCGGAAAACTATGATATATATTCAATCGCCACACACATGGACACATACTAATATATATACATATTTGATATAGAGTGTGCATCTTCATTTTTGTTTATATAAAACATCCGTCTTTGTTAGTAGAAACATAGCATAGAACCTCAATCTTTAAAATGGAATCTCTAACGAGTCTCTATGCCTGATCAAAACTAATTGATTTTGTTGGAGCAGTTATTGAATTTAGCGGCGTGTTTCAGTTATTTAATTGAAAATTTAATTTACACGCAGCCATGGAACCTAACAGTATACTTAAAGTTTCAATTGTCTCACATCCTGACTACGAAGCTAGGGTGTTTTTCTATTTCCGAAGTTGGAACTGCTAATGAATATCAAGCAAAATGCACATTTAGCTGATTGAAATTGTATATGTTCAAATGGCAATTAGTCTAATATGTTTTATGAACCATGAAACATTGCATCAACATATATAGAAAACAATCATGCCTAAATATAGACTCATATATTACATTCATATATTAGTTAAATGTTGTGAAATATCGGGTGAGCCATAGCATAGTGGATATATCTAAATGTTCTTTCATCTGAGCCTAAAGCAGCATGGACTCTTCAGGCGGCCAGACTTCGGTTGAACCGTCTGTAGAACCACTATGCTAACTCGAAACTCACCTTTTGTTTTTTCTGTATAGTTTCAATTTTGTTATAAGTTCGCGTCTCTTTGAACAATTTTGGTGACTTTTCAAGTCCTATCTACGAACGTATCATAGGTTCGACTCCCATTACGACATTAAATTTGATTTTTTCTTTATTTAAAACCTATATCGTGCGAGTCGGTGTCTACAATCCGTCCTGATATTACGTTCTCGTTGCAAACTGATCCTTTCAATTTTATTACTCGGAAAACTATAGGAAAGAAAATAATAAAGCAGCATGGACTCTTCAGACGGCAAGACGTCGGTTGAACCGTCTGTAGAACCACTATGCTAACTCGAAACTCACCTTTTGTTTTTCTTCTGTTATTTCAATTATGTTTTAAGTTGACATCTCTTTCAAACAAAATCAATTTAGTTATTTTTCTATCATTTTCTATTCTTATATAACGTGTCGCAAGTTCGAATCCCACACGACATTTAATTTTTTTGTTATGAATTTCATTCGGCGATGTTGCAATAAATTTAAATGCGCCCTTTTTTACTTTTTTTCTCTAGTTTCAATTTTGTTTTTAGTCATTTTGATTATTTTGCGACATTTTCAGTTCATATCTAGGTTCGAATCCAACACGACCTTTACTTTTTCTGTATTTTTAAAAAAAAGTTAACAATAGTGTAGGCATATTTTTGCAACCCGTTTTGCAAATACATGTATATTCTTATTCAAACAGCTAATCCCCTTTTTTAATGTGTCGTAATACTAGAATTTAGATTCAATCGCTGCACATATAAAACATAAAATGTGACATATTTACAGATTTGACATAGTGTGTACATTCATTTAAAACATCGTTCGTTAACAGAAATGTATGTCATAAAACCTTGATCACGTTAGGGGCTATATATATATATTTGTAGTCCCTGGTCACAATTATCCAAAATCTATATAATTTTACAGCCTCCGTTATTGCATAAAGAAATGTTTCAGTTATTTAAATCGGAAATAGGAAATCTTTTGCTCGAACCTAACAGTTAATATTTTCACTGATTATTGTACATCCGCAACATTTAGCATGGGCGGTTGCTATTTTTGAAGTTTTTACGTTTAGCAATTTTCAGGAAGCTTTTCCAAAATTAGTAACCGGTGCAATGTTTCAAAAAGCGTTTAATTATTGCATCGATTGTAGTAATGAATCATGTCTAAAAATAGACTCACATAATTACATTCATATATTAGTTAAATGTTGTGAAATATCGGGTGAGCCATAGCATAGTGGATATATCTAAATGTTCTTTCATCTGAGCCTAAAGCAGCATGGACTCTTCAGGCGGCCAGACTTCGGTTGAACCGTCTGTAGAACCACTGTGCTAACTTGAAACTCACCTTTTGTTTCTTCTGTTGTGTTAGCATCTCTAGCACACAAAAATTGTGACCTTATCAGTTCTTATCTTATCTACCGTATTTATCATAGGTTCGAATCCCACCCGACATTTACTTTTTCTGTATTTTTTTATTAAAAAAAATTATATATATAATGTATATATATGTAAGCATAGGCTATTTTTGCAATAAATGTTCTTATGGCAAACTGCTGATCCTTTGTTTCAATGTGTCGGGTACTTAGTAACTAGAATTTATGGATTCAATCGCTACAAATATAAAAAATAAAATGAAATGTGATATATTTACAGATTTATATATTATGTATATAGTAGGCCTACCTGATCACATATTACTGCCTCACTTATTGCAAGAAGGGATGTTTCAGTTATTTAAATCGAAAATAGGAAATCGCTTCCTCGAACCTAACAGTTAATATTTTCAATTATCTTACATCCGTGACATTTAGCATGGGCGTATTTCTATTTTTGAAGTTTTTTCGTTTAGAGATTTTCAAGAAAGCTGCGTGTATGCTTGTCTACAAAAGGTAACCAGTGCATTATTTAAAAAATCATATCGAATTACTTCATTGATAAGAAAAACGTGCAGTAATGAAGCATGTCTAAATATAGACTAAGATATAACATTCATATGTTAGTTAAATGTTGTGAAATATCGGGTGAGCCATAGCATAGTGGATATATCTAAATGTTCTTTCATCTGAGCCTAAAGCAGCATGGACTCTTCAGGCGGCCAGACTTCGGTTGAACCGTCTGTAGAACCACTATGCTAACTTGAAACTCATCTTTTGTTTTTTTTGTAGTTTCAATTTTGTTTGCATCTCAGTGTACATCTCTTTCAACAATTTTGATGACTTTTCAAGTCCTATAGCTATCAACGTACATATCATAGGTTCGACTCCCAATACGACATTAAATTTGATTTTTTCTTTATTTAAAACCTATATCGTGTATGTCGGTTTCTACAATCCGTCCTGATAATACGTTCTCATTGCAAACTGATCCTTTCAATTTTATTACTCGGAAAACTATAGTTAAGATACAATCGCTAAACTTATTAATAAGCACATATAATGAGATATATTTACAGATTTGATGTATAGTATAAATGTATTTAAAACATCGTTCGTTAGCGGAAATGTCACAATAATGATCACCATATATAGGGGCTCTTTAAAGTCCCTAATCACAATCAGTAATTCTGATCTGCATTAAGAGTGTTTCAGTCATTTGCATTGAAAGTAGATAATTGCTGAATTGAACCGAACAGTATACATTTTCAATTATCTTCAAATCTGAATAGTGACATGTAGACCCACTTGGCCGGGTGCATTTGTAACATGATTTAATATTGCACATGTCACTTTAATAAAACATTACTAATTTATACTTACTTCTTAAACACTTAATTAGGACGTACGGATTTATGTACATGTATAGTTATAATGTTTATACTTTAAGCGAATATCAAGCAAAATACACTTATGGCTGGTTCTAAGTATATACATGTATATTCAAAGGGTAACCAGTCTAATATATGTTTAAACTGCATCAACATTTTCCTGGTTTGTATATAGAAAACAATCATGCCTAAGTATAGATTCACATACATTACATTCATATATCAATTAAATGTTGTGAAATATCGGGTGAGCCATAGCATAGTGGATATATCTAAATGTTCTTTCATCTGAGCCTAAAGCAGCATGGACTCTTCAGACGGCCAGACTTCGGTTGAACCGTCTGTAGAACCACTATGCTAACTCGAAACTCACCTTTTGTTTTTTCTGTATAGTTTCAATTTTCTTATAAGTTCGCGTCTCTTTGAACAATTTTGGTGACTTTTCAAGTCCTATCTACGAACGTATCATAGGTACGACTCCCATTACGACATTAAATTTGATTTTTTCTTTATTTAAAACCTATATCGTGCGAGTCGGTGTCTACAATGCGTCCTGATATTACGTTCTCGTTGCAAACTGATCCTTTCAATTTTATTACTCAGAAAACTATAGTCAAGAAAATAATAAAGCAGCATGGACTCTTCGGGCGGCAAGACTTCGGTTGAACCGTCTGTAGAACCACTATGCTAACTCGAAACTCATCTTTTGTTTTTTTTTCTGTTATTTCAATTTTGTTTTAAGTTGACATCTCTTTCAAACAAAATCATTTTAGTTATTTTTCTATAATTTTCTATTCTTATATAACGTGTCGCAAGTTCGAATTCCACATGACATATAATTTTTTTGTTATGAATTTCATTCGGCGATGTTGCAATAAATTTTAATGCGCCCTTTTTTTCTTTTTTTCTCTAGTTTCAATTTTGTTTTAAGTCATTTTGATTATTTTGCGACATTTTCAGTTCATATCTAGGTTCGTTTCCAACACGACCTTTAGTTGTTCTGTATTTTTAAAAAAAAGTTAACAATAGTGTAGGCATATTTTTGCAATCCGTTTTGCAAATACATGTATATTCTTATTCAAACAGCTGATCCTTTTTTTCAATGTGTCGTATTACTAGAATTCAGATTTAATCGCTGCACATATAAAACATAAAATGTGACATATTTACAGATTTGACATAGTGTGTACATTCGTTTAAAACATCGTTCGTTAACAGAAATGTGTGTCATAAAACCTTGATCACGTTAGGGGCTATATATATATATTTGTAGTCCCTGGTCACTATTATCCAAATCTATATAATTTTACAGCCTCCGTTATTGCATAAAGAAATGTTTCAGTTATTTAAATCGGAAATAGGAAATCTTTTGCTCGAACCTAACAGTTAATATTTTCACTGATTATTATACATACGCAACATTTAGCATGGGCGGTTGCTATTTTTGAAGTTTTTACGTTTAGCAATTTTCAGGAAGCTTGTCCAAAATTAGTAACCGGTGCAATGTTTCAAAAAGCGTTTAATTATTGCATCGATTGTAGTAATGAATCATGTCTAAAAATAGACTCACATAATTACATTCATATGTTAGTTAAATGTTGTGAAATATCGGGTGAGCCATAGCATAGTGGATATATCTAAATGTTCTTTCATCTGAGCCTAAAGCAGCATGGACTCTTCAGGCGGCCAGACTTCGGTTGAACCGTCTGTAGAACCACTGTGCTAACTTGAAACTCACCTTTTGTTTTTTCTGTTGTGTTAGCATCTCTAGCACACAAAAATTGTGACCTTATCAGTTCTTATCTTATCTACCGTATTTATCATAGGTTCGAATCCCACCCGACATTTACTTTTTCTGTATTTTTTTATTCAAAAAAATTATATACATAATGTATATATATGTAAGCATAGGCTATTTTTGCAATAAATATTATTATGGCAAACTGCTGATCCTTTGTTTCAATGTGTCGGGTACTTAGTAACTAGAATTTATGGATTCAATCGCTATAAATATAAAAATAAATAAAATGTGATATATTTACAGATTTATATATGCATATAGTAGGCCTACCTGATCACATATTACTGCCTCAGTTATTGCAAGAAGGGATGTTTCAGTTATTTAAATCGAAAATAGGAAATCGCTTCCTCGAACCTAACAGTTAATTATCTTACATCCGTGACATTTAGCATGGGCGTATTTCTATTTTTGAAGTTTTTTCGTTTAGAGATTTTCAAGAAAGCTGCGTGTATGCTTGTCTACAAAAGGTAACCAGTGCATTATTTAAAAAATCATATCGAATTACTTCATTGATAAGAAAAACGTGCAGTAATGAAGCATGTCTAAATATAGACTAAGATATAACATTCATATGTTAGTTAAATGTTGTGAAATATCGGGTGAGCCATAGCATAGTGGATATATCTAAATGTTCTTTCATCTGAGCCTAAAGCAGCATGGACTCTTCAGGCGGCTAGACTTCGGTTGAACCGTCTGTAGAACCACTATGCTAACTTGAAACTCATCTTTTGTTTTTTTTGTAGTTTCAATTATGTTTGCATCTCAGTGTACATCTCTTTCAACAATTTTGATGACTTTTCAAGTCCTATAGCTATCAACGTACATATCATAGGTTCGACTCCCAATACGACGTTAAATTTGTTTTTTTCTTTATTTAAAACCTATATCATGTGAGTCAGTTTCTACAATCCGTCCTGATAATACGTTCTCATTGCAAACTGATCCTTTCAATTTTATTACTCGGAAAACTATAGTTAAGATACAATCGCTAAACTTATTAATAAACACATATAATGAGATATATTTACAGATTTGATGTATAGTATAAATGTATTTAAAACATCGTTCGTTAGCGGAAATGTCACAATAATGATCACCATATATAGGGAATCTTTAAAGTCCCTAATCACAATCAGTAATTCTGATCTGCATTAAGAGTGTTTCAGTCATTTGCATTGAAAGTAGATAATTGTTGAATTGAACCGAACAGTATACATTTCAATTATCTTCAAATCTGAATAGTGACATGTAGACCCACTTGGCCGGGTGCATTTGTAACATGATTTAATATTGCACATGGCACTTTAATAAAACATTACTAATTTATACTTACTTCTTAAACACTTAATTAGGACGTACGGATTTATGTACATGTATAGTTATAATGTTTATACTTCAAGCGAATATCAAGCAAAATACACTTATGGCTGGTTCTAAGTATATACATGTATATTCAAAGGGTAACCAGTCTAATATATGTTTAAACTGCATCAACATTTTCCTGGTTTGTATATAGAAAACAATCATGCCTAAATATAGGTTCACATACATTACATTCATATATCAATTAAATGTTGTGAAATATCGGGTGAGCCATAGCATAGTGGATATATCTAAAATGTTCTTTCATCTGAGCCTAAAGCAGCATGGACTCTTCAGACGGCCAGACTTCGGTTGAACCGTCTGTAGAACCACTGTGTCAACTCGAAACTCACCTTTTGTTTTTTTCAGTCTGTTGTTTCAATTTTGTTATAAGTTCGCGTCTCATTTTGATAATTTTTATGACATTTTCAGTTCACATCTACTTACGGACCATAGGTTTGAATCCAATCCGTCATTATTCTTTCTCTATTTTTTATTCAAAATATATAATTTGTGTGGACATATTTTTACAATCTTTGTGCAACAATATTGTATATTGTGATTACATATTTGTCCTTTTTTCAATGTGTCGGAAAAATATGATATATATTCAATCGCCACACACATGGACACATACTAATATATATACATATTTGATATAGAGTGTGCATCTTCATTTTGTTTATATAAAACATCCGTCTTTGTTAGTAGAAACATAGCATAGAACCTTTATCTTTAAAAGGGAATCTCTAACGAGTCTCTATGCCTGATCAAAATTAATTGATTTTGTTGGAGCAGTTATTGAATTTAGCGGCGTGTTTCTGTTATTTCATTGAACATTTAATTTACACGCAGCCATGGAACCTAACAGTATACTTAAAGTTTCAATTGTCTCACATCCTGACTACGAAGCTAGGGTGTTTTTCTATTTTCGAAGTTGGAACTGTTAATGAATATCAAGCAAAATGCACATTTAGCTGATTGAAATTGTATTTGTTCAAATGGCAATTAGTCTAATATGTTTTATGAACCATGAAACATTGCATCAACATATATGGAAAACAATCATCCCTAAATATAGACTCATATATTACATTCATATATAAGTTAAATGTTGTGAAATATCGGGTGAGCCATAGCATAGTGGATATATCTAAATGTTCTTTCATCTGAGCCTAAAGCAGCATGGACTCTTCAGACGGCCAGACTTCGGTTGAACCGTCTGTAGAACCACTATGCTAACTCGAAACTCACCTTTTGTTTTTTCTGTATAGTTTCAATTTTCTTATAAGTTCGCGTCTCTTTGAACAATTTTGGTGACTTTTCAAGTCCTATCTACGAACGTATCATAGGTACGACTCCCATTACGACATTAAATTTGATTTTTTCTTTATTTAAAACCTATATCGTGCGAGTCGGTGTCTACAATGCGTCCTGATATTACGTTCTCGTTGCAAACTGATCCTTTCAATTTTATTACTCAGAAAACTATAGTCAAGAAAATAATAAAGCAGCATGGACTCTTCGGGCGGCAAGACTTCGGTTGAACCGTCTGTAGAACCACTATGCTAACTCGAAACTCATCTTTTGTTTTTTTTCTGTTATTTCAATTTTGTTTTAAGTTGACATCTCTTTCAAACAAAATCATTTTAGTTATTTTTCTATAATTTTCTATTCTTATATAACGTGTCGCAAGTTCGAATTCCACATGACATATAATTTTTTTGTTATGAATTTCATTCGGCGATGTTGCAATAAATTTTAATGCGCCCTTTTTTTCTTTTTTTCTCTAGTTTCAATTTTGTTTTAAGTCATTTTGATTATTTTGCGACATTTTCAGTTCATATCTAGGTTCGTTTCCAACACGACCTTTAGTTGTTCTGTATTTTTAAAAAAAAGTTAACAATAGTGTAGGCATATTTTTGCAATCCGTTTTGCAAATACATGTATATTCTTATTCAAACAGCTGATCCTTTTTTTCAATGTGTCGTATTACTAGAATTCAGATTTAATCGCTGCACATATAAAACATAAAATGTGACATATTTACAGATTTGACATAGTGTGTACATTCGTTTAAAACATCGTTCGTTAACAGAAATGTGTGTCATAAAACCTTGATCACGTTAGGGGCTATATATATATATTTGTAGTCCCTGGTCACTATTATCCAAATCTATATAATTTTACAGCCTCCGTTATTGCATAAAGAAATGTTTCAGTTATTTAAATCGGAAATAGGAAATCTTTTGCTCGAACCTAACAGTTAATATTTTCACTGATTATTATACATACGCAACATTTAGCATGGGCGGTTGCTATTTTTGAAGTTTTTACGTTTAGCAATTTTCAGGAAGCTTGTCCAAAATTAGTAACCGGTGCAATGTTTCAAAAAGCGTTTAATTATTGCATCGATTGTAGTAATGAATCATGTCTAAAAATAGACTCACATAATTACATTCATATGTTAGTTAAATGTTGTGAAATATCGGGTGAGCCATAGCATAGTGGATATATCTAAATGTTCTTTCATCTGAGCCTAAAGCAGCATGGACTCTTCAGGCGGCCAGACTTCGGTTGAACCGTCTGTAGAACCACTGTGCTAACTTGAAACTCACCTTTTGTTTTTTCTGTTGTGTTAGCATCTCTAGCACACAAAAATTGTGACCTTATCAGTTCTTATCTTATCTACCGTATTTATCATAGGTTCGAATCCCACCCGACATTTACTTTTTCTGTATTTTTTTATTCAAAAAAATTATATACATAATGTATATATATGTAAGCATAGGCTATTTTTGCAATAAATATTATTATGGCAAACTGCTGATCCTTTGTTTCAATGTGTCGGGTACTTAGTAACTAGAATTTATGGATTCAATCGCTATAAATATAAAAATAAATAAAATGTGATATATTTACAGATTTATATATGCATATAGTAGGCCTACCTGATCACATATTACTGCCTCAGTTATTGCAAGAAGGGATGTTTCAGTTATTTAAATCGAAAATAGGAAATCGCTTCCTCGAACCTAACAGTTAATTATCTTACATCCGTGACATTTAGCATGGGCGTATTTCTATTTTTGAAGTTTTTTCGTTTAGAGATTTTCAAGAAAGCTGCGTGTATGCTTGTCTACAAAAGGTAACCAGTGCATTATTTAAAAAATCATATCGAATTACTTCATTGATAAGAAAAACGTGCAGTAATGAAGCATGTCTAAATATAGACTAAGATATAACATTCATATGTTAGTTAAATGTTGTGAAATATCGGGTGAGCCATAGCATAGTGGATATATCTAAATGTTCTTTCATCTGAGCCTAAAGCAGCATGGACTCTTCAGGCGGCTAGACTTCGGTTGAACCGTCTGTAGAACCACTATGCTAACTTGAAACTCATCTTTTGTTTTTTTTGTAGTTTCAATTATGTTTGCATCTCAGTGTACATCTCTTTCAACAATTTTGATGACTTTTCAAGTCCTATAGCTATCAACGTACATATCATAGGTTCGACTCCCAATACGACGTTAAATTTGTTTTTTTCTTTATTTAAAACCTATATCATGTGAGTCAGTTTCTACAATCCGTCCTGATAATACGTTCTCATTGCAAACTGATCCTTTCAATTTTATTACTCGGAAAACTATAGTTAAGATACAATCGCTAAACTTATTAATAAACACATATAATGAGATATATTTACAGATTTGATGTATAGTATAAATGTATTTAAAACATCGTTCGTTAGCGGAAATGTCACAATAATGATCACCATATATAGGGAATCTTTAAAGTCCCTAATCACAATCAGTAATTCTGATCTGCATTAAGAGTGTTTCAGTCATTTGCATTGAAAGTAGATAATTGTTGAATTGAACCGAACAGTATACATTTCAATTATCTTCAAATCTGAATAGTGACATGTAGACCCACTTGGCCGGGTGCATTTGTAACATGATTTAATATTGCACATGGCACTTTAATAAAACATTACTAATTTATACTTACTTCTTAAACACTTAATTAGGACGTACGGATTTATGTACATGTATAGTTATAATGTTTATACTTCAAGCGAATATCAAGCAAAATACACTTATGGCTGGTTCTAAGTATATACATGTATATTCAAAGGGTAACCAGTCTAATATATGTTTAAACTGCATCAACATTTTCCTGGTTTGTATATAGAAAACAATCATGCCTAAATATAGGTTCACATACATTACATTCATATATCAATTAAATGTTGTGAAATATCGGGTGAGCCATAGCATAGTGGATATATCTAAAATGTTCTTTCATCTGAGCCTAAAGCAGCATGGACTCTTCAGACGGCCAGACTTCGGTTGAACCGTCTGTAGAACCACTGTGTCAACTCGAAACTCACCTTTTGTTTTTTTCAGTCTGTTGTTTCAATTTTGTTATAAGTTCGCGTCTCATTTTGATAATTTTTATGACATTTTCAGTTCACATCTACTTACGGACCATAGGTTTGAATCCAATCCGTCATTATTCTTTCTCTATTTTTTATTCAAAATATATAATTTGTGTGGACATATTTTTACAATCTTTGTGCAACAATATTGTATATTGTGATTACATATTTGTCCTTTTTTCAATGTGTCGGAAAAATATGATATATATTCAATCGCCACACACATGGACACATACTAATATATATACATATTTGATATAGAGTGTGCATCTTCATTTTGTTTATATAAAGCATCCGTCTTTGTTAGTAGAAACATAGCATAGAACCTTTATCTTTAAAAGGGAATCTCTAACGAGTCTCTATGCCTGATCAAAATTAATTGATTTTGTTGGAGCAGTTATTGAATTTAGCGGCGTGTTTCTGTTATTTCATTGAACATTTAATTTACACGCAGCCATGGAACCTAACAGTATACTTAAAGTTTCAATTGTCTCACATCCTGACTACGAAGCTAGGGTGTTTTTCTATTTTCGAAGTTGGAACTGTTAATGAATATCAAGCAAAATGCACATTTAGCTGATTGAAATTGTATTTGTTCAAATGGCAATTAGTCTAATATGTTTTATGAACCATGAAACATTGCATCAACATATATGGAAAACAATCATGCCTAAATATAGACTCATATATTACATTCATATATAAGTTAAATGTTGTGAAATATCGGGTGAGCCATAGCATAGTGGATATATCTAAAATGTTCTTTCATCTGAGCCTAAAGCAGCATGGACTCTTCAGACGGCCAGACTTCGGTTGAACCGTCTGCAGAACCACTATGCTAACTCGAAACTCACCTTTTGTTTTTTCTGTATAGTTTCAATTTTCTTATAAGTTCACGTCTCTTTGAACAATTTTGGTGACTTTTCAAGTCCTATCTACGAACGTATCATAGGTTCGACTCCCATTACGACATTAAATTTGATTTTTTCTTTATTTAAAACCTATATCGTGCGAGTCGGTGTCTACAATGCGTCCTGATATTACGTTCTCGTTGCAAACTGATCCTTTCAATTTTATTACTCAGAAAACTATAGTCAAGAAAATAATAAAGCAGCATGGACTCTTCGGGCGGCAAGACTTCGGTTGAACCGTCTGTAGAACCACTATGCTAACTCGAAACTCATCTTTTGTTTTTTTCTGTTATTTCAATTTTGTTTTAAGTTGACATCTCTTTCAAACAAAATCATTTTAGTTATTTTTCTATAATTTTCTATTCTTATATAACGTGTCGCAAGTTCGAATTCCACATGACATATAATTTTTTTGTTATGAATTTCATTCGGCGATGTTGCAATAAATTTTAATGCGCCCTTTTTTTCTTTTTTTCTCTAGTTTCAATTTTGTTTTAAGTCATTTTGATTATTTTGCGACATTTTCAGTTCATATCTAGGTTCGTTTCCAACACGACCTTTAGTTGTTCTGTATTTTTAAAAAAAAGTTAACAATAGTGTAGGCATATTTTTGCAATCCGTTTTGCAAATACATGTATATTCTTATTCAAACAGCTGATCCTTTTTTTCAATGTGTCGTAATACTAGAATTTAGATTCAATCGCTGCACATATAAAACATAAAATGTGACATATTTACAGATTTGACATAGTGTGTACATTCGTTTAAAACATCGTTCGTTAACAGAAATGTGTGTCATAAAACCTTGATCACGTTAGGGGCTATATATATATATTTGTAGTCCCTGGTCACTATTATCCAAATCTATATAATTTTACAGCCTCCGTTATTGCATAAAGAAATGTTTCAGTTATTTAAATCGGAAATAGGAAATCTTTTGCTCGAACCTAACAGTTAATATTTTCACTGATTATTATACATACGCAACATTTAGCATGGGCGGTTGCTATTTTTGAAGTTTTTACGTTTAGCAATTTTCAGGAAGCTTGTCCAAAATTAGTAACCGGTGCAATGTTTCAAAAAGCGTTTAATTATTGCATCGATTGTAGTAATGAATCATGTCTAAAAATAGACTCACATAATTACATTCATATGTTAGTTAAATGTTGTGAAATATCGGGTGAGCCATAGCATAGTGGATATATCTAAATGTTCTTTCATCTGAGCCTAAAGCAGCATGGACTCTTCAGGCGGCCAGACTTCGGTTGAACCGTCTTTAGAACCACTGTGCTAACTTGAAACTCACCTTTTGTTTTTTCTGTTGTGTTAGCATCTCTAGCACACAAAAATTGTGACCTTATCAGTTCTTATCTTATCTACCGTATTAATCATAGGTTCGAATCCCACCCGACATTTACTTTTTCTGTATTTTTTTATTAAAAAAAATTATATATATAATGTATATATATGTAAGCATAGGCTATTTTTGCAATAAATATTATTATGGCAAACTGCTGATCCTTTGTTTCAATGTGTCGGGTACTTAGTAACTAGAATTTATGGATTCAATCGCTACAAATATAAAAAAATGAAATGTGATATATTTACAGATTTATATATGAATATAGTAGGCCTACCTGATCACATATTACTGCCTCAGTTATTGCAAGAAGGGATGTTTCAGTTATTTAAATCGAAAATAGGAAATCGCTTCCTCGAACCTAACAGTTAATATTTTCAATTATCTTACATCCGTGACATTTAGCATGGGCGTATTTCTATTTTTGAAGTTTTTTGGTTTAGAGATTTTCAAGAAAGCTGCGTGTATGCTTGTCTACAAAAGGTAACCAGTGCATTATTTAAAAAATCATATCGAATTACTTCATTGATAAGAAAAATGTGCAGTAATGAAGCATGTCTAAATATAGACTAAGATATAACATTCATATGTTAGTTAAATGTTGTGAAATATCGGGTGAGCCATAGCATAGTGGATATATCTAAATGTTCTTTCATCTGAGCCTAAAGCAGCATGGACTCTTCAGGCGGCCAGACTTCGGTTGAACCGTCTGTAGAACCACTATGCTAACTTGAAACTCATCTTTTTTTTTTTGTAGTTTCAATTTTGTTTGCATCTCAGTTTACATCTCTTTGAACAATTTTGGTGACTTTTCACGTCCTATAGCTATCAACGTACATATCATAGGTTCGACTCCCAATACGACATTAAATTTTCTTTTTTCTTTATTTAAAACCTATATCGTGTATGTCGGTGTCTACAATCCGTCCTGATAAAACGTTCTCATTGCAAACTGATCCTTTCAATTTTATTACTCGAAAAACTATAGTCAAGAAAATAATAAAGCAGCATGGACTCTTCGGGCGGCAAGACTTCGGTTGAACCGTCTGTAGAACCACTATGCTAACTCGAAACTCATCTTTTGTTTTTTTTCTGTTACTTCAATTTTGTTTTAAGTTGACATCTCTTTCAAACAAAATCATTTTAGTTATTTTTCTATAATTTTCTATTCTTACATAACGTGTCGCAAGTTCGAATCCCACATGACATTTAATTTTTTTGTTATGAATTTCATTCGGCGATGTTGCAATAAATTTTAATGCGCCCTTTTTTCTTTTTTTCTCTAGTTTCAATTTTGTTTTAAGTCATTTTGATTATTTTGCGACATTTTCAGTTCATATCTAGGTTCGTTTCCAACACGATCTTTACTTTTTTTGTATTTTTAAAAAAAAGTTAACAATAGTGTAGGCATGTTTTTGCAATCCGTTTTGCAAATACATGTATATTCTTATTCAAACAGCTGATCCCTTTTTTCAATGTGTCGTATTACTAAAATTCAGATTTAATCGCTGCACATATAAAACATAAAATGTGACATATTTACAGATTTGACATAGTGTGTACATTCGTTTAAAACATCGTTCGTTAACAAAAATGTATGTCATAAAACCTTGATCACGTTAGGGGCTATATATATATATATATATATTTGTAGTCCCTGGTTACAATTATCCAAATCTATACAATTTTACAGCCTCCGTTATTGCATAAAGAAATGTTTCAGTTATTTAAATCGGAAATAGGAAATCTTTTGCTCGAACCTAACAGTTAATATTTTCACTGATTATTATACATCCGCAACATTTAGCATAGGCGGTTGCTATTTTTGAAGTTTTTACGTTTAGCAATTTTCAGGAAGCTTGTCCAAAATTAGTAACCGGTGCAATGTTTCAAAAAGCGTTTAATCATTGCATCGATTGTAGTAATGAATCATGTCTAAATATAGACTAAGATATAACATTCATATATTAGTTAATTGTTGTGAAATATCGGGTGAGCCATAGCATAGTGGATATATCTAAAATGTTCTTTCATCTGAGCCTAAAGCAGCATGGACTCTTCAGGCGGCCAGACTTCGGTTGAACCGTCTGTAGAACCACTATACTAACTTGAAACTCACCTTTTGTTTTTTTCTATTGTTTTAGCATCTCTAGCACACAAAGTTTGTGACCTTATCAGTTCTTATCTTATCTACCGTATTTATCATAGGTTCGAATCCCACCCGACATTTATTTTTTCTGTATTTTTTTATTCAAAAAAAAAATATATAATGTATATATGTAAGCATAGGCAATTTTTGCAATATATATTCTTATGGAAAACTGCTTCAATGTTCAATGTCATTTGTTTCAATATGTCGGGGAGTTAGTAACTAGAATCACAGGCAGAAGTAACGGACCTGTGATGGTAAATTGCAATAAATTCTACATAAAACAAAATAACTCGAAATCGGGATTTGAACTTTTGAATAGAAATTTCTTTATTATACACCGCCATGTCACTATAAAACCGACTATAAACAATATTAACCAATCAGAAATCACGTAACATTTATAATAGCAATATATATATATATATGGCGGTGTACGATAAAGAAATTTCTTTTCAAAAGTTTAAATCCCGATTTCCCGAATATTTTATTTTTCATTTAAGGTTACTATGGGCTAAGTTATTTTGTTTTATGTAGAATTTATTACATTTTTACCATCACAGGTCCGTTACTTCTGCCTGTGACTAGAATTTAGATTCAATCGCTACAAATATAAAAAAAACATTAAATGTGATATATTTACAGATTTATATATATATAATGTGCCTGATCACATATTACTGTTTCCGTTACTGCATGAAGGGATGTTTCAGTTATTTAAATCGAAAATAGGAAATCGCTTCCTCGAACCTAACAGTTAATATTTTCAATCGTCTTACATCTGTGACATGTAGCATGGGCGTATTTCTATTTTTTAAGTTTTTTCGTTTAGAGATTTTCAAGACAGCTGCGTGTATGCTTGTCTACAAAAGGTAACCAGTGCATTATTTAAAAAATCATATCGAATTACTTCATTGATAAGAAAAATGTGCAGTAATTAATCATGTCTAAAAACAGACTCGCATATTACATTAATATATTTGTTAAATGTTGTGAAATATCGGGTGAGCCATAGCATAGTGGATATATCTAAATGTTCTTTCATCTGAGCCTAAAGCAGCATGGACTCTTCAGGCGGCCAGACTTCGGTTGAACCGTCTGCAGAACCACTGTGCTAACTCGAAATTCATCTTTTTTTCTGTTATTTCAATTTGTAAATTCGCATCACTTTCTAACAAAATCATTCTGGTTATTTTTCTATCATTTTCTGTTCTTATATACATACGTGTCGCAAGTTCGATTCCCACTCGACATTCATCTTTTTAAAATTTCATTCGGCGATGTTGCAATATATTTCAATGCGCCTTTTTTTGCTCTGTGTGTGTAAATCAGTTGGCTCATTTTGACATATTTGAGTACCACCAGAAACGGATCTGTCGTAAAAACATCAGTGGGGGTTTTAAAGCGATGAAAGGACGTTCAACCTCACACTTGTTTCACGGTTTATTTCCTTGCATGCCATTTTATTCCTGATTGTTGATTCCATAAGTAATATGTTATTTGTAGAAACGTTATTTTCAGGATACACAATGACAATAAGTTTAAAACTAACACAATATAATACGCATTACCTAAATAATGAAACCATAAATTTAAAGAACCGGTCTAATGATTGTACGTATTATATACATTAATAAATTGTCGGTCGATTTCACGGTCATTGCGAACTTTAGGAATGCTCGTTTTATTTGCGGCACAGCCTTATCTCTTATCTATAACCATGTCGCAATAGTTGGTTACTTGAATTGGTTCTTATCTTAAACACAAAGTAAGTTTCTATGCTTTTTTACTTGAATTTATTCTACAAAAACTTACATTATGTGTTCGGTTTCTTCATAAATCTTAATTCGCTGCGTTTAACCTTAATTTGTTTTAAAACTGGAGGCATCGCTTAAAGGTAAGCAGAATCGACTACTTTTTTGTACTGTCAACAAAACGTTTAAGGACCCTAGTATTCTTGTTGAACATATTTATACATTGAGACAAATAAGAGGATGTCGTGTTCGAATGGTAATGGTCTCCGACTTGTTACATTAGACCTCACCGCTGTGTGTTCGAATCCCATCCGGGATCAAACTTCACACATGAGGAAGCTGCGTACCAAGGTAAAATACGGTAAAAAGGTCGGTAGTTCTACCCAGTTGTAAGCCCAGGATCTTCCACCACTGTTTAAACTGGAATGAGACCAAATGATACTGACTGGCAGTGCTAAGTTAAACACCAGGGAAAAGAGATCCAGCTGAGAAATTTTGTAGGGACTGTAATATGAATCCCTCTTTTTTAATGGGATGTACGCAGCATCCGTTCGAAATCTCACCACACGGCATAATAAAAAATCCATAAAAAGTACATAAATACGGTTTGTTAAGAATAACAACGAATCGTGCAAGTTGTCGTTATAATGGAATTGTTTGAATATTTGTTCAAAGTGGCCACCATGACATGTTTGCAGTATATCGCGTTTTTAAAATTTTTATTAACTGAATCTCATTATTAAGTAAAAAGACAAATTCATTTTGTAGTTGAATTTGATTTTGATATACAAAAATGTACAGATGCATTCTTATTTTAGGGTAGTCAATAAAAATGCTGACAGTTTATTTCTTCCTTCTTATTGGGACAACTGCAGGTATATTTATATTTGTTTACATCGTGATATTTATTATGATAAACTTTAGGGCCAGAAAACCGGTCTTTACATTGAGATGGTTTCATTTTTGACCCAGGTACATGTCTTGGATTGTCCTCCAGCATTAAAAAGAGAGTCGTAGCCATTAGACCCTGAATATTAACCACTTATCCACTGAATTAATCTGATTATTTTTTTAGTATAATATTTTCTTGCATTAGATAAACTACTTCTGGCAAGCATGTCATAGACGTTTCCCCATATTTCTTACTTTATTAGTTCTTGGTGGATCTATATGTTTGAAGTGTGACGATGTTCCATTACCAAACTTGTGTTCAGAATTGATAGAATGTGGATCTCACGAGGTACCCTTGTTTTACTGTTATTACTTGTGCAATTATCGCTTTCTCATTCTTACAATGCCTTTTAATACTTTGACCTAAATATATTACTTTCTAAAACAAACAATCAAAGTTCTTTAAAGTGCATGTATTTAAACAAGTATTATTAGACAAAAAAATGCGTTCTGTAGCATCTGTCTGTAAACGTGGAATAAGATCATACATGTTATACATTTTGTATATAAACAACAATAAATTGTTCTTTGAATACTGATTAAGTGAACACTTTTCGTGGTTGCTTATTAATCAGCATGAATTAAAATGCTTAATTTCGAGCCACACAAAATTTATTTGAAATCAAATTATTATTTTAGTCATGCGTGGTGAACCAGTATGTTACGTCATTCGGTACTGTGTCGTACAAACTAGGGTGTTCCGACAAGGTGGTAAGTGAATATTGAATTCTTAAATAATTTTAAGGTCCGGATGGAGAACATATATCATGTGTGAGTTTCATGCTAGTAGTTTATCATTTTCAAGTATCTGAAACGACTGTAATACTCTTAATTTACTAATGTTGACATCAGTTCATTTGACATTAAACTCTTCCTGTTTGACTTAATCCATTCGACATTAAAATCTTCATGTTTGATAATAATCCATTCGACATTTAAATCTTCATGTTTGACATTAGTCCGTTCGACATTAAAATCTTCATGTTTGATATTAATATAAAGGCATGCCCAGCAAAAGGTGCAAAAAGAAGGGACAGCATATTGACTTGTACAGAATGTTGTGACGGGGATTTGTGTAATGCTGCAGGATGTGGACAACAAGGTTGGTTATCTCGACTTGTCGTAATTACTGAACTCCTGATTCTTGATTTGGGCTCTACTTCCGTCCAGTTGATCAGATTCTACCATACATACCGAATCTCTTAGTTAGTGAGGAACACACGAACTGTCGTAACCTTTATCTATTATGTTAACTTGTTTTAATTCATCGGCTCAGTCGTCATGGAGCATCAGTTAGTAAAAGTGGGAGCTAGGTCATTGTTTCTATCAATACAAGTAATAACCGAAGATGCTTGAATTAAACTACTGGTGGATATACCTTCCGTTCTTAAATTTAAGTTTACAAACTACAGAAAAGAATCTGCTACTTTTGGGTATTTTCTTTCTCAAACTAATATTTATATGTACTTTATTGACAGGTTTCAGTGACCAGTTTGGACCTCTGTGTTACGCATGTCCACTTCAGCTAGGACAAGAAACTTGTAACAAAATATCTCTTTGTGGAAAGGATCAGGTAGGACTCAACATGTATATGAAGTTCGTGGGTTTGTTTCATATTATATACATCTTAGTTAAGATAACAGATCTGCATAACACATTGTGGGGAATCCACGTGACCTAGTGACGTCACAATGTTATCGTTACAAGCGCGTTTTCTGTCAATTGAACTAGGAAAACATCACGTAAGTGCATTATTTTTCGTTTTCTTCTAAAGCCGCATAACTGTTGCAACTCCTTACATAAAAGGCTACCTCCGGTTCAGATGTTTGTCACTGTAGGCCCGCTACTTTTTTGCTTTTCTTGTCCCTTTATGTAAGGAGTTGCAACAGTTATGTGGCTTTAGAAGAAAACGAAAAATAATGCACTTACGTGATGTTTTCCTAGTTCGAATGACAGAACGATAACATTGTGACGTCACTAAATCACGTGGATTCACCACACTGTAACATTATTTACTTATAAAATATCTTAATAACCATGTTGATTGTTTTGGGATCCATTTGTCAAGGTATAAATTCCCTTGGCTTTAGAATGAATAAAACAGTTTATGGAATTCCTGGGTATGATTTTCCTAAAGATAAAGGTTAAACTTGCGCATTGTGAACACGATCCTACATCAGATAGCTGACCAACACATTGTTTTTATGACGTAGGTATGTGGAATTCGGCATCTAAAAATGGCAGGTGCCCCGGATAACTTGTTTGAAACTAAATGTTACGAGGCAAACGTAAGTGAAAAAGTTTTGTTTGGTTGAATAAAACACAACTATAGTTTTCTGATGGTGTATTTATTACATGAGATATATCCCGACTCTTAATCAAATCATACGCCCTGTTCAATCGGTTTAATTGTATTCAACCAAAAATATTAGTATATTAAGGTAAATTAGTTTACACAGTAAAATTCACATATTTTTAGTGTAACTATTGCATAACTTAAATGCATTAGTTTTTTTGGAAACTTAAATAAGCGAGAACATTTAAATAAGAAACTTACTATAAATGTTAGGTATACATATAATGTTAGGTATACATATAATAGTTTCACTCACTAATTACTCTTATGTAATTTTACATTTTGTTTGCATTCCTGAATAAGGATGACAAAAAAGCATTCCTAGAAAGTCCACCTTCCTCGAAATACTACATTCCTTAAACCCCACGAATCCAAACCTGCCAAACACACAGGACTATAGAAAAAAGCCGGACAAAAACGTTCTTTATAAGACTCAAACATGATTGGTTTTATCCTGACAGGAATGTAACAGAGATACCATCGGGTTTATTTCTAAGTCAGCTGAGTGTATGTCTTGCTGTAATTCTACACTTTGTAATCATTATGATCCTAGAGCGACATGCGATGGTCACATTACTACGACCACACGTAAAATGACCACCACCACCGCAACAACAACAACAGCAGCACCAACAACTCTTACAGTCACTACTAAACAACCGACCAATACTGAAGGTTTGGTAGAAGTTTGTTCACTTTAAAGGGGCATGCCCTGGAACTGAAACGTCTCGAATATAAATCAAATTGGTATCATTTGAATGCCTAAATCAATTAATGAAAGTCCTGTAAAATATTTTCGAAATATCCCGCTAGTTGACTCAAAATACACATTTCAAGATTTACCAAACCTGCCGATTACGCCTTAGAAAACATTCGTCATTTTCATAACTCAACCTTTCGGGATCTGTCAAAAGCGGAAAAAATGTCAACAAAATGTGAAATGGTAAGTATTGCTCATGTCATGTTCATTTTTTGCGACATAAAGCTTATCTATCGATCAATTATAGGTAAATAACATTGTTTTGCTGCTTGAAAGGCAGCGCGCACGCTAAGTTAAATTCTCAGACGAATAGGAAATATCGTTGTCGTCAATAAAAGGCTGTAAGCCTTTTATTTAAATCGGCATATAAATACCCTCGCGCGCGTTATAGGGCCATTTTTGAAGGCACATTCTTCTTTGACTTTTCGGTAATAGTTGTTTTTACAAGTGATAAACGCATTTTTGGTGTATAAAACACAAGACACAGCAGTTTCAGGGCATACCCCTTTAACGCTGTCATAGGCAATGTATATCTTTCTTCTTTTTTATAAAAAAAAATAAAGACCAGCTGCCGCCCATAACGTATGTCTCGTACGTAATTGAATGTTGTTTATTCTATATTCGCTTTGCATGGAATAATTATCTATATGTCTACATTATAATTTTTATTACAATAGAGAAAATGTACCAAACACAATATTTATCACACACCCAGCAACTTATTATAATACACTGTCTTGTAGTATGTGAAGATGTTCCTGGTAAAATATGCCAACCTGTGACTTGCTATACAAACACCCACTATTTGCAAACAAATTGTAAAAAGACGTGTGGCTATTGTGGCCAGGGTGGACCAGCTGCAAGTAAGAGATACTTACCTATCTTTATTTAGATTTTTTTAAAACAAACACTCATGTATAGAAGGACTAGTACTATTTATTTTATGCTCCTACTATGGCATAGCCCATTGTTGATGTAGTTGATGTTGTTTAACAGGACATATAATTAATATAGCTGGTTGTAACATATAACAACATATCTATGTGGATAACTAACCGACTATCAACATAATACAAGATGCTCAAATATTGTAAGTTATTACTAAGGATGGAAATGATCTGTTATTAAGATAACTGGTCAATCTGTCAGTTTTCTTAATAGAGAACCGGTTCATCAAACATGAGCCATTCTTAATATATACTAGTATTATCTTGTATGGACAGATAACTAACATATACGGCGGTAATACTTACATAACTCGTATATTCGGACAGTACAGGGATTTTGAGAGCTGGTTGATAATTTTCATTTTGGTTTTATGTCAGTTCAATCATAAACAATGTAAAAAAAACGTACAAAGCTTTGATGTGTTGTTATCTGGAGCAGGATAATCAATCGTGTGCGTTTCAGGACAAATAAGCTTTCAGGACCATAAGCTTCCAGGACTATAAGCTTTCAGGACCATTAGCTTTCAGGACCATTAGCTTTCAGGACTATAAGCTTTCAGGACCATTAGCTTTCAGGACCATTAGCTTTCAGGACTATAAGCTTTCAGGACCATTAGCTTTCAGGACCATTAGCTTTCAGGACTATAAGCTTTCAGGACCATTAGCTTTCAGGACTATAAGCTTTCAGGACCATTAGCTTTCAGGACCATTAGCTTTCAGGACTATAAGCTTTCAGGACCATTAGCTTTCAGGACTATAAGCTTTCAGGACCATTAGCTTTCAGGACTATAAGCTTTCAGGACCATTAGCTTTCAGGACCATTAGCTTCCAGAGAGTTAAACTGTATATATGGGGTATGCGGCGTCATTACAATTGAGCTATTACCGAAAACGATACATTGTAGTTAGAAAATAATCTATGTAAATTTTGATGTTAAATTCTTATGACACAAATTTATGTTGTTTTGTAGCCGTTGCAGCAACATCGACAACTACAACACAGATCACAGCAAGACCTGATGCTGGTAAATTATTTGATTAAGGCGTAAGCATGTTTGTTTCTGGTTATCCAACCAGACATGATTTTACCCGTGACCCCAGATTTTTATAAGGTCAAAGGAACGATACATCTAGCTGTCTCTTTTTTACCTTTCTACACATCCCTATCTTATTGAACATGAAAATGTAACCAAAAACAAACAATGCGTATGTTCATAATAAGTGGTAAAGCCATACTTAACAAAAACTGTTTCAAAGATACACCGACTCTCAAACTTTTCAAGGATTTTATTTTTGTTTTCCGTTTTCGTTACAAGCAAATAATGCTTACAAAACTGCCAACCTATTAAACCTTGGGTCACTTACCTGCCTCCAAACTACAAGCTTCGTTTAAGCCTTTGATGACCTCTTTGGAACAAGTAAGTTCAGGTGTGCCATAAATGTCTTATGATCAAAGTTCATGCAAGTATTATCAACTTACATGTGACATAGTGACAACCCTTCTCATTTAGGGTCAAGACATGTTGTTTCATATTCTATTGGTTTAAATCACCGCAGACATTTATTCGTTATACCACAAACACCACATATGTAATATCTTCTTCATATACTACTTTATACAAGTATAACCAGAATCTTAAATTTCAGTGTTCGATCTCTACTGTAAGGATTTGTTTGCTGGATGTAAAGCTAACTTTGATATTTGTCATACTCCCGACTACGCCGATTGGACACGTACGGGGTGTGAGAAAACGTGTGGATATTGTTATTCTAGTGTTGATCCAGCACCTGTCGGCTAGTTTCTGTACGTATTTATCATTAGTTAAAACATACCTTACTGTTTTCACTTCTTTCATGTTTACATAACATTATTTATATACCCAATATAAAGCTAAATGTCCAGCTACACATTCTACAACATAGTTACGATACTCCCCGTTATTAGATCATTGAACATATAATTTCCATCTACCTTATTCTATTCAATTGTCATATCCGAACTGTATTCAGGGTGTCGTTTGTAGTTATATCCAAAGACATGTGACCCAACAGTATTCGAATAACACTTGTTTTTGTATATTTTAGGAGTGACACGTGATTTGTTGCTGGTACCCTGGTGTGCATGTTACCCGTACATTGTTGGTGTAAACAGTTGTTGTTACAATCTGATAATTTTATAAACCTCATTCTTACCAGTCATTAAATAAATTTCCCGAGTGACACCATAATTTTTCGACTTTTTACAATGAAATTATATTTTACACTCTACCGCAAAATAACAAAAGAAAGAAAAAAAACCTCCAGCAACATGAGGTAGCTGAGGATTGAACAAATGACACGTGCTGTGGATGTCACGTGATTTTAACAAAAAATTGTCATGTTTTTTGTGTGTGAAAATTTACATGAATATAATGCATCTGTGAATCATACGTATAACATTAGAAGGTAAACAGTTATCAGTGGTATGTGGACGAACCGATAAGTAAACAGTTATCAGTGGTATGTGGACGAACCGATAAGTATACAGTTATCAGTGGTATGTGGACGAACCGGTAAGTAAACAGTTATCAGTGGTATGTGGACGAACCGGTAAGTAAACAGTTATCAGTGGTATGTGGACGAACCGGTAAGTAAACAGTTATCAGTGATATATGGACGAACCGGTAAGTATTGTCAGGCAATCCAGGAGCACTGATTAGGTAAATTAACTGCTACATTTGAATGGTATACCACAAGCTTAATTCAATTTAGGGGGTCTTTGTGGAAGCTGTCCCGGTGGCTTACATAAGGTCGATGGTTTTATCCAGGTGTATCCACTAGATATTCTTTCACCGTTATAAACTGGTTGCTAAGTAATCTTGTCTGTTGGTGCGACGTAAAATCCCTGAGGGAAAAATACTTCGTTTTCAAAACCGTACATTAGAATATGATAAGATCAAATTTTCGGCGACCTGAGACAAACTACATGTATATCGACAGCAATGAGATACAGCCGGACATGTTCTGGGAAAAATGAATGATGTACTTAACTGTACTTAACTGTATCCAATTCTTCGTCCTTTCTAACTTCATCATAACAGTGTTTCACAGTACAAGTAGTTATAATTATGTTAGTTGGACGACTTTTCTGAGATAAAAGATCGAGACATATAATTTTGTTTTATTTTACAACATAGTTTAGAAATAGAGATACAATTTTCATTATACAAACAACGTCAACAGAATGAGAAATTAGTATATAAAAGAATGTAGCATTCTAGATTCGAATGCATAGACTGTCTTTGCATGTCTTCCAAAATAAAGGTTTCCCCCCTTTCACTGTTTTCATTGCACGTCCAACAGACTCGACCATTGTCTTTATCGAGTCAATCAACATTTATGTTTATATTGATTGCAATAAGAACATGTTATTTATAAAACACCAAAGAATTGCATTTCACATTTTTAAACATACCGGAAAGGAATTGAAAATGTTTCATAATTTTGCAAAATCATGCATAAGAGACGATGACGTAATAATCCTCCTTATACATGTGTATTTGAAAATCGATGACTTAGATAAAAAACGGCAATTTTCTTACAATAGAAATAAATACACATAAAAATGACATTAAGGCTAATAAGTTGAATATTTAGAACCTTGTTTCGGGCGTTCTGTCCTCTGACCCCAGACTGTCGGCGTCGCCACGATCTTCGCGCGGGTCACGTGGTAAGCTTAAAGGCCGTCCTTCCGGAAAGGTTTGTGACTGACGCCTCTCTTGTGAATATTGATGTGACATCTGTCGTAAATATGGAATCGGGTCGTTTTCAGAGAAGAATGAGGAATGATCACGTGGGCTAGCTGCAAGACTTAGTCTAGGACTTCTTGACAATGACTGACGGCGGCTGATTGGTACGGGGGTAATATCAAGCAAGTCATTATCAACACCAAAAAGCGTTGGACTCTGCATTCTATCATCATATCCATACGCTCCTATGAGCGGTTCTTGATCATCTTCGTACCTCAGTGGACTGGTGCGGCGGTAGACTGGTTCACGCTGATCAAGTGGGCTCACACTTCGTCGTCTGCGGTATTTGTCATGGCGGTTTATTGGCGTCTGATAACCCGTGGGGACGATGCTCATTCTTCTTGGTCCCGCAGTAACACTTGGTCGTCTGGAGAAGTTTGGTGACACACCTTGTGGTGGACTCTCTACGGCAAGTTGCAGAGTGTCCTGACGTGGTACAGAATCGTGCTCATCTTGTTGGATGGCACCAGCTATATCCTCGCTTGACCTTCCGTGTAGGTCACTGGCCTTTTTACGGAATGATCCAAGTCGATGTTTTTGTTCCCAAGCCTTCTGTCGCATTCTTTCTTCTAAACGTTTCTTCTCTAGTTCCTGATTATAGTAAAAGGTTTATGTAAAACAGAGTGTTCTGTCCTCAGCAGAATATATATTGTTATTGGATGCAATAATAACATCCATATACACTCAAAGAAACTTATGGCATATCTTCGGTTTCGCGTTGAATTTTAAAAAAGTAAAATTTAACATAAATTGGTTTAGAAATGTATCTAATATTTTTGTAAAATGGTTTTGTCAAAAACGTCTATGGTTCATCGACGTTTTAGAAGAGGAGACGAAATAAGGTAATTTGTACGTGAAAATGGTGTTTCTTTCTAAATATCGTTAATGCTTGATTTGATTATAAATATATATTATCTTATAGTCCAATAGAATACAAAGAAGACGCTAAATTCGCTAAATGTAATATGGTAGAAATCTGTGTTTTACTAAAATACCAACTGAATGCTAAACTTTATCCTTTATATGATACAGTGTAACCTCTCTAAAGCAACACTCTTTTGGGAGTAGCAAAATTATGTTGTTGTTAAGAGGTTGTTGTTCTAGAAAGGTTAAATTAATAGTTAAATCGTGCAGTGGGAAAACTGTTGTAGAAGGGAGGTTGTTGCTCAAGAGAGGGCCGCTCTGGAGAGATTATACTGTATATCTAAGGAGAATAAACATAATTTACATAATTAACTCAGGAAAAATGTTTAATGTATGAAAATTATTCCCTACCTCACGTTTCTGTTTTTCGACAATTGAAGTGACCTGATAGAGTAGATCGTCAATTTTCACTTCTGTCGAATCTTGTCCCATGGCTGCCAACGACAAGGCTCTATCCAGGGGAAAGAAATCATAGTTTTCTTTCTGAAGCTAAAATATACACATTGAAAATTATTTTTATTGACTGTGTAGAAAAATCAACCATATAGTACAGCACGTTTTTTTTAACTTGGACGATATATCGGATACAGTGAAATAAATGGCTGAACAATATTACCTGGCTCTTAGACACTTGATAACAAAAAATGGCTGAACAATATAACCTGACTCTTATACACTTGATAACAAAATATGGCTGAATAATATAACCTGACTCTTATACACTTGATAACAAAAAATGGCTGAACAATATAACCTGACTCTCTTATACACTTGATAACAAAAAATGGCTGAACAATATAACCTGACTCTTATGCACTTGATAACAAAACATGGCTGAGCAATATAACCTGACTCTTATGCACTTGATAACAAAACATGGCTGAATAATATAACCTGACTCTTATACACTTGATAACAAAACATGGCTGAGCAATATAACCTGACTCTTATGCACTTGATAACAAAAAATGGCTGAACAATATAACCTGACTCTTATACACTTGATAACAAAACATGGCTGAGCAATATAACCTGACTCTTATGCACTTGATAACAAAACATGGCTGAATAATATAACCTGACTCTTATACACTTGATAACAAAACATGGCTGAGCAATATAACCTGACTCTTAGCACTTGATAACAAAAAATGGCTGAATAATATAACCTAACTCTTATGCACTTGATAACAAAACATGGCTGAATAATATATCTGGCTCTTATACACTTGATAACAAAACATGGCTGAACAATATAACCTGACTCTTATACACTTGATAACAAAACATGGCTGAACAATATAACCTGACTCTTATACACTTGATAACAAAACATGGCTGAACAATATAACCTGACTCTTTTACACTTGATAACAAAAATGACTGAAAACTACAATCTGGCTCTTATACACTTGATAACAAAACATGGCTGAAAACTACAATCTGACTCTTATACACTTGATAACAAAACATGGCTGAAGAATATAACCTGACTCTTTTACACTTGATAACAAAAAATGGCTGAAAACTACAATCTGGCTCTTATACACTTGATAACAAAAAATGGCTGAAAACTACAATCTGGCTCTCATACACTTGATAACAAAAAAATGGCTGAAAACTACAATCTGGCTCTTATACACTTGATAACAAAAAATGGCTGAAAACTACAATCTGGCTCTTATACACTTGATAACAAAAAATGGCTGAAAACTACAATCTGGCTCTTATACACTTGATAACAAAATATGGCTAAAAACTACAATCTGGCTCTTATACACTTGATAACAAAAAATGGCTGAAAACTACAATCTGGCTCTCATACACTTGATAACAAAAAATGGCTGAAAAATATAAGCAGGCTCTTACCAGTTTATAAACAAACATTTCCAGTGCTGTATAATCATTGACTTTAGTACCATTGAGATGAATGAAGAAGAAGATGTATGACCACATGTTGTGTTCATGTCGCACGTGATGATCAAATCCCTGAAAGTATAGTAATAATGTTGTTATCTAACCTACGTGTTTCCGGTGATATTAAATAAGGGACCAAAGATGAGACTGTAATTAAGTAGGTAAATAATCAATAATTAATTCATGGAAGTATTTCACTGAAATCTGGTCACGTGGCTGCGACTTCAGTACACGTCTGTTGTAGTTGTCGAGAACTTTCGGAAAACCGGTCAACAATGGCTAATCAACAGAAATTCCCTGGGCTGGGATCAAAATCGAATGATTTTTCCCGCCATACTTTCGTGATTCAATGAATCTGCACAATGCAGTTTTTGACAATGGTTTTAAAGAATTAGAATCGTAACCAGTAAAATATTTACCCTAGAAAACTTTTGGAACTTTTGAAAAAAAGTTGTGCAAATATTGGTTGACAACATAAATATTACAGATTTATTTAATTAATAAAAATGTAATTATAAGACTTGAGTGCTTTCTGTCAAGCAATTAATTAGAATCTAACATATTTTAGAGAATCATACCTTTCCGTGATGCTCAAAGTCATAACTGTTTCTACTGCATACAAAACATGTGTCTCTCATATCAGATTCAGCTGTCCACTGTATTAAGAACATAAAATGGAAAGTGCCTTAACTGCCGCTTAATGAACATTTTTGTGCTACAAAGGTTTTAAGTTCATCAAGGATCATAACACAGTATCACAATAAATATGTTTAAAGTAAAACAGATTCGTTAGTTCAAAGGGATTTACATATCTATACTGATACATACTTCCAAACCGCCACTTAGTGTTTTTTGTAATATCTGCCAAACTTTAAGCTTGGTACAAATCACATTTGAATACAACAAGAATTAATCATCTCGACAAACGTATGCAAAATTTGTTCATCAAACTTAACAAAGAGTGTTAAAAATTGCATTCTGAAGAATTGACATTTTGAGAGAAGATATTACACTCAACATGTTTTAGATCGAATTTAAGATTCATTCAACACTTGAGAAAGTTGACAACTACTAAAATGAGGAGGGCTGGCTTTAAATTGGAAGGAAATCCAGGATGATGCCAGGCAGATTAACTAATACTGAAACACATTTTCTAACAAGCGAATGAACAAATCTACAAGCGAACTGGCGAACGAACGCGTCAACGAACAATTAAAAGAACGAACTAACACGACACTGACATACACACCTTTAAGTCTCTCAGTTCTGAGAACGTGTCAACGATGATACCAAAAATGATGTTCAAACCAATAGTTGTGATGAAGATGAAGAATGAGACGTGATACAACACCACGAAACCAAACATCTTAAAATCCTTCTCGGAATCGTGAGCTTTTATATGCTGAAACAGACAAGTGGCCATATCACAGTTTTATGATGTAATACGAAGTGAGCTGGAATGACCTGGTTGACTTTGAGCACAGAAATATTGTTTTTAAGCATATACAGTACATTGTCTTCTATTGAAGGGTCCAGTTTATATATAACATGTATTTTATTATTTTATATGTATTACTGGGGACAGTGGTAGAGGTAACATAATTATGGAGAATTTTAATGTTTGATAATCAGATTGGAGATACTCGTATGGGTGCCAACACAATGTTTTACACGTGCAATGGAACATGTACTATACGGACTTGTCCGGACAAAAGAGAAACGTTCTGAAGAAAATGGTTTCCTCATTAATTAGTTTTTATTAATATCTGGAAAATATATACTAGTGTTTTACGAAATGTACTTAATAAAGATGGACCATTTTTCCGGATTAACGTGATTTCCGGATATCGAGCGTTGGTTTTCACTAATTTCCATGCATATTGTATACAGACTACATTAAAAAACAACTATATTTGCTCTTAAATAGGTGGCTATTAAGAAGATTATTGTATGTAATAAGTTTGTACTTACATCAAACAGGTCGCCGATGAGCCCATATCTTATAACAGTAAGAGTACATTGCCAGAGCGTGTCACAGTAAAGATAATCGTCAGGATTAAACATACTCCTCATCATGGCAAAACTGATGATTGCATACAAGTAGAATACACATAGACCAAGTATACCTACCCATACCAATGATTTACCTGTAATACACAGTATATATATAGTAATACACAGTATATATATAGTAATACACAGTATATATATAATAATACACAGTATATATATAGTAATACACAGTATATATATAGTAATACACAGTATATATATAGTAATACACAGTATATATATAGTAATACACAGTATATATATAGTAATACACAGTATATATATATAGTAATACACAGTATATATATAGTAATACACAGTATATATATAGTAATACACAGTATATATATAGTAATACACAGTATATATATAGTAATACACAGTATATATATAGTAATACACAGTATATATATAGTAATACATAATGTACAGTAACACCTCACTTGGTGCTCACTCTAATATCAGACACATATATAGACAAAGTATACCCATCCATACCAGTAAATTACATAATAAGATGCCCCCCCCCCCCCTCCAACAAATAATGTTAAAACCATCGAACCATCACACTATCATGACCACAGTAAACATTTTTAGTGGTTTTAAGTAATCAAAGGACGACATTATATATTTTGAAACATCTTTTCATTGAAATGTTGTCTTAAAAGACTACTTGACAGCACCCATACAAACATTACAGAACGCGGTGCAAATGCGTATGTGCTGACGCCTCGGTCGACATTACTTGTCTCGGGTGACATTACGTTCTATCACCCTCTGTGGGATGTGATATTTATATACTGTAATACCATTTTGTGTTACTGCTTTGATGACTCCACTAAGTAACTGATTGTTGTTGACTATATTCAGTAGATGGAAGGCAAAGAAGTAACCATGGAACAAGGTACCACCAACTGATAGCCCAACGAATGCCTGAATTATAAAAATTAACACTCCGTCTGATATGTTTTACTAAATCACAGTAATTGTTAAAAATAACAAATAAAATATATTTCATTTAACAAGTACAAATGCAATTAAAAATGAGTTCAGCTTGAATGCTACTTTTTAAACAATCTCAAATCTCCATTCGCAATGCGCCAACAACATCACAAATAATGTTCTTCCATGCATTGTCATAACTGGGACAAACGCATATACTTTTTTACTATCAAACAATTAAGCAAATATGGATATATTTGTTACAGACAGACGGACGTACACATAGACGATACAACGAAATAATAACACGAAGAGGTACGTAAATTACCATATAATAAAATGTTGTGAAACTCATCAATTTTGCATCCATTTTAGAAACATGAACCTTCTTCTTGTCTTCCTCCATTTCGTCTTCTTTCTTTTTCTTAGACATGCAAAGTGCTCTGTAACGAGTAATATATCCTGACCAAGGTCCGCCAAAGTCATAGACGTCAAATCTTAGTTAATGCAGCCATTTTTTAATTAAAAAAAATAATGCCAATGTAAACATTCTAGACAATTACCTTGAAAGATTCAATGTAAAAAATCCACAACTCAACCAATAAGATAGAACCCTTCTGTTTTAAAAACAAGGGTTGCAAGATTTTTAGTTTTAAAGACAACTATCTGAGCTAAAACTTGCATATGAGTCGGACCTATTATTTTAAAGCACAAAAAGTCTATCAGATGATTTTGAAATCTTCATTACAATTAATTCCCAAAATAACTTAGAAAATATCACTCTAGATTAAACATACAGACTTGAGGACGGACGAGAGGACGAACGGACATTTGAACGTACAACACCATACTTACTTGATCGAATCTAACATTGATTTAGGGTTAGGTAGTCTTGGATGATTACCAACAAAGTAACTGATGAAAACCAGCAGGCAGAAGAAGTTGTGTAAACCACCAAGTATGTAGATGGCCATTACGTATTGTTCCCTAGTTAGGTTAGTGATCTCTGGTATTGGACTGGAATAAAGAGGTTTATTTTATACTGTTTTTATCGATCATTCAAGGCTAAGTGTTCAAAAGCGATTTTGTGTACATATATTTAGAAATATACATTAGATACTACCTAACAGTTTAGGTGCATTAACTTCATGTTGACGGAAATCAATTTGAGATTGGATTTTCAATCGTACAAGTTTATGAATAGATCAAATAAAGTCGTTTGTATTGAACACCTGCTGAAATTTTAGAATTTTGGTGGAAAAATACAACAAAAACAATAAAAAGAAAATAATTTCACCTGATCTGTGGATACTTACTCTCGCACTGAATCAGGGATTGCAGTAGATTCATTGAATACACCGGCAGTACTTAGTGATCCTTTAGCGTTCCACGTCATCAACATGAGTAAATTTATAGTGAAGGATAAAATGGTGACAAGATGGTTCCAAACTAGCCTGCAACATTTGTACATAAACCCACCATTAGTGTACCGAACATTTCAACAAATTGATTGTGAATTACATGCGTATACAGTATTTCATTTGTGAAAATAGCCATCACTACCTGGGGAAGGTGCCGACGTCTCCACGATGTTTAGAGCCTCGTATCTTTGTACTTTTAAACTATAATATATGTCCATTGCTCTTGGGTGAATCAAATCAGAAACAAAATCAATGTTAAAGAACGATAAAAAAGACAACTTATTTTACAAGATGTTAACAATAAATTACCATCCTTTCGTCAGTACAATGGCTAAAGGGTTACTAAGTATTCTTCTCTGATAAGCTATGTCCTTCATGATATCACCTGACCAAGCCATCAAGTCACGTATCTTGTTGCTAGGCGACGATCTGTCAACGTTCCACTTCAACATTTCTTTCACCTCTTCACGTAGAACTCTCTGTTGGTTAAATAAGATAACAGCAGCGTAATTACACCTCCCCTAAGTGCCGAGAACAGCATAATGAGGAATCTTGTAACAACTTGTAAGCATTGCTTTGCTATTTCTGGCTAAGGTATCGTCATGATGTGACCAGTATCTACTCACACCACATGGAAGAGGGAGGGGGTATAAATGTTTTGCTTATGTTCCAATTTAGTTACCAACATAGGAATAAGAAAAATAATGGATTCAATCTTGTATAAATCAAATGGAGACTCCATTCACTATTTGGTTGTTTGTAGAAGTAGTGTATTCTAATGACGTGTATATTTGTATATTTGTTTAGTATGCGACATTGTTGTATGTATCCTATAATATTTAGCAGAATCATATTATGCACCTCTGCTGCAAGAGTGGGGGGGGGGGGGGGGGGGGGGGGGTCGGAGCCGTTTTACAATTTAAAACATTTTCCACCAATTCCAAGAGGTGAATTTCTGCTATTTGCAATTTCTGCAAATGTTTTTGGTTTGTCTCAATTACATATTTAGAATCGGTCAAAGGACAATTTCAAATTTAATAATACGAAAACCATATAAATTATCCACCAGAGCGACGTACCTTGCTTTTAACTCTAAAGTTCGCTTTCTGCAATTCATCATCTTTCACGACTTCAATCGACTGACAATTCTTCTTATAAAAGCTGAAGGCCTTTTGATGTAGAGGGGTCATTTTCACTAGAAATATGTGTATATATTTAATTACGAATTAAAAAGTCGTTGCACTAATGCATAACATGAGTTAAGTTGAATTCGTCTTCATTCAGTTCGCTATAACAAGAAAAGAATTATGGTTGACCGACCAATACAAAGAGCACACGTCGGTATTGTAATTTACTATTATGCACATACCACGGTTTAATTCAACATTTCTAAGCATAAGTTAAAACCTACGTGAGATATAAATAACTTTAAGATGCCCAAGAAGTTTGATATGCATTGTCCATGCCAGTAAAAATGTAAAAGCGACATTAAATCATATCATCTTTTCTGGCTAAGATCTTACACGTATCTTGTAGTTTTGGATCTATGTCAATCATCCTCGCAAGAATCAGATACAGCCGATATCCAACATCTTCATATTCTTCTGCAAACTCATTCTTTTCTGTTTTCTGTACATGAAAAATATCCATTTTTCTAGTAGGCTTAATCTTAACATTAAATGTGAAAAAGGTAAATTGGTTATTACTTTTATTGGACATACACCGTCTTTAATACTTATATTCCGTATTAAATGCTACATGGATACCATGAACCTGGTTTGGTCATTGCCTTACTCTCAAGCAAATAACCATAGCACTGATTCTGTTAGCTTTACATTAGGGAGTGTTTTGACAATATGCGGCGCGAGGTCTAAATAGTAATAGTGTTTTGTTGCATAAGAAATACTCTACATAATTGACGAAACAAGATCAGTTTTGACCTTTGCGTGTTTCTGTCTGGAGCCATTTTTGAAACATGGCTTCATCGTTGGTCCTCAAATTCAAACGAACAATTTATCTTTCCCTAAAAATAGTATCTGGAACCATTTATTTGGAACATGCCGTCATCGAGCAGTTTGGTCCCTAAATTCAAAATAACAGTTTATCTGTCTGTAAAAAATAGTGTATGGAGCCATTCATTTGAAACATGGCGTCATTGAACAGTTTGGTCAACAGTTTAGCTTTCTTTGAAAACAACAACAACAACAACAACAACAGTGATATCTACCCCTAATCCACGAATTAGTTTGTCTCTTGCCCCGGCGAATGTTTTATTTTTTGATGGTGGTGGTACACCTTCTAATTGGATGTATTTCATCTCTTCCAGCTTCTTCTTATCAATACCGTGATTTTCAAAGCATTCACACATCAGTGAAACAACTGCTTTCTTGTCTAAAGTATCTTTCACTTCCTGAAGTATAAACAACACAACGTCCTTCGTGTTAACAAAGTCATTTGTTTCAGTTGAGTAGCTTAGTTGTTTTATCGCTTTTAACACCTTTTACTCAAAGTTATTGCGTTTTTACACAAAAAGTGTGTATAGATATCAAGGATGTACTACTCTAGCTTAACCATTTTTATAAAAAGATATATCTCAATGATATCATAGTTCATATTTGTCATATAAATTTTAATAATGTGTTGTTGTATTTACGAAGTAGAAACATTTACGTATTGTATAAAACGGTTACCAAAGCTACTTGTGTCTTTCCAGGACCGTTTTCTTCAACCAACGATAAAACCAGATTGGATATGCTTTCTCTTAAAGATAGGACCTTAAATAGCAATAAATTCGGGAATCACTACATGCGAATTCCGTACAAAGAACGAACATAATGATTTCCATTATCCAAAAGACGACATTTTATAACAGTTAACACGTGTAGAGTGAAATCGGATATGACTGAATATTGGATATTGAGGAATATTTTCCCTGACCAAGTCCTTCTTTATTTCAATGTAATGGGCGTAGTGAAATTTGGAAATAGCGAAGCAAATAATTTTGGTCTTTTAGAACAATATCAGATTAGAATAAAAATTCAAAATCAGCAGTGATCTTTGTCAGCAAGTGAACTGGGGATGAATCTATGAATAAAAAAGCGGGTAATTATAGAGTTTTATTGTTCTTAGACATAATCCAACTTATTTGTGCTAAGAATGTTTAAATTTGGGCATTAAAATAACTACAACTTCGCAAAGTTGTTCAAATAAGGTATGGTTTCGTCAATACATGGTTAATTTCTATTTTTACCAAGAAAGTATTGCTGAGCTGGACGATAAATTATGTGAACACTTTTAACATATTTACCTTGTCTGTTGGGCAATCATCGAAATCGCCAGCTCTCATGATGAAATTGATGTAATCAATGATTTTATTGTCATAAATTACAACACGATTTTCTTGATTTCCCTGAAATTGTTATTGCTTAGAAAATAACGGATAACGGTAAACGATTTTTTACGTGTGTAAAGAATTTTTTTTTTGACTTTGAAACTGCATTTTTGATAAAATATTATTAACTTGAGAGGAGTTGACTGGCGCGCATCATAATAAGCATTGATTATATTTCAAAGACCAACAAATAAATTTTTTCCAAATAAACTTGTTAACATTCGAAAATGAAAATAAATTTCATTTGTCCAGAAGCAGATTTTTTGTACAATAGGATATTAAAAGATGTTTCAATGTCATTGTTGTTTTGACCATAATGTCAGTGGTTATGGTAGGTGGAATAGCAAAGAAGATGGTATCTCTACATCATTTGAAAGGACATCTTTTTTATCTACGCTTTGAAAAATATATCAAGTTTTTTTTAAAGAAATACGTTGTTCAATTGCACATCGTGAATCTCATTTTTTATTTGTTAGTTATGTATTGTTAATAAAGCACTTACTGCTGTAAATTCGGTCATTGTATCAAACAGCTGAATCACCAAGTCAATACTTTTAGCTTTTATGTTTGAATAAATCACATTTAGAAATTGTGTGACTTCTCCAATAATGTTGAAAGACTTGACGTTATCTGGCTGTTCCCTGAGGTAATCCTGCGAGGAGATACATTTCAGATTCGTATAAATTTATGAAAGGCATACTTACAGCTGTAAATTCGTTAATACACTCAAACAGTTGAACAGTAAGATCAATGTTTTCGTTGCATATGTTGGAATAGAGGACAGTTACAAACTGTGTGGTCTCCAGGACGATGTTAAACGTCTTCAAGTTGTCTGGCTGCTCCCGAAGATACGCCTGTTGACAAAATCAGAAACCTTCCAATGGTTAGTATATGAATGATGAAAGCGAAATAGGGAGCATAAGAGAGAGACGGAATACTTCGATTTGATTTAGATATAGATAAACAAGTTTTGGCAACGATGATTAATTCAAATACCGGTATAACACAATTGAGCGAAAGCACTTTTATAACTGATATGGCTGTAGAACTTAAACTGTTTTTCATTCTGAGAATCGTTTTACTAATTCAGTCTTTCTTTCAATTTATGCCCTCTATAACCATGATGAATACAAAACAGTACATACACGTACGGAACAAGGACAGAGGAGTTTTGGAAAAGTCTGAATTTCTTATCAAAATTGATAGCATTAGTGGAAACTTAGTTGAAACTGTCATTTTTAGAGCTAAATTCGTGGTTGAAACATTACCTCGTTTTACTGCAATCAACGAAATACCAATTTAAACGGTGAATCTAATTTCGCTTCATTATTGTCATCATAAGCTACTTGTTTAATTTTAAACGAATGTAGAAAAGGAGTAAATTCCGCCATTCGCGCAGTTTTAACACAAGAAAATAGCAGGGAATATAAGCAAGAAAAAGCCTTTGTTTTAAATAAGCATTTTCCCAAGAGGTTTGAAGTTGGTTGTAAAGACTACATAAATATGTACGACAACGATATTAACAGAGTCACAACAAATGATTAATAACTGTAGACGATAACGATATAGTATTACAAGAAGTCGTTACAGTTATAGGAATAGTTCGGTTACCAGAATACATTTGCAACGACACCGTTAGGGAGATGGTTAAATATGGGGAGTGACGAGATACATGATAAACAATAATGAGGTCGGGTTGTTGACGTCCCAAGCTTGTTCTGCTGTCGTCTGAAACATTTCCGGCTGTCATCTAAAATGTACAAAAACTATAAAAGCAGAAGGCTAGTGAAATAGTTGACGTGAATGATTACACTAAGCGATAGCATAACGAACATTATACAATAGATATTATACAATAAACAAAGTTGTCTTTAAGTAAGGCAAATGTTTGCCTACGTCAAGATATTGTAATGAATCTGATATTTTGATACTTTAGCAATATTCATATAATAGTCATCAAAGTTAGTTATCAAAGGAGATAACATATTTATATCTTCAACATGTATTTGTATAAAAACATCTAAATAATAAAGTTTGTTAAAATGGTTACTTAAGCTGTTTTTGTCCGTACTTGGATTTGTAACACATCGTGCTGAATTGCCCTATGGAACAAACTATCAGATCATTATAAACATACATATATAAGTTGAAATCATGCGGAGTATACTTAAGTTTTGTTTATAGTCAATGAAACTTATATTGCATACGAGAACACATGTATCAACATTCTTTACAAAATGTTTTTATACAGACATCTCCTATTTTCATATATAATGGAGACAAAAGTGCAGAACATGAAACAGCATGTAATTGTTTATCAATCGACATCTAGCTCATGTATAACATACAGAAATAACCCCACTTGGTGATCCCTTAATTCTTATACAGCCTCATTATGACAACTTTCTGTAAAACCAGATCTCTATTTCTTTAAGTATAACTATTTTAACTTGTTAGTGGAACTAGTGTAGGTTTAAGATCGATTTTGCAGTCATAGTTTTAGTTTTGAGGTATACGACTGTAATTTAGTACGTGTATCAAAACGTTCTTGCTTGAACCTTTCACATGAGTTATTGTATTGATAATACTTATACTAACATGCTTAAGGGCAATAGATTTAATATACATAGTAATCTAACCGCTACATAGACATATTTATGAGCTAGGTACAGTAGATTGTATCCAGAATGAGACATGCATTGGTATTCAAAAGGATATCCAAAAATATTTCAGGTTCACAAAGAAACAGAAACTATTGTAAATATGATACAAGTTTTAAGACATTTTCGATTAATCATTTTTGCGTTCCTTTGGTTAAACCAATACATTAGAATTCCAGATCGCATCTATGAAAGTTTCAGTACATGTTTATGTAACTGCTGCTGACATCAATATATAAATAGTTCGTGATATACTAGCAGATAAAGAGGAGGAGGCTAACACTTGTAGAGGATAAAGACATTGAATACTTGCGGAAGATTTACCTGGAGTTTGTGATTTTGACCATCACACATGCGAGCCATCACTTTGAGGACGAGTTCAATATATCCATCATTTCTTAGTTCCTGTGCATTATCGCTTTCTTCCTCTTCCTGGTGCTCTTCCGTCGGCTGTAATTGTTAATTAATTTCTTTAGAATTATGTATATATTTGTATCAGAAATAGACAAAAAATGACGTTAACATATCCGGGTCCAGTTTTAAAATCAATAAAACCAAGTTAAAAGGACTAGACTACAACTTTATAATATTTTTTTTAAAAATCTGGAAACTAACTTCATTTGGTAACAATTTTTATAAAATGTAAAAATAATGATAATAATGCAGCTTGCTTGGCTTCCTATGATAAAACAAGTCTATGCCGACAGTCTAACAGCTTATATGACATAAATAGGCTTGAATTTGTCTACACTATATAGTCATAGCCATAAATATAGACAATCTGGGGGGGGGGGGGGCAGAGATTATTTGAAAAGCAGGGCTATGAAATATTTTGCATAAAAGCAATTAAGTACAAATAATTGTGCTATAATGCACGACTTTAGAAATATCTGTAATACAATCTGAAACAATGGCATGTTTGCGAAGACAATTTCATAATATTATTGTAATAACTGATTCAATTCAATTAAAAAAAGTATAACAGAAACCAATGTCACAGATCTGTCCTCTTAACTACATCATAAAAAGAATAGTTATTGCTACATGTTTGGTATATACTGTATTTTCATTTATTTCCTTTGGGCTCAATATCCGTGATTTCGTGGATGAGCCGATCCACGAAATCCACGAAATTAAATCCCAAACGAAATTAATGACTCCACAGTATTATGATATCAACGATACTTTACATTTACTACAAGTATTCTCTTATAAATGCATGCAAGTTATTTGTTAATAAACAACAGAATAATGTAATCAGAAGGGATCTACGGATAGTCAATCATCTAAATGTTGAAAAGAACTGAAAAGTACAAACGACACAACATACAGAGTGACAGGTCACTTGATGGAACAAATTCAGGATGAAATAAATCAAGGATTAAGAAGTTAGTACTGACTATAAAGTGATCGCGTGTTCATAGAAAGAAGTGATAAAGATGATAGTATTGCTGATACAGATGTAGATGCTGCCTCTGCTGTCAACAAAAGCCAGAAACAGTTAGAAGACATTACAAAAAGCTGTGTTTATCGGGAGTTTTAAAAGTTGTGAGTGTACGAAAGTTAATGGTGACCACTACACAAAATCATGTGCAAAGAGGACAATCATTGTTTTCATGCTGGAATAAAGCACCTCATCCTCATCCGGTTCAATGTCCGGTATTTCAATTTTTATTTCAGCCATTTCAGTATCTTCAAAACCTGCATTGTCCATCAAAGCTAAGTCCTCTTTAGTACAACCATTTGCTACATTATTAGTGACCTTGGTTTTCTTCGCAGATTTGGACTTCACTTGTACTTTCTTTTTCTTCACCTTTTTCTTCTGTTGTGTTAATTTTTGTCCCGTCTTTTTCGGTTTCTGACAATAGAATGTAATTCGTTAAATGCCCGGAGAAGTTATTTACTAGTATATAATGCAGGTTTTGTAAATATTAAAAAAGGAATACGTCATCTTTTTAATAATAAAAAGAGTGCATCCATTTTCATGCAATGTAAATTACGTCCAATTTTGTCGTATCACAATGTGGTTTTAAAACAGTAATAATAATCATGGCACGTAAACGTCATCAATTCTTTAACCAACACTATAATTACATATTTTAGTTTTTAGTTGCACAACTTACCCAACCACTGAGCCTCTGTTGTCGCAAGGCATCTTCATAAGCTTGGATTTGCTGCAGACAGAAAAGAAAAGTGTTAACAAAGGTTTTCCTGACGGCTGACTGATAACAAAATCTGGTACAAACCCGTCATACATCATTGAGAAATACACTAAGGAAATACGTTTGGATCGTTAATTCTGCCGTTGCCTACGGAACCGAACTAAGCAATAAACTGTTGTACAATGATAAATTCAACGGCATCAAATCGGCAACCGATGTTGACTTTCGTCATGAAATGAAGTATTTGCAAAATACCACTCGTGGATTTAAACGAAACAAATTGATAATTTTTTTACGCAAACATAATTCTTCACTGCGGTTTAACTGCGACCTTCCAGATTTAACAGTGGAAGGAGATCACCGACGTTCACATGGGTAGAAACAAGGACCTCTATAAGCCAGTCTAACAGCTTCCTCACGAGTGAGATTATTCTTGGACCCGGTTGGATTCGAACTTACAGTAATGAGGAGCTAATGGTGACTTCTCAGTGACTATAACCTCTGAACCATGGAGGTCCCCAAAACACATTGTGTTTTAATTGGTTCAGCAGATCTACATATTTAAGATATTCTGTTACTTCTAATTAGTTTGTTTTGAAATTATTTATACAAATTATTCAAGTTTATTTTAATTTGATGCTTTCCCATTTCCCCTTTTAATGATTGGTCGCTACATGACCATTAGTTGTCGATGTGCCATAAGATTGCACCAACCTTCAACGCATGCGTAGACACAAGCGATGTGTTCTGTGAACGTTTCGAGATGGTCTTAGTGGAATCCTTCTTTTTCTGAGCGTCCATCTGAGCCTGAAGTGAACGCCTGAAAAAAAGATTCATTAAATATGTCTGTAACCAGGGTGACATTCTTAAATGAAGTCTAGGAAACCGCGATAAGCAGTAAGTAATCATAGTGTTTAACACTTATTTCTACATTTTTCTAAAATATTTCAATAAAACATAAAATTAAATTAGTATGGTATTCTTTACGATGATGGCAAATAGAATAGAATGCTTTAAAAAGGAATATAATTAAACAAGGGTAGAACAAGTTATGACAAATTTACATATGGTGACCCCATGCATCCTACACTACTCACCACTGTTACTAGAATACAACCTTAATCAGTTTTACTGCATAATAAACGTGGTATGAAGTTAATTGTTACTGTATATACACTTACTTTTCTTTAATAGTATTCGTTGACAGTGCCATCCTGTCTCTTACAGCCATGAAAAATACCTCTTCTCGAGTGGATAAGAAGTAATCCAACATAGATTGCTGTTAACAAAGATTATGTATCAGTGATAATGTTTCTTTTGAATATTTCAACAAACCAATTCAAGTACTCGACAAGGCGATTGGTTATCTTTATGCTTTTACACAAAGTACTCGACAAGGCGATTGGTTATCTTTATGCTTTTACACAAAGTACTCGACAAGGCGATTGGTTATCTTTATGCTTAGACACAAAGTACTCGATAAGGCGATTGGTTATCTTTATGCTTTTACACAAAGTACTCGATAAGGCGATTGGTTATCTTTATGCTTTTACACAAAGTACTCGATAAGGCGATTGGTTATCTATATGCTTTTACACAAAGTACTCGACAAGGCGATTGGTTATCTTTATGCTTTTACACAAAGTACTCGACAAGGCGATTGGTTATCTTTATGCTTTTACACAAAGTACTCGACAAGGCGATTGGTTATCTTTATGCTTTGACACAAAGTACTCGACAAGGCGATTGGTTATCTTTATGCTTTTACACAAAGTACTCGACAAGGCGATTGGTTATCTTTATGCTTTGACACAAAGTACTCGATAAGGCGATTGGTTATCTTTATGCTTTTACACAAAGTACTCGATAAGGCGATTGGTTATCTTTATGCTTTGACACAAAGTACTCGATAAGGCGATTGGTTATCTTTATGCTTTTACACAAAGTACTCGATAAGGCGATTGGTTATCTTTATGCTTTGACACAAAGTACTCGATAAGGCGATTGGTTATCTTTATGCTTTTACACAAAGTACTCGATGAGGCGATTGGTTATCTTTATGCTTTGACACAAATTACTCGATAAGGCGATTGGTTATCTTTATGCTTTGACACAAATTCATTGCAAAGGGCATGATAAGCAGCACAATTTTGATTCCTTCTTTTATGAATATTTTAAGAAAGGATTCTTAGGAAAAAAACACGTACAAAGACCCCTAACTTCCCCAAGAACTACCTGCCCCCTATCATTGACCTTAACAGCGTGTTAACACGGTTTTATAGCAACACCGAACAAAGTAATAGAGATACAATTATTCTAAAAGGTAGCTTGTCTGCATTCTGAATAAATATTATATTTTTTTCTTTAAGATTTCTTTGAACATTCAAAATAATATTGAACAGTTTATAGTTACACTCAGGACATATATTATTGTGACAAGAAGTATAAATACAATATAAAGCATTATTAACAGTGAACCAGACTGTACATTCTAGATGCATGAAATGCAAGTATATTTGGTTCGACTTCAAAGCTGTATTTTTCTAACTGAATATACTAAAACTCTATACCTGTACAATGTGGTTGGCATTAAACAACATAACACAGAGGAATCCCAGAACTTCCTTGGCTACGTCTTCATTCCTTGTTGCTAAGTGAGGTAAAATTTTCATCATAGCTTTCTGTGAATCGTACAAATTCTGTATCTCGTTTATACCTTTAAGGCCTCTGAAAAAATATAACTAGACTTTTATTCGGAGGTCATTTAGTTATAAGCAATCATTGACCTTTTTTAAAAAAAAATCTTTATTCATAGGGTGGAAAATGACATTTTTCATGAATTGATGAATATTTTATGAAGTATCAATAACCATTTGAGGAGTAGTTTTGTGCTTCTTAGGTTATCATCTAGAAGAAAACTCACTTGGCAATTTTAGTTTCTGTGGTTCTAGTAGCCCAGTCCTCTGGTAGTTTACGTTCCTCATTATGTATCATAGCACGTAGTATCTGTAAACACTTGATATTTAATTCATCCATCTCTAGTCTAGCATGTTCTGTCAACCGTTTTCTTTCCAATGATATACTGTGAATTTAATAATGTAAAGGCCCATTAGCTTTTTGAATTTTGTAATACAGAACAATAGATAAAATGTTTATAAAACATAAGAAACAAATTTCATTTGCTCTAAAACCATATTTAAATATTAATGCGTTACTTTAGCCACATCTCGTAAAAGTGTTGTCAGATGTTTTTCTTATTTTTTTGCAATATCAATGAAAAAAGAATGTGCTGCATTTCAATTGTACTTCGTCAGTAATTTTAAACGAACATTTTCGGAATGATTTTATTGCAAGTAAAAGTCAGTTTCACTGATAAGACATCTTTCTGTTTTCTTGGTGTTCTAGGAATCTTTTTTTCATGCATATGTATACCAGATGCTCGTTTGGGTTAGATGCAAAGGTGTAAAAGGACAATGCTCTATTGTATTTTAAACATTTGTGTGTCTCATGATGCCAGCGGTACATCACTCAAGTTCAACTATGTGCGTGAAGAACTGTGTCCTCTAGAAGAAATCCTTATGGTATCACACGTTATGATACACCCTGTAGTTATAGAGAATTTTCTTAAACAAATGGCCTTGGCTTGAATGACAGATGGTGTACACTGTTTGGAGAACTGAGCATTTGTTACTCACTAGAGTTGTTCTATAAGTTTTGCTGTCCATTCATACTTCTTTAGAGTCTTTTTCTCAGACTGTGTAATAAAACACTTGACGAGACTTTGGAATTCTTCTCCTAAAGGTAGTTCTTCATCCCCGCCGAGTATCGTGTATTCTATAGGAAGAAGAAAATTTAGACACCGAATATAAAAATATCATTGTTAATAAAAGTTCATGCATTAATCTATCTTTGTGTCCTTAAGATGGTGAATCATACTGAACTTTCGGTAGTATATGTTTGGAGTATTTCAAATAGCAATCATTAACTGAATTTTGAAAATCTATGTCAATATTTTGACAAAATATTAAGTTTGTTGGTATTGCGGGAACGACCACATACATATTCAGTTTGTATCATGGATCAAAAGGACGTCCAGATATCTAGATGATACAGTGTGTACACGTTTATACTAATTTAGTTAAGACTGCACAATAAATTAATATTACAGTCACACCTGTGAACAAAGGCAATGCTGGGAAAGACAAATGTGGCGTTTATTGACGGGTACCTTTATTCGGAGGTCATTTTGTTCTAAATAATCAAAAACTGTTATTAAATGAATGACCTTTATTCATAGGGTGGTCTTTATTCGGAGGTAGTCGCTAACACAGGTTTGACTGTACCTACCTCTTTTTGATTTGAAGCGTAACTGTGCAGACACAGTATTATGGCCAGCAAACACTATAGAGCAATTCTTGGTAAATATCCGGAACTGAGAATTAATCTCCACTTCATCTGAATAATATTCTATATTTCCCTGTGGTAGTAAGAATATTATTTATTTAATAAATATGTTATTATTATATTATTTTTCATTAAGTTCAAAGGTTAAGGTAATTACTCGGATTGAACAGCAGTGGTCCGTTTCAGAGACAGACATATGTGCTCATCTATAGAATTAAGACACATTGTTTGTACAGAAAACTGTGTCATATAAGGTTGATGGGGGATATTTAAAAAAATATTCAAGCCAGTCGTATGTAACATATCTGAAATCATTAGCGAGATCTTATGCTTAAACCCACAACATGGGTATGAAAGGGAGGTAATTTTTAAACTGTATTCAGCTCAGGGAGAGATTTTTTAAAAATATTTGATATTAAATGGTGTTTTTAATCACTGAAAACAATTCTGAATGAACCAAGATGATTCTTTTATCACTCCACATAAGAAAATTCAAAATGTATGAAGATTTAGGCTCTTGTATATTCAAAACAATATTTACAGAAATTCAAATTTGAATTAGAGGGAGGAGTTTATATGGTTTAAACCAATTGTCTGTTTCAGCTATTTATATATTCAGTACAGTAAGTCAACATTCACTGTATGTCTATCACTGATAAAACATTGTAGAGAGATAGAGAGAGAGTTCATTTGATAAAATAAGGTATAGAGAGATATAATTTGCATCCGATATTCTGATTGGATGTTGGGTCTTTAAAACCGTCACATTTGGACAGTCAGTTTGTTTAAAGGACGGTCAGATATACCGAAAGATCATGGAATATTACTATTAGGTTAAATAAAAGAGCAATGCTTAAGGACAAAATGACCGTTGAACATGAATGGATTGCTTTAAAGAAACTGCGTTAAATCGTAAAAAAACACCAATCAGCTAATGTGTATGACCCAACATGTCAATGTATTGCAATACTTATGTTCATTCTATAAGATACGTAAGTTAATTCGTTCATAACCATTGACCAATAAAATTAAATACATGCAATGTAATAGACCTACCCTGCGTATGGCGCTAGACGTATCCTCTGCTGTTATACCAGAGGCAAACCTGTTCAGTACATGCTCCAAGTTCTGTTGATATGAAAGTACCGAAATTATCACAAATTTATCAAATCATTTATTTCTTGAACATTAAAGCAGTAAAAGGTTTTTTTCTAATTTATTTTGATTGCAGCTTTGATATTTTTAGAAGCTTTCTATGAGTTCTGATCATTTCCCAACATGTCATCATGCTTGTATGTCTGGTAAAAATGTTCAAAACTGGAGTTGGAAGTTATTCAAAACAAAATATCTGTATATCTTTAAGAAATAGTCTAGTATTGTAAAAACAATCCCTTAGATTTGTAAGTTTCTTTGAATAATAAATGTTTTTTAAGCCAATACAAGTAAGGTAAAACATATCTAATGGTCTTTTATTCAACTTGAGGAGACTTACTTTATGTTTCTCATGTAAACCATGCAGGGAAATTGGATCAAATTTAATGTCAAGGCGTATGGGAGATGTAATGTTTTAAGATGTTTATTTGTTGAACAATTTCGTTATCTGTAAATTGCTCTGCAGACATATATGGGTAATGGATTGCTCCAAACACTACATAACGATGAGAACATTAAGCATTGAATATTTGATATAACAAAATGCGTAATCATTGACAAACAGTCATCGCAAAAATTAGGAAGAGAATACAATTGTATTAAACAAATGATCATGTGCTATTGAGATGTCTATGACTGATAAGGTTTGAACGATTGGTGGAAATGAATGATAAAACACACGCATAAATAAAGCCAAAGCAATAAAAAGGTCTGGGTTAAATGTCAAAGAAGAATAATAACTATACTATATCAAATGAATATGAAATGAAACCAGTTAATTATGGCTTATCCAGACATATGATAATATTTTTTCTGAGGTCATTATGGCCTCTATCACTCCCTATGATAATACTTACTGAATTGGGCATGTTAGATATAGGGACTATAACACTAACACAATTAACCAAGTTCTTCATGTGTAGAGGTTTAAATAAAAGTGGACCGAGAACTTCAGCAAACATCTGAAAAGTAAAAACTAAATTAATATTCTCGTCAATATGCTACCATATACAATACATTGACTTGATTTACTGTGGAATCATTAATTTTCCGATTGGCATTTAATTTCGAGGATTTCGTGGATCGGCTCATCCACGAAATAAAATACCCACGAATTTAAATGCAGAGATAAGGCATTTCTTTTCAAAAATCAAAATCCACGAATTTATGTCCCCACGAAATAGCAATTTTAGTAAAAACCACGAAAATTGAGCCCAACGAAAATAAATGAAAATACAGTATTCTTCAAAATTATAGTTTGTAGAATAATCACCACCGATAAGATAAGAAAAGATGTACATTAAAAGCAATTTAATAAAACAGAAAATAACGTCCTCATATTGAATTACAACAATATTCCCATTCAATAAATAAAATAAATTCAAATGTATACAGTTTATTTATACTGACATACGTCCATTACATAAAAACAAAATTCAGCATGATTGGTTTCTATGGGATAATCAATCAAACATTTTTAAAAGAAAAAAGTACAGTTTATTGAGCAGGTTTTTAGTAAAAGGACATTGGCCACAGAACTTCCAAGTGTATTCCTAAGTTTGGTCTCCATTCAACCTACGTACCAAATTTGTAAAAAAAACTTTTATTTCTCGAATTGCTAACCTTTTGGTTTCGAAATCATCAATTTTAGTAGAAGAATAAATTTACATGGAAATACTTACAACTGTTGCTTTAGCTATGTGATCCGTCTCGTCCATTTCATTGGGATGGGATTGACCATCTGGGAAATAGAAGTCTCTGTAAAAGGATTCCAGGAAGGGTAAAACTCCTTCCAGGAAGTATAAAAGTGTTCCATACGAAGACGATTCAAAATCAGGAGCTGCTGCTATTCCACTGTGATGGAGAAAAAACAGAAATATGAATTAGATGTAGATAATTATACTAAAGACATTTGTTACTAATTATTTTATTACTAACATATTCCTGAATTTTACACGGGACAAGCCAATACTTAATGCGTACTGCAAATGCAATACTAATTAAAGCAAGTGGCTTTGCGACAGTGAAATATAACCTGAGTGAATGGTAACCAGCGAATAAAGGTAATATGGACCTTCTATCGACATCAATCCAATTGCCAGGGAATTCTCAAGGAGTCAAATATGAGGAAATGTGTGAAGACGAATATACCCGTAACTTGGCAAATATGCAAAGATTAATGCAGACGGGTATACCCGTAACTTGGCAAATATGCAAAGATTAGTGCAGACGGGTATACCAGTAACTTGGCAAATATGCAAAGATTAATGCAGACGGGTATACCCGTAACTTGGCAAATATGCAAAGATTTGTGTAGTCGGGTATACCCGTTCCATTGTCAGCGATAGGGTTAAACATCGAAACGTTCCATTAGATAAGGGCTATTACCTCTTTTCAGGTGCTGTTTTAATGTATGTACCAATCTTGTCAGGGTCTTCTTTCACTCCGTCAGTAAGTCGGTTCATTTCTACAGATACGGTTGACATAAACTCCCACAGATCTCTGTAGTGAGTGTGAATAACAAGTTATACAGGCGAACATGTCTTCATGGTTATTTTGAAAATTAAAATGTTGTCACATAATGGAAATTCACTTACTGTAGTGTTATAGAAATGTGACTAGCGTGTAAATCATTTTGTAAAATGGGCATTACTTGTCTACGATTCATTTAATCAATATCTTAAATTTTATGTTATAATTTAGATAGTACAGTTATAATTTGATTCAAAACATTCACGATAAGAAAGATGTAATGCTCATAAATATCGACACAGTCTTAAATTCAGAAAGTTTTGCAAATGAAAGGTATTGTTTCGAAACGCAGTTGAAATATATTAACATAGCTTCCTATTTTGTGAATATCTTGTAGACTATGCATGTGACTATTTAAAGCCTTGTAATTAGCTGAACTATCAGTTGTACATATACTAGGCACAGCAACATGGTCATCATTCCACACATCATATAACTAGGCTTGTAACGAACATTTTAACAACATGGATACTGATATACACAATATGTAAGCCCCAGTAAGCAGTCAATGCTTTAAGAGGAAACGAGAAGCCAAGATCTACTGCCATAAGTACATGTACATGCAAGCATAGACTTTTTTGTTCAACACATCATCACAAACCAATATCATTCAGCATCTACTTTAATTCGCAGAACTCTACTACGTATAACATGCTTATAACAAGATCATTTTTGTTTCTAAACATGAAGACGGACGGACGCACAAATTTACCCCGAAAAAACCTGACAATGTCCCCTGGATATTTCACTGAAGATGAAATATATATAAATGGATAATAACACGTATTCAATATAAAAATCTGCTGCAGTGACTGGCTTAACTATTTAAACATAATGTTTTGGATTCAGTCTTTTTAGAGTATCATTTACAGCCGTCAATTATCATTAAGACATAAAACTTTTTTGTTCTTTATGTATGATCTGTCAGAATATTTTCTTACGAAAACAAAAACAATAAATGTTGTCATTTTTTAAAAAGAAATCTAATCGGGAACTATGTTATCTTAATGGGCAATGGCATAATTGAGGATAAAGCAATGGTGAAAGATTTGTGGCGGGAGAAGTCATTGAATAATGTTGTGTTGTCATGTCAATTGTACTTTCGTATGAGCACTTGCGGAAATGACAATGATAAAATTACGGCCCAATCGTGGCAGCCATGATATGTGTTTGAATTTAACATTGTAGGCTAAATATATCTAGTATATCATCGTATCGAGAAAAAGAACACTTCGATGAGGAAGAATCTGAAACTAAAGAATATTCATCTTCCTGTGAATGCAAATAAAATCTCCCAATCTCGGGCATTATATGATATTATCACGTGTACTTAGCAAAATGTTTTTTTTGGGGAGGTGATTTCCTCAGAAATCTCCTTCCTATGTCATCGTATTGAAGAAAGCATCTGTCGACCTAATAAGAGCACAGAAATTAGAACTACGAACATACATTGTAGACTTTGCAGTTTTGATAAAAGTTGGAGATATTTATATTTGGATCGTACATACCCAAAGTGTGACATTTCACTCGCTCCTGTCTCGATGGCTGACTCACTACTCTTCATGTATACATGGTGTAGACATTTTAAGAATGGTTTCTTGTAGACATTGTCTACACCGTCGCTGTTCAGAACCCATAATAAATCATCAATTGGTAAAATTGTCTGACATAGAGATTCAATAAACATGTTTTCTCCCTAAAAGGACGAGAAATAAAAGTAATCCTTGATAATAATCCATTATATTAACCTAGACAAGTTTTAAAAAAAAATAATTTTCAGGAAATTTTGATCTTAAAAGAGTCTTAGAAATATAAACACAGGCAAACATCACACCTTCCCAAAATTTCTACAATGTACCTTCTCAAAAAGTCCCCCGAACAAAAATACAAATGTATACCAATTAATGTAATATTTACACACTTTCTTTACTGCCTGCAAGTATTATGTGCTGAACATTTTTATGATTTAAAAAGTTATAAAAAAACTTACAAACTACGTACATCACATTTTTCCATTATCCAAATAAAACAGTCATGATAAGTGTGGATGCTTTAATTGGCCATAATGGTACAGTTGTGATATTAAGATTTATGACCTACCTCAGCACATGCAGCCAGTAGATCTAACAAACTGATGTAATAACGAAGTCTGGAAATCTGACCAGGATCTGTTAGAATTACGGCTCTAAAATGTAAAAATATACCTGTACATATACGCTGAATATAGATCAGAAAAGAATTTCTGGAAAAATAAATACAAACAATTCTACATTTCCCAAATATGTCTTTCCTGAATTTCCGCCAGCTATATTAAAGCACTTCCAACACACTGGAATTAACTAACAAGAGCGCCACGACCGGTGCCAACGCCCATCTGTTCACTGCCTCAGCGAGACATATCCACCTTTGAAGTTTCATGTTGCTATTTCTTACAGTTTCTGATTAAAGATTTTGCGCGACGCAGATGCCACAGTGATCACAATAGCTCGACTTTTTCTTAAAAAAAAAACAGACGAGCTAAAAGTTGGAGACCAAGAGGCGTACCACAATAGCACAATTAGTAGCAAAACAACTCATAACATTTCTACAAACTAACATACATTGTATACATATTTTCTCTTTGTTAAGGTAAACTAAACTGGAACCAGTAAACAATATTGATATATTGGCCCAAGATCAAAGTTAAACCCAAAACAATCAAATACCGGTACTAGTTTATAAAATGTTAGGACTTGTAAACAGGATAAATGTTAAATTTAATTTAGACATTTGATATCACCGGAGAAATGAAAAACATAACAACATGTCCTACAAACCTCTCTTCTCTTGGCATATCCAAAACAAAGGCTACTTTCTTGTAATTTTGCATAATATATTTCATAACATAAGCCTGGTTTCTTTTCAGCGTTAGATTGGTACCCACAACTTTGACGATCATACCCAGTAAATCCAAGAATTCTGGTGCCCGGTCCTGCAGATCTGCAGCTCTGTTTACAATCTTCTGAATTTGGCGAGGGCTGATCTTTAAACAAGTTGCTTGATTGCCACAAAATACCTAAAATTGAAGTAAATAATGTCACTTGACCATTTCACCTTTAAAGCCGATATTTACGGCTGTTTTTAATTACCGAACATGAATACATCAACAAAACAAGTTCTATTAATAATGAAAGACGTTTCTAAAGGATTCTAGAGCACTTATCATATTACCAAGAAATGCTGATGAATTGGTATCTTGATATTTTTGTTCTATGTAAAGCCAATTACTAAATCTCAATCCATAACCAAATATCGTTGCTTTGTTTTGTTTCATCCTAAACGCTATTAAAAATTCTGACCTCTTTAAGAGCAATAGCCAAATCTGATTCCACCACTCGTACGTCCAGGAGTATGTCGAGACGTTCCATAATATGATGTTGGACCCGGAAGTTCTCCTTTGACAACAGTTTCAACAAGTAGAAGGCTTTCTTAAATATGTCTGTCATTCCACCGTATATTGTCTGTGAAATATATATAGATTTTTAAAGAAACTTTTTATGCGTACAAAGCTATTTCATTTCATTCAAATTCTGTACCATGTGGTTTTATTTTCGGACAGGCTTACAATGGAAAGATGTATACGTAAATACAGAAAATAATTTAAAAACAAAAAGAAACGTAAGTCAGAATAATACGTTTATTTAAATAGGTTAATATGTAAAAACCATATACAAATAAGGAAAACAAATATGTCTCAATATAAAAACTGCATATATCATTTATAATCAGCACTTATTGTTTACAATGCTGTCTCCATAGCAACAAATTGATATTTCTATTAAGTTAGTGCTCTGAATTCAGATAAAAAGCTCCACAAAATGTAATGCATGTAATGAAATGGATTTTTGACTAGTTTACTTACCAAGAGTTTGGTATCAATGTCTTGTATGAGTATATCAAACAACACGTCAAGTATACCTGTAACAGTAAATATAAAACTGTCATTATAAACATCTCCATAACGTAAAGATTGCATAGTGCAAATACATATGTTTCAAAGTACTATTCATAAACAAGTGATGCGCTGATTGGCTGATATTTCTGAGATATGTTGCCTGATTATCAACAATGATGGGCAATTAAAACAAAATTTAAACTCGTGTCAGATATGCTGCCAATTGAATGCCTCAAGACCAAATATACAATCGAATGTCATCACAAGGATACAGCAAAAAGCGTCATGAATTTACTAACAGCAGTGGAGAGGAAATAAACAGAAGGGATCAAAAAATAAAAGAACGAATGATATGTATCTGACTAAACGGTACGAAACTACCACGTAATGTTTGTAAATCATTTCAATATACTTACCATTGCTGATCATAATGTTTTGATTCATTGGATGGGGTTCATCAGGGGTCATAGGTAAATGGCAGAATCTGAAAGTATAGACACGTAATTGGTTGGATAACTGTAGGAAACACTGTAACCCTACTAAGTGTTTATACAGAGGCAACAGCAATGTTTATACAATACTACGATAAATATCAACAGGGTTTGTCTTGTAAACGTTTTGACATAACTGAAAATGTTTTTCTTAGAAATAAAGGAAGTACGAATTCAAGAAAATTAATTTAATATTGATATCATGTAACACACAACAAACATGTTAGAGTGATATTCCGGGCTCAACATGAGTAAAATTGGAATGTTTTGTAAGATAATAGTTGAAGAGTTGTCATGCTCAGTTAAGGAATAAATGTGATGTTTTTGATGAACAATGTTACAGAGTTGACATACTCAGCTAAGTCATCTAGTATATTTCCCATCAGTTTGACTTGTTGATCATCTAACTTTGCCTTGGATAATCTCCTCAGTATTGGCATGTTCTTCAACACTTCTCTATGTACCCTGGCCGAGTCTTGTGTCAATAATATCTATAATGTTACATAATTTTATCACTACAAAACAACACTGACCAATACATTACGCAACCATTAGGTTTAATCACTAATTTATTGGTACAATATATCATATGAGTTGGTAAAACGCATGGAACTTTTAAATTCAAATCAAAACAAAAAAATGGAGAAGATAGGATGTTTTGTACGAGTTTTCTTCTTGGAATCATTTTCTTATCCATACTCAAGAAAGTGAATTGTCTTTCTTAGATTACTTTCTTATAGTATTCTCTACAATAATTTCAGGTGTTCCAAAATTTAATTCGTATTTCCATGGAAATGAATATGTTGGAATTGAATTAAAATATGATAAAATTAAAAAATCCAAAAATTAAAAAATATCAGCGGTTTGAAATAGGGAATTCTTTTTTGTATCAGCTTCTTACCTGAGCTTTGCTAGCGATGTTAAACATGTTCATTTTGGAGGAGTAGAGTTTGTTCAATATATTCTGTGACTTTATTATCATCTTATTATATTTATACATAGATAAATCCTGAAATATACACCATGAATACATTCATGAAAACTTTATAATATCTATTATGCTATTTTGATCATGTAAACCAATGCATCCCATCTATTTTCCTGTCTAGCTTTGTGAAGAATGTAACATGTCAAAATCCGATGTCACGAAAAGTACGAACATGACTTATGAAGTCAAAATATGCATCTGTAATCAATTATAATGATTCATTATAAAGTGCAACCCCCGGTAAAAGTATGTTGTTGTTGAGAGGTTGTTGCTCTAGAGATGTAAAATTGGTAGTTAATTTGTGGAGTTGGGAAGCAATTATGCTGGAGGTAGTTGCTCAAGAGATGGTCGCTCTGGAGAGGTTGTACTGTATTCTTATATGTGTTTGACCACCAAATAAAAACAATATATTTTATGCTACATTTTAATTGTTAAGTATTATATTAAAGCTCTAACTTTAAAACTTACCATTAGAACTTTGGTCAGGAAGTCTACGTCAAATATAGCAGATAGATTAAACATGTCTCTCAGCTCCTTGGTGACTTTTTTGTGAATATTCAGAGCTTTCCTGTAAGTGCAATATAAATTTATAACACCTTTAATGGGGTTTATTATAAATTCCTTCGTAAAATTAATCTTCTTCACTTCTTTAATTGGCAAGAAGGAGCAAGTACATTCTTGCTGATAACAAGTCTTCATCTACTAGGTACGCATAACCACATACATTTACAGGAGTGGTCCGCAAGTGGTCATATTTTGTATGAGTTTCTCAAACTAACTGATTCTTTTATAGACCGAAATAATACATAAAAATGTCCACACACATGACAACACAACTGCAGGATCACTAAAGAGAACATTGGTAAATCTTGACCATACCAATTACAGTATTACAAAATTAGAACATTAATAAAACAGTCATGAACATTCTCAATTGGCGTATCAAAAGTAGAGACCATAAGTAAATTGGTAAAACATGAACACTCTCAATTGGTGTATCAAAAGTAGAGACCATAAGTAAATTGGTAAAACATGAACACTCTCAATTGGTGTATCAAAAGTAGAGAACATAAGTAAATTGGTAAAACATGAACACTCTCAATTGCAGAAGGATACATTTGTAGATAATTATCATTCCCAATTCTAATATAGTCAAATGAGTAAATAGGTAAATCGAGAACATTGTAAAATGCAATATCGACTAAAGAGTAAACGAAAAAAACAACATATTTAGATAATAAGATAATTATTGCAGAACTTACTTTGTTTGGTCATGAGGATCAAAGACATCAGTTAACAGTGTACACATAACTGTAGGACTTTTACCTTGTGCAGCAATCTGTTCAGCCACCTTAAACTTGGCCACAAAACTCTGAAACATGAATAATAAGTATACTAATAACTCTATGTCCGAGTGTATTTATTAATTATTATTCTAATTTCTTATTCATGTAGGACATTTAGATATTGTCAGAACATACAAAATACGAGACTTTTCAGAATAGAAAAGCAATAGAAGCTTAAGTCTAAAACTTAAATAGGTTAATACACAACACAAAGGACACTTACTGCTTCTTTATCTATATGCAAATACAAAAGGTTCGGATTCCATTATTTGTTATGACGTTCAGAGAACGACTTCCCCTTTGGAGCATACCAAAGATGCAGTTATGGTCTCTAGCTAGCCTCTTAATGGTATTAGATCGAATCCAAATAATTTCACATGTGACGAAGCTGTCCAATTAGTTTATGACAGGTTGGTGATCTAGTCGAGTATTTTACGCCTGGAGTCTTTCTCTACTGTCAAAGCAGCAAAATGCACCAGAATGACTTGGCATGTTGTAGCGACGTTAAATTAGATTAAACACTATTAACTTACCTGAAGTCTTGAGTTCCTTTGGTAGGTAAGGAGAAGGTCGAGGACTTCTAAAACTCTGATAAAAACATGGACAAATATTTAAAATATCAACTCAATTAAGTTCAGTACGGAGATACGTTTACAGTAAAAGGGTGCAATAACATGTGGTTATACAGAAACACATGGTTATAGTGAACTCGGAAATTACTAAAAAACACTCAAATACATAGAACAGAGATTATTTCCCCTCCCATGTTTTCTTTATTTCAATGTATGAAATATATATATATATAATGAACTATAAATGTGTTCTATAGTGTACATATCTTAAAATATTTTATATGTACATTATTTTTTTAACAAGTAAATGATAATTGACATGCAATCATCCGTTTGATGTGCGTCTGTTACAGCGTTACATAATTAATTATAGAGTGAACTTCATGTTATATTGAGAATTCAATTAAATTAATTACAAAAATGTCTTCAAACATGTAATAATATAATCAGAATGTCATTACCTCTGGTATTGCATTTTACCCCCCACCAAGGCGACATAAACAGAAAGACATGATGAAATTACGTGAGTACTCATACACTGAACAAACTAAGGTTCAATCATAAAAACATGGAAAACCGAATGTGTTCAAAAGATGAATAAAAAATATGAAAATAGTCAAGAATAATCATAACAAAAATATTCATATAGGCTGATTAATAATACTACATGTATATATATATATATATATATATGAATAATAATAATAGTGATTTTAATAATGATAAATAATAATGAAATACTATTGAAAAGTGGAAAACTATGAGCTTAAAAAAAAACTTTAAACATAATTTGATTTTGTTGTTATTGATTATATAAGCTACGTAGCTAGTTCCCGAAAAATACGCCATTATAACCATGTTTCAAACAAAAATGCCGTAAACTTACTGGAATTTAGCATTAACTATAGCCTCTGTTTCTAATGTCTTTTCGTATCTCAATGATTGTTGATACTGTTGTATTTTCTTTTTTTCTTCTTTAGTCATACCTGAATAACAATCAAGATACAGTGATACCCTCATACAGCAATCAACTCTCTAATACGACTACCTCAATATAACGTGCGCTTGTCTTAAAATTTATTTTCAAAATTTCCTTAGAATTGTAGCTTAAGAATGACACCACTTTAATACTTAAATATATTAATCAACAACGTATTTGACACCAAACTGGTTTGCATGAAGATCCAGTTGGGATCTAATGGAAACAAAATTCCAAAAATAAGGAAACTTTTATTGAAAATATAGTAGGCCTATATACTCGTTTATATTGCAGTTACTTCTGTATCTACTAGTATTGACTATGTTAACTGACCTTTTTCTATATTTCTAAGGAAGGGATAATCATGTCGACCATCTAATAAGTTTAGAAGTGGTGGTAACAGATTCTGGACATCTTCAGCATCCATATAGTACCCAAACATGACCAGATAATATAACAATCTAACAACCTGGAACATAAATGAAACAATGTGTTTAAGTTAATTATGATAAGGGCATACACACATATTTAAAATGATTAAAAGAATAAATGGATGAATGAAGGATAGAAGGAATAAATGAAGTATGGATTGTAGGATGGAAAGTATGAAGGTCGGAAGGAAGGAAGGGAGGGAAAGGAAGGAACGAATGTTCAACCGAAGTATCACAAAAGAGTATTAACACAGTTTAAAAATGAAATACTTTGCTAAAATTAATTGTGAAGGAAGGAAAGAAGGATGGGTGGAATGAAGGAAGAAAGAAAGGAAGGCGTGGAGGATGGATTGAAGGATGGAAGGAACGAAGGAATAAACAAACGAACGAACAAACAAAAGTCACAACACGAGTCAAACACTTGCAATGGCATCATGCATAGTTCAAGACAAATTAATCAACCTGTATAATATTAGAACAATACCTACCTGTTCTAGCAACATATTGTGACCAACCTCCGAAGCAAACATACATTTGTTTTCTGATAGAAATTCTGCGATCCAGTCTCGTAGTACCGGAAATATGGCCACCAGCTCTTTGACAATCTGAAAACAGGAGTTATACAAGCATTGCAAGCCTGTAAAATGTCGTTCTTAAACAAGGTATAATAGAATAAAGTAAAAAAATACATTGTATGTCATCCCATTATGATTTTTGTTAAAATCCATAATCATTTATTACTCGTAAATACATTTTGGATTTGGTGAGGATACGTTTTAAACTGAACGTCAATTGGAAGTTGTTGGTAACACTAATAAATAGCGCTTTATTTCGCTGATAGATATGTCTCTGCAAAAGTATGAGTATCAAATACATTGTACAAACAAATAGACATTTCTTAGCTTTGACCACAGTTTAAAACTTTAAACTAACACTGCCCCTTTAATCATATTGCATTTTCTGCTGATCTATGGTTAGCAAATATAAAATATCTAGTATATGAATATAAGCTTATGTTAACCAAACAGGCTCATGGACTTACAAAATCTCCCTGACTTTTTTCCTCGTCTTTTGAACCAACATAATCATACACAAAACAGATGTTTGGATGGGCAAGAACTGAATAGTTGTTTCCGATATCAACAAAGAGACCTGGAGAAAGAAGTAGAAAAATATCATTATCGGTTGTTTGACGGCTCATTCGACAGCTATGATCATTTCAGAGCAATCACAGAGAAAAGAGATTCAGGAGATCCTGGCATTTATAGCTCTACTCTAATTTCGAATTGTTTTTCCTGTTTCTTCATTGCGTCCAATTTAAAGCACCAATACACACCTCATCCTTTTCCTGTGATTTTTCTAGACACAGTACTTGGTTTGGTAGTTTGGATGCGGACACTGAAAAATCATCCCTGAAGTACAGAAAGGCGGATCCAAGATTCGAACCTACAACCTACGTTTAGAAGTCTAGCGGGTTCCCACTAGACCACCGATCACCTCTAGTAAAATAAAACATCATTCAACACACGGGCACACCACACTTTATGGTGATATTATTCGTGTACAGTAAAATACAGTTATAGTAAACTCGGATATAGTAAATAATCCGGCACAGACAAGCGTTTATATTTACATGAACGCATCCTTTATTGAAGTGTTTTGAATTTAGTGAAATATGAATGAATCATCGGGTCCCCAAAGAAATTCACTATAATCGTGTTCTACTGTAAAACCATTCATATGTCTGTCTGGAAGAGCTCTGTAAGTCTCTGTTTTACTTCTTCAATATCATTTTAGAAACGACAACAACCCATCTAAAGGTTCTTTTCATTGATTAAGGCGTATGGCTTAAAACAAGAATTGGATAAGATTCAATTTTACTTTCTATCAGATTAAGATTAAAAAAAGCTAATTGATGAAAAACGAATAATATCGCATGATTGCGTGTTACTATTAAATTTATCATTGAATATTAAGTTAACAATCCCAACTTAGTCATCCAAGGTCGAATTCACTGTACAGTGAAACCCTCGTTACAGCGACCACTTGTATATATTGATCATATATCTGTATTATCATTAGAAACTGTTCTTATTTATCTGGCCCAATAAGTGCTGAAGTCTTATTTTCCATTCACTACCACTGACCATTCATGTGGAGAAACACGCAGTCACTTGTGGAGAACAGGGTTAGGTCTGATACGAAATCCAGGAAAATTGGTCAAGTTTGTAACAGAATGCAGTATTTTAACTGAAATGCTGATTAAACCAAGCAAAAAATGAACAGTTACGAATGATTAATTAACATTTAACACAATAATCAAACACCACAGTGAATTCTCCTGAAGATGACATTACTAGACAGGTTTTACTGTACTGATAGATATGTTCTTGTTTAAGAAAGAACACTTACTTGTTGTTATGTCACAATATTTTGCTCTGATAGCATCAGGTAAAATATCAGATCTCAGTGCAAGAAATGTCTCTTCCCAAGTCAGGTACCGTAACTCTTTCGTGATTATGTTGATTGCAAAGTCATTACGTCCCTTGAATGATAAATAAGAATACACTCTTAACATGATACTTATCCGCCAAACAAAAATTCTCTATGACAAATTATCAACGAATAAAATAGAAATAAAATGACTCATTCTTAAATTGGAAACTTCGAGCTCACCAATCGCTTTAAAATGCTAATGGCAAAATGGAATGGTAGGTGCAGGGTGCGGTAATAGTAGTAGTTCACAGACTTACCTTACACAGAGCAATGTACAAGTCAAGTTGATGCAGGAGGAAATCATGTTTGTCTTTATTATATGTTTCATGGGATTCCTGCAAAACAATCACAATCATGTAATCAACATGGATATACAGTGAAACATGGATATACAGTGAAACATGGATATACAGTGAAACATGGATATACAGTGAAACATGGATATACAGTGAAACATGGATATACAGTGAAACATGGATATACAGTGAAACATGGTTATACTGAACTCGGATAGTTCACTTTTTCTACTGTACAATGATATAAATGATACATCCCTTGTTCTTTAATAACATTACATTTATGATAATTTACGTTCACGAGCAAGATGTAAATTATATTTCTTAAAGGGGCATACCCTACAACTTGGTGCATTTAGAATTAAGGCAAAATAATAATAAATTAGAAGCTTGTAAAGAAAAAAGCCGACGAAGAAAGTTTCAGCCAAAAATTCATCCAATTAAAAATAAAATCATAAAAATATGTATTTGTGACACATACATTTAGTCATGGAAATTTTTGGGTGGAAGTGATTTATTATTCATAGCTATGTTTTTTGCGGCTAGTACCTAAACTAGTCATTTTATAACCCATGTTCTTCCTGCAATTATCCTTTATATATTGTTTTACATATACATCTAGCACATTTTTACACTTTCACAGAATGTTTGTCAGTTGTAGGGTATGCCCCTTTAAACAAAGACGATAAATAACTTTTCAATCACAATAACGACTGTACTGAAACAATAAATTGATAAATCTTTGTCTATAACATGAATTCGCCATTAAAGGTTGTGAAGATTAACAAAATCTTACATCAACGAATTCATGTAGAGCACTCCAAGTTTTACCATCGTCTGTTGAAATGTAGAGAATATTTGGTTGTCTGTTGATATCTTGACCTCTGGCTGTAAGGTAGATTCCTTTCTGTAATGTATTTACAAGGTTACTTATTTCCTTGGTTTCCGTCGCCGACAGTACTTGAGGTCAGGTGGGGCAAGTACACTTACCAATCAACAAAATTGTAAGCGACAAATCGAGTTTAAAGTAATGATAACTTTAATGTGTATTTTCTACAAAAGATTTTGAGATAGAAACAAGAAAGTCAAGCAGTCACAAAATTTGCCAGACAAGAACAGGTGACACAGTTCAAGAGTGCTATGGACGAATTTACTGGTAAACGAAATAGTAGTTATTTAATCATTTTGTACCACAACCAACCTGTTCACATTGCATCCACTGTTGTACGATATATGTCTGATTGTTTGGTATGGCCACATCATCACAAACACACAGTACGTGTAATAAATCCAGGAATCGATAATTCTAGAAAAATATGAAATAACTATTTTATTTGATTCGCAATTAAATACATGACGTGGTATTTGAAGTCCGTTAAGACAACTATAGATATAAACATTGTAAGAATTGTTTCACGAACGCATTGTATGTTGCTTTCATACTCAACATGCATTCCTATCTGACAGTTTATACATTTCATGCACCACTACATTTTATAATGTTTTACATCATTATTGTTCGTTTTTAGGTTGTACAGCAGTCTCCTGGATTCTGTTCCAGTTCTAATCCTCTTCTCCAACACTAACTGTCAACATCTCCACATGAAATATCAGATGTAGAAGACAAATGACCTAAAATCAAATCATTTTAGAGAACGCGTGTCACGCCAAAGGTTTGAACTAAAACACCCGTGATCCGTGGACATAACGCTCTACAAATTGAACTATATGGGTACACTATTCAAGTTGGTTTTAAAATAACATTACAATGTCTACTTCGCACAGGGTTCATGGTGTACTATTCATTTGATGACACTATTGTTACCCTTTTGATCCATCAAATATAAGTTGTTAATAATATTGATGTTACCTCACTGGATTGAAGCAGTGCCACAAACTCGTCAATTTGTGAATGAGAAATTCTATCAACAATTTTTCTTTTATCTCTGATCAGCTCCACAATCATCTGAGCTACATTTAAACCGATACCACCCTGAAAAAATGATAAGAAAAATGATGGATATTTTCATGAAGATTAGTTACTTCCTGGTTTTGAGTTCTGGTGTGTACATGCAATAAATACGATAAAAAGTCCTTAAGTGTGTGGACATGCGGCTGGAATGTTTCAAATAAACGTCGGATTTTGAAATATTTTCATGGTTGTACGTCAGTTCATAATAAGAGTACAGCGCAACCTCTCCAAAACAACACCCTAAGGAAGTAGCAAAATTATGTTGTTTTTTGAGAGGTTGTTGCTTTAGAAAGGGCCGCTCTGGAGAGGTTGTACTGTATATTAAAAACGTAAATTATACGATTATATTCTCACAATGTTTTGCACTTCATGTTTATGAACTGAATTTTGATAACATTTTATTTGTTAGAATTAATATCTATAAATGGTGTCAGAAAATTGTTAATTCCATCATCTATCTATGCAATTTTAAGTTAATTTGCTTTACAATAATATCAAATACAAACATCAAGATAGTGATCTTCAGACTGTCTGTATATACACAGAACATGCTACTGGTAGCATTGAAATTTAATATTACATTGGATAAAACAAGAAACAGCAGCTGCAGTATGTAGAACATTAGTCATAGACACCAAATGTTATAAACAAACACAGACGTTTGTACTTAACGGACACTGATTGGATAAAAACAAATAGGGAACCAGCTCTTTGCTGTCTTTATCAGGAGTTATCGTACCAATATATACATATATACTGGATATGAAACAAGAAAGATAACTCTGCAAAATGAATTGTTCCCTTTATAGAGGAACAGCAATGTTGTTATTTTTTAATAAGACAAATGTTGGTTTTCCGTTATTTGTTGTTCATAATTATGGAGTGTTCTACAGACAGAGTTTTGACATATTACCGTGTTATACATACCTTTTGAGTAAATTGGGTTTGGAAGAATTCAATATATTTGGCGAAGTAAAGAGCGTTTTTTCTACTTTTGCCGATCATGTATGTGTACAGAATCTCATAGGCTTCTTTGAATACCAGGATAATATTTTGTTCATCCGGCACGCCATTCAGTGGGAATTGTAAAATCTTCACCAACAAGTCTATCACCTATAATTACGAAGAAAATCGACTTTGATTAAATGTTTTGCATTAGACATAACGGCAGAATTACTGCTATATGGTGGAACTATATGCAATCCTTAGGAATTAAGAAAGTTTTAATTTTAACATACTAATACTTTTATAATTGGATAGTTCAGAAATGCGAATATTTTATCTATACTCTTGTACAAAATAAACAAATTAAAATCAATATGTTGTTTTCCCAAATAATATGTCAGTGCATTGGCAAAGAAATACATCCAGATTTTATATTAACTGTATTGCATGAATCGAGAGATAAATGAGTAAAATTTAGGTAAAACATTGAAAGAAGAAGAAATCCATTAAAAATAAGTAGAAACCCATTAAACAGTTAAAACCCATTAAACACAATATAAACAAATAAAATCCCGTCAGATATAATTAGGAACGAATTAAACAAATAAAACCTAATCATATCAAAGTGATATGTGACTTATTTACCCTTAAATTTCTCATCAACTTCTGTCTATCTTTGCTCGGCATCTGCTTCACCATCATGAACTTCCTTAATTCTTCCATGGCCTGAAATAATTAGGGGAAACAATGCGTTGGTGGAGTATCATTCATGTCCTGCTTAATGTCATGTCCGTAAATGAGGATCGTCAGTAAATCCTGATTGTAGTACTAGTAATTGGTTTGTAGTTCTAGACAGATAATCTGTGTGAGCTTCTAGAACGACAATGTCGGACGATGAGGCCGTTATTTCTATTCCATTAATACCAAAATGCGACATTACACGTTAATGTGCTGGCTTGATATTTGTAGGAGTATGGAACATCGCATTCATGAGTGGATAAACGTTACAATATTTGAAATGTCCTAGGGCTTACTGTCTGATTCATCTATTGTTCTTTACTTTCGGTATTCGTCCAATCAGAACACATAATTGGTTTGTAACCGTCAAATTTGGAACAAATGGTGTTTCTTAAGATTACTTGACAATATAATTAGGGACCATCCTTACTTAGTAATAAGACAATTATTATGGATGATGGTTCATACTTACCGTAAGAATCTGGTGGGTTTTCTTGGAGTTCAAGATTATACTGAGCTGTCTCTATAAAAGAAACCAACACAAACAATCAGAGTGGATAAAAGTCCAAATGAAATGAGAACGTACCATGCAAGTAAACAATGATAATAAAACCTTATATTTGTGATTATGAATGCGTAGGCAAATTTTTATCATCAATATATACAGGCATGTAGAAAGTTGCCAGACAAATTAGTCAAATTTGTCAATTCATTTAAAACGACGTGAGTCGTAAATTATAATTCGCCAGCCAATGACATATTAACGACGATGATAATGGCACTTTATTTGTCCTTGAATCCGTACACAACTTCCTACAGTCATAATTAGTCTATTCACATTTGTAAATTAATTTATCAACCAATCAGACAATCTGAAAAATATTTTATTGACCAATAAGAGAATAACAAATCAGACAACACACGCCGTTGAAGCATTGATTGGACTGCGCATGTGAAAATGCAACATTAACTTTAGACTTACGTCTTTTATAAGATTCTGAAGAAATGGAACCATTCCTGCGACATAATTGAATTCATTCACGTGTTCGTCTTCTACATTTTGTATGGTAAAAGCGTCATCATACTGACTCTCACCGCTGGCAGACACCTTGGTAATAGTAAATATATATAAATAATAACACCACAGCTCATCATATCACAGTCTTTGTTTGCCTTCAGTTAATGGTGTTCACTAAGTATCAAAGTGTTTAATGACAGAGACAAGAACAAATTCAACCCCTTCAGGTTAGACAAACATTTATCTCTAAATACAAACAAGACATGCAATGTTCGTCTAGCCAGTTACATTAAACAATTTGTCTATGGAGTCGAGCTCAAGTTCTAAATATCATGCATTCTAAGTAACCATGTAGATAATAGCTTTTTATAGGAGCTCCCAAATTAGATTTCTCATTTTTATATAGTTATTGATGATCGTAAAGAGTTTGATAATAGTTAATGATGGTGATTTTGTTATCGTAACCTTCATCGTTTAAGGCATATGCCTTTTTTGAGACCAATATGTAATGCATTAACTAAATTATAACTTACTTAGAGTAAATGATACCATTTATTCATGACCGCATGAATTTAAACGTTTTGTTGAAACAAAAAGTATCGCTAGACACCAAAGTTCAATTAAAGAACGTTCAGTAATTCCTAGGCAAGCGTTCCTTCATACAGCGTTTACACAAAGCGACCGAGCAAAATATTTAATGACAGATTATGGCTAACAACTAAGTATTTTAAGTTAACTGTCTACATGATTTTAAAATACGTTGGCATTCTAGAGTTGCCATTTTAATACTAAATAAAACATGGAATATCTTTTTAACGGACATGTAGTCGTATAATTGTATTCCTTAAGTTTGCACATAACGGCGTTAAGCCGTTAACCAATCAGAAATATTACCAAATCATGCCGCGTTTTCATGGTCAAAAGATACAAAATAGTTATTTATTCTTATCATCCTAGACACAAAGTTATTAAGAAATAACCACAGCATTTCAAAAAGCAACGAACAACCATTCAGACTGATTGGATGAACCTCCAATTATCGTGTGCGTATAGACCTTGGACATAAGTTATTGGAATGAACCAAGACGGCCCACTGACAATAACTTAAAATATGACCAGGCGGGTCAACAAGTTTATCACTAATTTCCGGAGATTTTTTGAGAATGTCCTTTCGTCATGAAAGGAATTCAAACGAGCTAATGCAAATTAATGGTTCAGATTAAAGAATATATCTGTGTGTGGTGGAGTAAAATGTAATTTCGAATGCTTGCTAATCATTCGCAGCTATGTGCAAATGGTGGTCATGCGTTGCTTAAGAAATAAAACAATAAATTCACATAATGAAAACAATCATTCTTGATTGCTTGCAATTGAGGATGAAATACAATGATTCAATGCTTAAAGCCATTGAAAACAAAATGAGAGAATTGAATTCAAACCATGGAGAGTATGTTTTCAAACATCGTGAAAAATAAAACAATTATTGCATAGTTAATTTCCCAAAAACCTAGACACGTTGGCAACAGAAAATGATACATCTCACTTAGTGGTTTATGTGATCAATCAAAGTCTCTAAAATCACCGGTTCATCGTCAATACGAAGCAAGGTATACGCGTTTGAAGTTATTATGTAATGGCCTCAACTTCCGGTAATCACCTTCCATACACGTTTGTTGTATTTAATCAGTAAATGTGACGTTCTGGTTATATAACAGAACATGTTGATTGTCTGTAATCGTTTAATCTGTATCAGAACGATCATTCCAACTAACTACTCCCGTCAGTATTTGTTCATTTAGTTGGTTGCTTAAAGGCTGGAAATGAATTATCATTCTTTGCAAAATATCAGCTTGAAACCTTTAGTTAAATCTTGTGATTGAAACTGATGGATGATTTTGCTTAAGAACGCTTATTTCTGGCATGCACTGTTTAGGAGTATAATTATAAATAACCAATGGATATGAGTCATACACCAGGAAATTAGTCTAAATTGTTGACCCGTACAGGTATCGTGTCATGTATGTGATGGTTACCATTCAGAGTATAAATCTATAACAAAATACACGTTTCTATCTCAAGTGATATACCACTCGGAAAGCATCGGCATTTTCCGTTACCAGCTCTGGTAATCATCCGGAAAACCCGAACGGGTCCCGATGGTGTTCTGTCTATGTACTCCAGGAATAGTAACCAGTCAATTCTCCGGATCATAAATGACAACCCTGGATTTCGGCCACACAGCTCGGGACAACTGGATTTTACACACTGCACTGTAGCAACTATATAAAGACACCACACCATGCGATGTTAATTCAAATACACCAATAATTAACCATACATCCATTCCTGATTATTTGTAGGTTGCGAACTGACCATAGTATCTTTCAGAAAAGGCACTGACCTGTATGTTGCGCTCCTATGCATATAAACAAGTACAACTGTAGGTATTTGGAAGTACAAAAAGCTTCTAGTCTACAAATACTGTCATATTATGGAATTTAGATAAATCCACACAATGGATGACAGAAAAGTATCGAAGTAAAAAGTAAATAACGAACTGTATATCTGAACAGGAAAAATCTCATATATTCAACCAACTAGCCAAATATGGGTATTGAATTATCTAAAATTTGTTTCAGTTTTTTTGTCCACCGATATTTTTATTATACTGAGCGGCCGGTTCTCCAAACCAGTAATCCTGGATTGTATTTTAACCAGTACATACTTAACGTTTTCTCGAGAAGCCGACAACTTCTCCACATATGGTGGAAATTAGGTTGATTTAGTCAAACCTTCATAGAAGGGTATGCCGCCACCGAGATTATACAACTGAGGTATAGATTTGAACTTAAATGTGTATAATGAAGTGTAAATGTAGTCACATGTGCTGTAGTGGGGTTTGCACCGCACAAATGTACAAATACACTCGTCTAAACAGGTTTTTACTTATAACTAGAAATTTATTGATGTTTTTCAAAGGTAATATACATGTGACGGCTTGTATATAATCATAAATATACAACTGAAATTGCTTAAAGCGCCTAAGCCTAACGCAATGTTAAAAAATATTTATAAATAATAGGTGCATTTATGTAAATTAGAGAATTCTATGGCATAGTTCAATGCATAACAAATATAATTATGTTGTGACGATGACATACCTGTCTGACCATGGCACTGTCCCACCTGAGACCCTTTAACGTCTGATCATTCACGTTGTCCACATCTCTAAACTTCTTACGAATATAATCTTCATCTACATAATAAATCATATGCTTGCTTCAGAAAAAAGTCTAGCAATGATACAGGCCACGTGTACATAAAGCCTCTTTAGTAATATTCATAGGTTAAGAATTAACGGAGAAGCTGATTGAAAACAATGATAATTGAAAGTTTTTTTGTTATTTTTACTCGAATGTACCATTAAGCTATTTAAGGAGGCCATCGTGGTCAAGTGTTTTTTTATCTCTTACTAGTAATCACAAGCTTTCACCACTGAGTTTGAGTCCTACACAGACACAAAGTTTATTTGTGAAGAAGTTGTCTAGCTAGATTTAATGCTAGGTTCCACCCAGGTGTATGCCTCGGATAATCTCTGATCGTTAAAACTCGAAAAGTCACAAAATGACACAGGCTGTTGGTGCGATGATAAACCCCAGGATTAAAGTTTTATCTAAGTCATATTCTCATGTATTAATATTGCACCTACTACTCTGTGTATAAGTTAGATTCTTATATTTTCTTTTGTAAAAAAGCTATATTTAAATAGTTCAGATGTACATGTATACAGAATTCATTTATGGTACCGATGGTTCAAATGCAAAGCAATAATGAAAGTACTAAGTCTTCTTAATACAGTATCCTAATAAATACAATACCTTTCAGAGCGTGCAGCCAGAATCCGGTAAGAACATGTTCTATTCTACAATAACTTTCATATCTTATCTCATCTCTTTCCTGAATAATAGTAAATAAATAATGTTTTACCATGAAACCTGCGAACTAAGACGGCCCATGTGCAGTAAGTGTGCATTCAGGGATTTGTATATTCTATATTATAAATACAGTTAAACCTGTGAACAAATGCCATCCTCGTAAGAAACAAACGGTGGCCTTTATTGACACATGGTCATAATTAGGAGTTTTGTTTCATAATCACCTTTTTTAAAAAAATGACCTCAAGTCACAGGAAGGCCTTTATTCGGAGATGGCCACATACACAGGTATGACTATAGCTGTAAATAGAGTATCTGTTGTAAAAAGGAAGTCTTGTAACTCATCTTTGTTTTGAATTGTACCGAAAACCGATTTATGTACTAGTATTAAAAGGGTGAGCATATGAATGGTTCTATGGACGAACCTGTGTTTATGTTTCTTCTACAAATGCTAATTTGGGCGGAAATAACCGACTGTGATCTACATTGTAGTATTTCCTTAGTGAAATGTGTTAAAATTCGGTCATGTGTTTTTCTACCTTAGAGCGGACGGTCAACTTATTTTATTACAAAAAAATCTTGTTTTTTAAGGAAAAGTGGTTTACGCCGATAATTGCTCGCTAGTCGCGAATTTATTCTAACTTATAACAGAACAGCGACAAGCGCTATATATCATATAATAATTACGCCATCGATATATTACAAGCCTGTCTCAGCAGGGACATATATGATGTTTTTTTTTATCTTCATTGGAATAAGATAAGGTCATCAGCTGATTTCCCTAAACAAGCATTAATCATTGAACCCCGATAACCCCTGTCGTATTTGGTATATCCGAATAAAGTAATTATCCGATATAAGTGTTGTGCTGTACGGTATGGTACGGTTTAACGGTTGACTCTATTTCCCGAAACTTCCCGGAACGTCTTTCAATCATCAACAATATTGTATTCCCAGGTCACGTTACCATGGCTATATCTCTAATTAACTCGCATATTATATTAATGTATTGCCAATATATGATAAAGATGTATCTAATATCATTCCATGTACTCGATCATTTCTAAAACATACTATGTCAATTTGTACATCCCAATATTGTTATTATTTCGCCCACTTTATTAACTATTTGACATTGTATTCCTATATTCATCTCTTAGAATTCATCTCTTGATGCCTAATCATTCACTTGAAGTTTGTACTGTGTGAAATAGACGAATATAACAAACATACGTATCTATGAAGACAGTATATATAGTTATATCGAAGAGTAGTACTAATTTAGTCCCGTAATTAGAAAATGTAGTTGGTTAATTTATTTAAGTTTGACCAAATAAAACAAACTTAAGAATGAATGATATCCTTTCAAAATTAGACGTGAAGCTCGAACAAATTATTCAAAGTTTAAAGTTCAAGTTGATCTTTAATCACAAACATACATTTATGACACTGTGTAGCCTGAATACTGTTCGAGGATCCTCATTATCGTCCGTTAACATAATCTCGTGTGTTATATCTATACATAGATACTTCCGGGTGGTCATGTGACGTAGGCGTACCTGCTGTTCCCATTGTAAAATATCCCCTGAAAATATATTTTCCAAAAAATTGTTGTTTTTTTTTGGTAAACCATGTATACGATGCAGCTCATGACGAATATAACATCTTGCACATAAATGTATGCATACATAAATATACTAAATCAAAAGTTCTAGGAACTAAAAATTTACTTAATTTGTCAGTTAAGAACAATGATTTACTAAAAACATATTTGCACATTATATATTTGCACGTTGTTTACCTTTCATAGTGTAATAATTATATTGAATAATAGTTTTGATTGAATAATTAATTTTTTATGTATAAATATAAACTTAGTACATGGATGTTAGTACTTTCCCAAAAACGTTATGAGCTGCATGTTCTATTTGAGTCTAAAATACATTTATACCCATAAAATATATTCATAAAATGACATCAGTTCATTTCGCAAAACAATCTTTTTTCATTGGAACCTAATTAAGCCAAGCCCACTTAAGTATAATAAAATCACTTTTGGTTATGACACATTTTAGTGTTATTTCTGTCTTTACTTGGAAAGCCAATGAATTTACAGTACAACCTCTCCAGAGTGGCCCTCTCTTCAGCCACAACCTCCCTTCAACGACAGCATGATTTTTTCTCACTACACAATTTAACAATCAATCTAACCTCTCTAGAGCATCAACCTCTCAACAACAACATAATTTTGCAACTCCGAAAGGGTGTTGTTTTGGAGATGATGCACCTTAAATCTTTATAGTGTCACGTGTTTTTTCACAGACAGTCGTTATAGTAACAACTTGTAACATGTTGTCAAATAATTTTATAAGACATTTATTGTTGGTACAAATGTACACTTCCGATTTATATTTCTTACAATTTGGAGCAAATCACCAAGTATGGATGCGATGATATAACACAAAGTAACTAGTAACAAACATAATTATGCAAATAACAAACACATGAAAAAAATATTTGATTAACGTAGGATTTTCATTAAGAGAAAAAAGAAAGGCATAATAGATAAATAAATAAAACCATTATTCACTGAGGATGAACAACAGTGTATATACAAAAATAAACCCGAAACAAAACAGGATAAAGTAATGAGGAATTCGATGAATACATAAAATAAGAAGAATCTTGATGCTTGATATGCAATATTTGTCAACAGACATTAGCAGAAACACAATATATAATGATACACGTCATTAAAGTCATTTTATTCGTTAAGACAATATGTTAACAATATCTCAGAGGAAACTTAGTCGTTAAATAATATATGATCCGAGATAACAATAATATACTCAAACTTGAAGATTCTATACATATATTTTATTATACTATAACTGACATTGTAATTGCTTTTTAAAGTGTTGTTTTATCTTCAAATAAACTTATGTAAACAATTAAATAATAATGTCTTATAATTTCTATTATATTCTGGGTAAAATAAGTATAGGTTAAGTACAATTTAACCTTAAAGGTCAAATGTGAATAAAGACAACTTTTGTTCAACTTTCACCTTGAGAACAATTTTAATTCTATAAGTCACAAAATGAACCTTTGAATAAAGACCAACTGTGCACAGCAGTCGTATCTCGTCTCTTCATGTGCTGACAACTATTACTTGAAGAAATGACTGTGTAAATGTATAATCATTACCGAAAATTTACAACTACTTTTATCAAAACACTTTGTAACGTTTGACTTTAATAATTGTAAAAACTGCAAATCTGTTAGTGTTTCGAAAAATCGACCACTACTATTTGAAATTTCAACAGCAAACTGACAAACAAATCAACTGAACACACTACAACAATCAAAGAACTGAAAATACTCATGGAAACTGAACTCATATAGACTAACACTACATTATGAAACGGAAACGGAAACGAGGTGGATGTAGAAAAGCATAGTTCTTAGGTTCGCATAAAAATTCATGCGCGCCGAGCAAGTGACGGCTAAGGAAAGCAGAACTATAGTTCAGTTTCCAAAAACCAAAGATTATTTTGTTATGTATTTATATATATCAAATGCCTAGTGATATTTACCATTAAAGATTCCACTCTCGGCTTCGATTACCCAAAATGAGTTACCGGAAGTTGGTGGTGACAGCGTCCGTGGTTTATGTTGATCCATTACACGAATACGGAAATGAACTGAAAAATTGTGCCAAAATACGTCATCGTAAATCATAACTGTTCCTAACTTGTCTGAGGTTAATGTCCTGACGGACTACATAAACATGTATGGGGCACATATCACGCTATATATCAGATATAAAGAAATGCTTTCATTGATACATGAATAATACGGATAAATATGATAACAATAAAAAGTGTAATTTTATGTTTGTATATAATGTTAAACAATACTTCTTACCACTGTTTATTAGTATATAACCACTACTGACTAATATGGTGGTTTTATATATTCTCCATAGAATTATCATAAAATTGTGTTATATATAATGTTTAGTTTTGATTTTTTAGTAAAGTTATTTATACATAGATACCTGTGTATATTATATTAATAATTATATGATACAAATACTCGTATGTATATGATTAACTTAATATTATGTTCACTTCATCGTGTATACTTTACCGTCTTCTGTAACTTCATCCTCGAATAATCCTTCCGCTACCATGTAGGCTTCTAATTCTTTATGAAAAAGTCGTATGATGCTACCACCCTGTACATTAACATGATAAATTATATCAGATACCTATTATCATTAATTAATTAATTGAATAAAAGATTCTCGTAAGTGAATGTATTTAGTTTCTCATTCGGTTAATACTAATTTAAGCTCAATTTAGTTATGAATGAAAAGATATGTATAGATAATATTACAAAAAAAATATATAATATATTTATACACATATGATATAAAATTAATATATATAATTAATATCAAATTGTATGCAAATAGTATGAATGCAATTCATAATTTTATACAAATAAATAATGATTATATGACTACTGTAAATATAATGTTTAATTAATACAAAATATTATATACAATTAATATAAATATAATAATTTTATATTTGATAAATATGTTATAAATAAGTAAGATAAATATATAAAATGCTTATATAATCAATGTAGTTATAACATAAAATTGTTATAGATATTGTATACAATTAATATATGTATAATATAAATAAAATTAAATATGTATCTGTTAAAATAGAAATGCAATATATAATTAGATTAAATATACAATATAATATGTAATTGATATAAATACAATGTATATAATTCATACAAATATAATGTATAATTAATATAATACATCGTAGATATAATCGATAGGTAACATAAATATGATGTATAATGCAATATGATGATTATACATACAATACACACTTGATGTATTTATTTACTTAATAAGTGAGCAAACATCAATACATGTACATATATCACCATGAACCTTATGAACTGATCAAAACAACATTATACCCTGACAAATAGTTCTGTTTCTGATGTCGTCTGCTTTCTGAATCTAACGAGAGTGAAGCCTGATCTTTCCACACCGAGATTGATTTCAGATCTTAAAAAGAACACGATACATACAGAAGATAAACCTTCAGGTCAAGAAAATACGAAAAGGAATGAAGTTCTATTGAGTGGATATTTTGAGTACTTTATATTAGAGATTCCATTTTGTGAAAACGAGTATTCTCGTCACACATATGTCTAAGTTTGTTGCATTATTCCATAAGACTTGACAGTACAATCATTTTTCTATGACATGTCACGTGCGAAAACTTCCACTTATTAACATATATACTATAGAAGCTAACATAGCTGTATTCAAGCCATCATAACAACACCCACACGTATCTACATAAAAAGCATAACATCGCAATAACCCTAGATATCCCCCCTGTCATAATCAGCAATTGATTGTTGGTAGAACCAACGTAGACGTAGATGAAGTACCCCACCCACCAACATTCACCAACATATCACGTATACAGCAGTATATTAGCACTTCGTCTATGTTTATTTTTAAGGAAAATATTTTCCTAATTTTATAGACTACAATTAAAATCTGTATGATTTCGGATCGAAATCTCTCCTAAAGACACATTATCATCAGACTTATTAAATATATTTTATTTCAGGACACAAACTAAAATTATCTCAACTATAAGATGTCCTACCCAAAGGTAAAATTATCAATCTGGAATCCTGAACTGGCGTGTAAAAAGTGTCCGGGCGATTTTATACTCTCAAACACGATTTGATCGTAAATTTGTACCTGAAAAGAACGATAAACATTGTTTACAATTACATTGTACTATGGAAACCTAGTAGCCGAGTAGATCAAGGCGTGAATTAGCTGACAAACACCATGTTTAATTTTTATTTCGAAATCATAAATTGCCTTCATATCATAGTTGAAGGGGATCGATCATGTAGGTGTGACCCTTTTAATACATAACAGGGGATATAGGGGCATCAACCCTCACAAAGGTTTGAAATAAGGATTATAAATGGTGATTTTCGTGTGGATTTCAAGATACAATTAAACTACTATTATTATTCAAATAATTATGATTTGGGATTCAATTACCCCCAAAATAAAGCAATTTTGGTGCGTTTTTATATCATGTTTCATGTTTGTGATCGAGACATGGGACACCATGGTCTTAAGTCAGCTGATTCCCTGAAACATTGCAATAAGCAACTTTCAAAGTATTAGATGGGAAATCAAGTCTGTAAGATCGATTGATAAATGAACCGGCGAGACATATAAATTGCTTTTTCCCAAATATGTCGTACAGAAATGCGAATATTAACAGCAGCCGGGTCAAAGATTAGATATGAATTAAGTCCAACATGTCCATTGGTAAGCAGTCACAAAAATTACAAATAATGATGCTGTATTACTGTCAATTTGTGTCACTCACAGTATTGCTATATTATCATGTACCCTTTAGTGATGTAAGTAATGATTATACTTTTATATCAATACTTATACTGCTCTAGTAATTATTGTGTATATTATTACCTCTCACTTTTTTCATGATATAAACTGTGATAAATTAAATATTGCTTATCAAGCAAACATCAACACTGACAAGATGTGCGGAATGAACTCAGAAGAAAGGTTTCCAACAGATTATTGAAATCCTTACCAGTACACAACCATAACCCAGTTTAAATGAAACACAATTTTTGCATTGACGTATATATTTAAGGTACATATAACTTACCACTTCACCTTCTGATTTCACTTTGTATTGTGGTAGAATCCTAAATTGGGCATTTTTTGCATTGAACTCTTGTAGCATCACCTGAAAACAACAACAGCAGAACAACATCGTAAACTGATCCTATTTAATCGTTCTTCTTCGAATACAAAATGTAATTAAAAAAGGCAAGGTAGATACGACTGTATTACTTCAACCTACGCCGTCGATACGTTTTTTAGATAATTTATAACTCGCGATAGACTGCGAACGTAGTTTTTGTTATAGCTCATGATGCCTTGAATATTTTGTTCCTGAAGATAAATGACCAACTAACACAAATGGGTGTGGTTACCTGAGTTAATGTTTACATATAGTATGCGTAAAATATACGTCCTAACTGGTAAATGCATGGTTATGTCGACATTTCTGTATTAACACTTATTTGAAATCTCGAACAACCGTTTGTGCTTTTGAACACACTTTTGTCATATGTCAATTTGTCAATTACGGCTTTCAGCATATCTGTTCAAATGACTAACGTGTTTTTGACGGAGTTGGCCTTACTGATCATTCATACCAAAGTTGGTGCTTGTATCATACAGTGAAAGATTCTTCCAGTTATCGGCCCAGCTAAATGGCCATATTCTTAAACAATACCATAGAAAGAACAGTTTAATTGTGAACATTTCAAAATCTGCAGTGCTTGCAAAAATTCACAATCAGATAAAATGATACTTCATTAATAGAAATTTCATTTGAATTGGCGAAGTATTTTTATTCTGTTGAAGTAAAAGGTTAATCAAACATGATTCTATTTTGAAAGCCAGATCTAATTAGCTTTGCAAAACAGAAAATGTTCTTGTAACGAGGAGCGCAGTACCCAACCGGCCTATCCAATACATCATGCATGTAAAGATCGAGCGACCGACAAAACGTACACAAAAGATGCATGTTTCGAAGATCGAGCGGCCGACAAAACGTGCACAAAAGATGCATGTTTCGAAGATTGAGCGGCCGACAAAAATACGCTCAATAAATGCGAATGCTTCAACATCAATGGAATATTACAGAAGCGTTCCGAAGATAAAACAAAAAAAACAGAAGAAGGGTTGCTTTTGTGTACCGACACAATTTGGTATCGATTTCAGACAACATTAATCACGAGAAAGAAAACAAAAAACGTCGACCACTTTTCGTCTATATAAACAAACTATACAGATCTGTATCAGTGTGGTGTGGAAGGAATCGAATTTAACGTCTCGGAAAATTTATTGGAAACAGTAATATAGACATTCTCAGTATTCTGTCATAAATTTTGTTCGTAACAATTTGTTGTACATAAGTTCACCCAAGTGTCGTGGAAACCACTCTACAATATTCATCACTCAAGATGTTCCTTTAAAGGTTAAAACTATTCGATTTGTTAAAAGGAGATTGTACAACATCCAGCGATGTACAGTTCACAGTGTGCGCGAAAGCAACATTTTGTATTACAAGTGTATTAAGTTTTGTAACACCATATAGAAACATTCTCCTTACACGCGGTGTCAGGGGTCGTTCCATCGACATACCTTTAAGCTGAGACTTTAACATTTCATAAAATGTATACAATGCTGACACTTAGTGTTAACAGATGACAATAATCAAGAGAGTTGTCAATTGCATAAATCATTTTTTTATTTACAAACACTAATAGGAAGATATTTTATTTAAAATCTGCTGTATTAAAACTAAGATATGTCAATGAAATTGGCTCAGACTATTGGATGTCTGATTCACATTCATCTCCTGGGCACATGTTCGGATCTTCTCGTGTCTCACTGCGTGATTTACGGTATGCTATTAATGTTTATGTAAATAAAAATATCAGTATTGCCTGTGTTGTCTACCATAAAAGAAAAGACTCTGTTAAGATATTTTGTAATTCCGGAATGTTTTATTAAAGGTGATTGTTGTGTTTTAAAACTGTATGTGCATTCCAAGGTTCAACTGATAGAGAGTTCATCGAACTTTTACCGTCAAAGAGGACATGTCTTCATTGAATTCGAACACTGACAAGCCACAAACATGCCATGATAACATATCGATAAACATATATTAATCAGCTTTCAAACCATCTTCATTGGCTGTCAACAGAACATAATGAACACAGTTGATGCAAAACAGAACTTCCCACGGGAAAGCACGTGGCAATTATATACAATAACATGCCCGCATCACATGCTATAACCACCAATGGAACACGCATATCACTAGGTTATTAACTTATGTCAATATCATTTGAAAACACGATATGCAAACATTTTAGAAACATTTGATATCAAGAGTGTATTTAAGCAACGGGTAATGGGAACTCTTGTTAATTATATTAGATTTTTTCACAGTCAATTATACACTAAACATTTGATTACAATTACGACACATGTAGTTAGTACAGATTATTGTTTTACTATATATACTGGTGTTTCTGGTCGGTAGATCTACATGACATGTTGTTTTCATCATACTTTTTCCAGATGTCAATTAAATGAATTTATAGTAAAGCACAGCTCGTATCACACAACATTGACATTTAGCAATGGGCACATGTCACAGCATGAGATTTTATCTTGAATTTGAAAACTTCCTTCCGAAAATTATTATTCTGATACGCGCATTTTAACGTTCGTGAGCTTAATTTTCATTTGGGTAATTGTCTATACATTTAATACTAACAACAAGACATGAGTATCTGGACAACTTACCATTGAAACTGTGTTGTGTGACTGTCTTACGTGATCAGACCTTGGTTTAGGATCATTTGAGATTAAAGGCCACCCACGTTGTGCACACTTATCGATATAATAGATGAAATATGCTTTTTCTGGTATTTAAGTGAATATAAATAAAACTTTTTTCGCCCATTGTTAGCCTATGTCAACAGGCATAGCTTTAATTCTATTTCCTCTAAGAATGTCCTATAAGTTTGCACAGTACAACCTCTCTAGAGCGGCCCTTTCTTGAACAACAATCTCCCTTCAACAACAACGTGATTTTCCCCACTGCACGATTTAACTATTATTTTTATTCTCTCAGGACCAACAACCTCTCCACAACAACATAATTGTAATACTCCCAAAGGGTGTTGCTTTGGAGAGGTTGCACTTTACCTAAGTAGTTTAATCATATTTATAGAAATATATACTTACAACCATGTTGTTCTTGTCAACTTGTGAGGTCTGAGATGTACACATATGTACAAACTTGTTTGTAAACACGTGCCGTAACTGTAATAAATACAAACTACTTATTAGGTAATGAATAAAAAAGTTAATGTCAACAATCAGTATTATTATTATTTATGATAATCTTGTCAATTTATCCGGTTTTCCCTGAATGTGTGAATTTAATATTTTGGAAGTGTTGAAAATCATTCAATAAGATTAAGTAGATACTAGTTGTATTCAATATATTTGTATAATGGTATTGCAAAAAAGGAAAGACGAAATAAAGCAAGATTCACGTACTAATCGTGTTTCTATCTGATAGTAGTCAATGATTGGGATTTCAAAATACGTGCAAGGGAGTTTTAATTAAGATAAAATGAGAACACTATCTGATAGAGAGAATTTGTGAAATTTTGATATAAAATGTAAAATTATATACATCGGTGTCCTTTGTCGTTGATGTCTTTTTAACCAGACACATATAATACATCTCATATATAACATATATGTATTAGTTCATCGTATCTAACCCTTATATAATATACCTGTATAAGTTCTCCGTATCTAACCCTTTTCCCCATTTGTCTCTTCTGTTCTTGTGCATTGTCAGCGTTTTCAGCGTCTGCAGCCAACTGCAATGTCAGAATTTCATTATAGCAATCAAGCTCGATGCGTGGAAATATAACCCCCAAAGATAAATCTTTGAAACTCATATGAGTAAAATCTATTCGTAAATAAATGCAGATCTCCTTTCATGTTGCACGATGTTGAAACGCTGGTCGAATTTTGTAATTCGTAATTAGAATGGTGGACAGTATGCTAAAACTGAGTACCAATTTATACTTCTACATCCTTTATTTATTGTGTACTTACTTTTTTTATTTAGAGTCAATACAAATAATGACATTTATACAGCGCAAAAAATATGTAATATTTAATTGCGCTTTACAATGATAATAACAACAAAAAATGAACAGATTTTATATACATTTGTCTGGAGAAAAATAGGAAGTTAGTATATTGCATTAGCAGGCGGTATTAACATATTTCAATTTTGTAACATTCATTTTAACAGAATAACATAGAAAGTTTTAAAATTACGAAAAATGAATAGTTTTTTTATCGTTTTATATAAACATAGCGGTCTACATCCCTTTATAGATGAAAACAAATTAAAACAAACATAATTTTGAACATATAGGTGTCGACAACATCATTAAATCTGTTTACACAGTGAAATTCATTTGTTAATCAATACAATATTACAGTAATTGACGCAAGAAAAAAACGGAGAACAATAATATATCAAATTTTGATTACAAGCTCAGTTATAAAGATAATTATAAAGATACAGATTTTGGCAAAGTTAGAAATTTAATTACACTAACGATGGCCATAACTTTAATGCACCATCAATTCTGCAAGTTACCAACATAAATATGCCAAAAGACAAAGTCACGGAGATAAATATGGACAGAATTTGCGATGAAAAGTTATTGATCATGAATAATTAATCTGTAGAAATTAACCGATCGTGTCAATGTGGACCCCTAACACGCTAAGGTCCATGATTAACGAGTGTATAGTTGATTACAAGAATCAGATGAAACATTCCTATCTAGAATTATCTTACAAACATAAAGGTATATATCTATTCCAAGTGATTTCAAATAAGGTGAACAGGTTTATCTTTGTTGCAGAAAGTAGAGGAATCAGATTCGTTGTAAGCTTTTAACATAATTGATATTTAATTATTAAGTTGGTTAAGTCATGAATTATACCGGGATCGTAATACACGAAGTGTTCCAAATGTTGCATTCTGAGTCATATATAAATATATTTCTTTGATTGATAAGTTGGTCACAAAATATTCGTTTCTATTTTTTTGTAAATATAACTTCTGTGCTTTGAAATAATTGTTCGCACTTTGATTTATTTTGCTGTCTGAAACCTACAGGTTGGCACCAAATACAAGGTCAGTCAGGTGATAGACACGCCGATCTTTTTTCGGTCTTATGCTTTGTATTTCGCAGGAAATAATCCCATGTTTTCATTCAAAATTCATTTTTAAAAATACTTTCGAGCCAATGAATGTTGCTTTTGAAATCATGTCTTCCGCTAGATAATTTTGAGGATTGGACATTGAAAGCTGAATATCTCCTTACGGTGCTTGAAATAATAAATTCATCTATTTATGTATCGCAAATGCATAAACACATTGAGTAGATTTATATCAGTTGGCAATGTTTTCAGCAATAAACATTTAATCATGATTAATACTACGAATTGATTAAGACTTAAATCAACACAAGACACAGTTCTCGTGAATGCAGTGGCTGTTTTTTTTTAATTTTCTTTTAGATAATGCCGGCGTGAATTAAAATACGCTGCTTTGAAATGCTAATGGAAGATATGAAAACAGTACCAGTATCTTAATGGAAATATTAAAACTGTTTTTTTTATTTCATCTAATTGAAATATGTGTTACTGAATTATGCTGAAGTAATACCAAGTGATTACGTAATTAGTAATTATGATTGTTATTGTGATTGTAATTAATAACATTCTCTCGTAAGTAACTCGTTTCACTTTTCAACTTTTGTAGTTTTATGATCATCAAGTTTCACCGAGAGCAAATTGTATGAATTCTCCATCTGAAAAAAATACGTCATTAGTTTCAGGTGTCAATCTTTTTAATAGTCTACTAATTTTGATTTGTCGAGACAAATTGTACCTTGATTTTAACAATACAACAGTTTAATTCATCTCCGGGCCGTGATGTAATTCTTGCTTATTTGAATCAATTTCCAGTTGGTTTCTAGGGAAAAAGCAGCGTTAGTGTTTTGTGTGTTCGCACTTTAAGCTACCACTCTACTTTCTTCAAATTTCTTTGTCATTGTTTATCATTATTTCAGTTATGTTCCTTAAAGAGTTGAAGACTAATAACTATACATGTGTTGCCTACCAGCACTAACATACCTTCTTTGCCTTAGCATTTGTTAACTTCTAATGGGATGATGGGGAATAGGTTATCACGGGTTGTTCCTTACCAAGCATCTATAGCACCGATTTACTAGAAGGTTTGAGTTACGGTAATACACAAACTGTACTTATTTGTATGGAAACATATGGACAATCGGAGTAAGAAAAGTTGTAACTGAATCAGACTTTTACAGAATTTGTATAAAAGATTTACTTTACAAAGAATGCTAAAAGGAATGAACACAGAAGTATTGTTATGCAGAATAGAGCTTACGCCGGATAGAGCTTACGTAAATAGTAAGCGCTATATGGTGATGATGCACGCTCTTGGTTATTGGTGCTTATTATTTATTCCTATAGGTAGGCCTTCTACGAATAGCGCTAAGTAATGTTCGATATGTTATGACATAAGCTCTATTCGAAGCAAAAGGCACTTCACTTCGAATAGAATTTACCGTACACCGTACTCGTTGTACAGCGCTGAATAGAGCTTACCGTGAGTGGTATTCAACACTGTTCATCTGATCACCTTACGAATAGAGATTATATGTAAGCGCTAGTCGACGTAAGTTCTATTCGGCACAACAAAGCACCAATATTCATAATATAAGGCTGACACACTGCTAAGATCTAATACGTGTATTGGACTAGTAAGTACCTTATGTTGTTGTAACAATCCTGTGTCCTCTAACAGGTTACCACTCGAGCTTGCTTGTGTCATGTACTTCCGGTACTTTTTGTTCAGCTTGTACCGGTTCTGTATGCTGATTTGGAAGACACATGCTGTAAGTAAAATAGAGATAGTTTGAATCTGAGTAAGAGTACGATATGGTTTTCAACAAGTCAATTAATCGTAATTCAAAGAGAAATATGATTTAGAGAAAAATATTGCCTTTTAAATATGATTTAAAGTAAAAATATTGTCTTTTAAATATGATTTAGAGTAAAAAAAATTGTCTTTTAAATATGATTTAGAGTAAAAATATTGGCTTTTAAATATGATTTAGAGTAAAACAATTGTCTTTTAAATATGATTTAGAGTAAAAATATTGGCTTTTAAATATGATTTAGAGAAAAGATTTCGTCTTTCAAACATGATTTAGAGTAGAAATATAGCATTTTAAATCTGATTTAGAGTAAATATATTGTATTCTAAACATGATTTAGAGTAAAAATATTGTCCTTTAAATATCATTTAGAGTAAACATAGTGTATTTCAAACATGATTTAGAGTAAAACTAGTTTCCTCTATGTAATAGAAATAAATGAAATTATACAGAGAGGTTACACTATATGGATATCTTTTGATTTTGAATTTTAGTAAAATATTCCAAATTGTATAAAACTCTTATTCGAAGAAAAATATAGATTATAAGAAAGATGATTATACATGTAATCAAATATTATAAATATTCAGCCAGTATACATCAATGTCAAATTATTGCATGGCCACACGTTAGTATAATGCTGAACTCTTATGAGGTCCGATAGACCCAATAGCATAAAGACAAATTACAATACGATTAAATGTTAACGATCGTAAAACGTATATATAATAGTCATGTAGGACTTAGTACTTATAAAAGATGACATGTGCGCGTTTATAATTGTAACGCTTACATTCCTACATGTATGGTGATTGATTTGTTGGATATATGGAGCTAACTTTGCCTCTCTGATTCTTAATCGATTGAACCTTTGATCTTGTATACTGTTATACATCCACATGTCATGTATATATAGATCCATGAATATTTTTTTGCTCGATTCATATCAATATTAGAAGTCCCTAGGTGTCATCTGTGTTCTAGATTATTTTTTATCATTCCATGCTTAAGACACAACACCGGCAGTGTACGCTTGTCATAACATATTGAGCGATATTTTATATCGTACGTAAACGTTTCTTTGATCTAACTGATCAAACTTTACAAGGATGCCATATAAAACGATAAATATCAACAATCGACATGACTGGCCATTTATATGTTTTATATGTTAGTTGGATGTATTATTCAGAGCCGATTTGGTCCAATAATCGGTTTATTTTATCTCAATCGAGACATTCATTGCTATTTCAGAAAAGAGAATTTGGAAATCGTGGATTTATGTAACAACGAGAAAATTGTGATATAAACATGCCTGTCCAAAAGTAACCTTGGTAAACATGATATTTAGTTTATAGTATCCTTGTTTGATTTGTCTAACAGGCGGTTTTCTAAAATTCTTGTTTTGTTTTCTTTTTATAAACAATCGAAAGTCCGATATAATTATGTTAAAAGTTTCAAGCTACAGACACTATCTAACAACCAAAGATTAGTACAAACTTGTAAAGATTATTGAAGGCTGGACTGGCTCGATAAAGAAAAGAATACACAAGTAATGTAGTAATGGCAACACGGTAGCTTCATCTTAATCTGAAAATGGAAGCCAACATTTCGGTGCATATTTGAGCCTTAAAACCAATAGCTACAATAAACTAAAGCAATTGAAAGGTACATTGCGTAAATGCACTTTATACATATGCGGCTTTCATGGGCAGAACACATTAATTGTAATTAACGGCAAACTAATTAACGCGAAATGTTTATCTAAATATGTAGTTTCGTGCTAATGAAATAAATAAATTATTAGATATTGTGTCTTTTTGAACGGAACTGTCAGAATAACTGCGAGGAATTTGAAATTTAATTTTGAAATGTATGAAAACATTCCATCGCTATAAGGGATTAATAGCATATGGTGTGCTTAAACTTAATCATAAAACTAGATTAGAATTGAACAGTGCCTCTTAGAATTATAGATCGTATTTTATGTTCCCCCAGTTGTCGAAACGAATTATATTATAGACCATTGGAAACCACGACGCATGGCATAAACTATCGTAAATACTGAGGTTTGATAGAGTACCTATGCGCATGTCATTTACTTTATACGGTTTTATACGTTATAAATACATGTACAACAGGCACTGACAGCCGAATATGAACAAAGCCAGAAGGAACCGATATGACAAGACAGAAACGTCGACAAGATGTCCTGTAGGTGCAATGTTAGGATAGGATATATGTACATTGTATTTCAAAAATAAGACACCAAGCACAACAGATTTGTTTTTGTATATCTTGCGAGAAAATCTAATAGTCGGAAGTCTGACTGACCAAATACTTGTACCGATGATGAAGGGATTTGACCTATGAAGACCAAGCCCCGAGGTTATAAAACTTGAGGACGGTTGAAACCAAAGAGCTGGTTAATGTTTAGATACATATTCAGGTCTATTATGATGTGAGATGAATGTATCAATAATTACATTAAATGTCAAATCATTATTAACTTAGAACCATTAAAAGACAAAATATGAGTTTTGAGCACGGATACCGATCTCAAGTTTTATGATCTCGGGGCCAAATATTGTCTCGTGTGTACTCATAGTTTTACAGTAGGTGATTGACGGCTCACCAGTTGGTCGCTTCAGGACGTTTAGTCGTCTTTGTGCAAGAATCAAGTACCACTTAAAGACATGATTCAGTTCTTCTCGCAATGGCATTGGATCATAATAGACACACGCATTTCTCGTAAAAATATATCAATGTTTGAGGTATTAAGTTGTTTAACATTTATAATTTATTATAGGATACACCTACACCTTGAGCATACAACATGATTGTGGTGTATAACAAAAATAAACAACACAATGCTTCAACAACCGTGTATGAATTGTTGCATTACTGAATAATAACGCTAACTGTATGTGGATTAAAGGTAGGTAGGGCAAACGGAACAATGGAGTACATGTACTAGCTATTTTTGTAAACTGAGCAATAGTTTAGCTTTGTCTAGCCGTCACTAGCTCGGTGCGATTGAATGTGTATGCGGACCTAAGTATTATCTTTATCAACATCCGCCATGTTGCTGTACAAGTCTATGTAAGTTCAGTTTCTATGAGTACTTTCAGTACTTTGATTTACATGTTAAGGATTAATACATTAATTGTGTGATGTGGAATAAATTCCTTGGAACACGAAAGCGATGTTCTACACTTGTTTATGTTATATGAAGAGCTATTCATGTTTTAAACACTGTATAGAGATAACATATCGCTCAGTCATACACTTGGCAAAGTCAAACATCATTACAACTTTGTCGATAGTAGTTAGACCTTGACTTTTGCTTTATTTACCTCATCTATATTCCTGTCAATATTTAGTCGGAGATAAATTCTTGACAGTATTGGTACTTACATTTACATATCTACCTTCCAGCATATAATGAACACAGAAAATAAGAAAAATATTATAAATTTGTGTAAATTTATTCGTAAAATTCTTGAGCATACAAAAAAAACCCGCCTGGCTAAATACTATACTTATTCACCATAATTTGTTATTTCATTATGTATTCTGATGTAAATTTTAAGTATTCTCTCTCTGTATTTAATTCCTTACAGTTTTACATATATGTACAACCTGGTATACTATTCTATATGTTAAATTCATACTGTACACTCATTTCATATGTATATTTATCACATACCTGTGCCGTTTTAGCCCGTGCCATAAAAACGGTATGGCCGTGCATATAATATGTAAATGACGTCACGAAGAACGTCATGAACTTGATGAAGCATAGACATTGATTGGTACATGATGTTCAAAATTATAACTTCACAGGAGTAATGTTGAATTGATTTTAACAATTTGAGTAAGTAAAGATACTGTTTACATCGTTAGATATGTTCACATATTTATTATTTATGATGTTTCATAATGTAACTATTTTTTGTGCTCCTGATGAAAAAGCCTTATTACGCATGTCTCATTTTTTGTTATTTGTAGCAATGTCAAACAGATATGTTGGTTTTCGCCGTATTTTCAGGGTATATGATAAAAAGAATATTACATTCGTGAAGATTCCGTCATGAATTCATGGAACTCGTTGAATAAAACAGTATGAAGCTCGCCAAAGGCTCACTTCATACTGTTTTATACATCTCGTTCAATAAATTCAGTACGGAATCCACACTCATTTAATATCCTCTATATATGCTGAGTGAATGAAATAAACTTGAAAACTTAAATAGCTGTAAACCAAATTATTCCAAATTGTTTTCATGATGTTAATGATGGTTCCGTTTTTAGTTTTGATTCTCATTACAATGCAACCGCTCCAAAGCAAGAACATTTGGGACCAGCAAACTGTTGTTGTTGTTGTTGTTGAGCGGTTGTTGCTTCAGAGAGGTTGAATTAACTGTTAAATCATACAGTGGGAAAACATTATATTGTTGAAGGTGGGTTGTTGCTCAGGAGAGGGTTTGTCTGGAGAGTTTGTACTGTATATATATATACGATCATTCGAGCGCTTTAAATCGTTGGTAACATGAAGTCCAAAACGAACATTGTTAGATATACTATAACAAGCATATATAAAGGACATTACACCCGTATTGCGAAACAATTTACAGCTGTTAATCAATTGTTGCGGGCCTGCATTGTTTGCAACACAAATTAGGGTTATTATAACTGCTCCATACTTGGCACCATACACCATCCATTAACACGGTCATTATACCGAGTTTTTACTTTGACGAGTGAACACTTTAGTAAAATCCAAAGGTTTACGTGCGATTCTAGAGGAACCATTGCGTATGTGTGTGTGTGTTTGTACAGCCATCGTAGTGAGGACTGATTTTGGTCGTGAAATTATGTGACAATTTTAAGGGTACCATTTACAAGGTTTTACAAGGTTTTAGGGTTAGGGTTAGATCTCAATTAGTTGTCTATCAGTCATTGCCAGTCAATTCCTACCCAAAAAGGGTTATTTAGGGGACCTGAGGCACATTCCGAGGACCGCCCTCGGACTGTTTTATGAGAAAATTGCATACAAAGTGAGGACCTGTTTATAATGGAAGTCCTCGGAAAGATGGTAAAACACAGATGTTTGTGTGTGTGTGTGTGTGTGTGTGTGGGGGGGGGGGGGGGGGTAATATTTGTTTCAACGGGTTTTAGTGTTAAAACCTTTCTCTTATTTTTGAAGATTTTAAACCTAGTATAGACATAAAGTAATTTTCTAAAAGAAATACTAATAAACCAATGTTTCATGTTATCTTATATTTCCTCTTGATCGGAGAATAGCATGCTCCATCAATATCTGTGTATCATATGAAAGTTTAGAACCATAGCGCGCGACATAGAAATAAATGGTTAATCTGAGAGAGATTCCGTCTCTCTGTCTCGTGGAGTCATATCATTTATAAAATCGGATTTTTTCAAATTAATATGAAAAATCAGACACACTGTCAAAGTGTCCTTTACGTGGTTTTTTAAAGATCACTCAAATGGTTGACTCTTTACATATCTATATACAGCGAAGCGATATTATTTTAAATTGGTTTACACTAAGTCTTGTATCAATATATTAAATACATGTAATTGTGAATACTTTATCTTGGGTTTATGTCTCATCAACATCCTATCAAGGTCATTGTGCGAAAATTCCAGCCTTTTAATGGCAAAGAGAGACCCGAGGCGAATACCCGTGATCACGAACGTCCCATAACCTGTCTGTACAGCGTCGTCAACATTTGGGATTTTTTTCTGGGTCTGATTGGGATTCAAACACGCAACAGGTTGGTTGGTGGTTGCTAGTCAGAGACCATAGCAGCCCATTTCAGTTTTTTATATGTCCTGAATATCATATGTAGCGAAAGTATCTTAAGAATAGATTCAGTGGCAAGTACCAATAACACTTTTAGCAGACACTTGACCAGTTGTCAGAAAAAGTGAGATAAACTCAATCAGAAATACCATTTAAGTCTAATATCCTTGTATATCAACTGTATTGGGAGCTTTTCTGATACTGCGCATTCTACCATGCATACGATTACATAAAACTGTCAATGTTTTCTTTCATAAACCACAGGAAGAAGGCTTGTCATTGCCTCTCTTAGAGACAAGTTAGTAGATATGATCATTTTCAAATCTTATTGATTTTGAGGCTCAATGATTAAGCAATTCAGCAAATCCATTTTGTAATCCAATTACATTACTTCTACCAATCAGACATTACATTATTTGATTCCTTTTTCTGGATATCGCTAATTCCAGTTTTAGATATCTAATATTTCAATTCTATTTCTCTAAAATTCCCAATCTAGATATTGGGTTACCCCAGGTGTCTGAAATTCCAATTCCGGATATCTCTAATTCCAGTTCTCTATGACTAAATTCTGATTCTAGATATCTGTTATTTCTTCTACCGAAATCCTACTCTGATATTTGACAGTTATCAGCAGGTCGAATGTAATTGGCACACAAGACTTGCTGCAAGGTATAATGACATTTTCTAAACAATGGTAAATTATTACATTACGCTCTCGTTTTCCCAGAGCATCCTCATACTTCATTGCATGACAGGGAAACCTTGTACTTTACGTCCAATAATATGCATCACATATTAAAGTAGTCTCTCTGTCGCTTTAGCTGTACAACAATCGTTCATCAAAATTAAATCACATCTGACAGACCATTTCTTTGCATTCAACTGTTGACCTATAACAAGCAGTCCAAGAACACAACGCTCATTTAGTTAAACTACTGAGCCTAACAACTGTAAGCTACAAGGGACTTCAACAAAGATAAACCTTTATAGCAACTATTCACATTTCAATGTGAATAACTGCTTACTACTTTCTTCATCGTTACGTGCAGCGCCAAATGTAGTTTTAACTAAATTCTAGAAGCTAGGATTTTCTAGAGTACAGTCACTATAGAATGGCCAATTAAGACCTTCTTGTACATTTAATACATTTAAACCTGTATTTCAAAGGTTGATTAGTTGTTTGTTTGGGATAAACGCAGGTTATCAAGAGTATTTGAATGAACAATAAACAAACGTATACTTTGACCTAATCCACCAGGACAAAACCATTTTTCTTCCTTTATTTGATGGGCAAATATCTGTCTAGCACGATGATCCGAGAGTCCTAAGTTTTACTCATGTGATTAAAGATATAAAACCCTACCCTAATTTATATAAAATATTTTTTGTAAATAAAGAAGTCTTACCTTCAATAAGAATTAAATAGTTTAAAGGGGCATACCCTACAACTTGTTGCATCTAGAATCAAGGTACATTGTAAAATGATGATAAATTAGAAGCTTGTAAAGAAAAAAGCCGACGAAGAAAGTTTCAGCCGAAAATTCATCCAATTAAAAATAAAATCACAAAAAATATTAGTTTCCATAAAAGATCGGAAACTCTTTGGAATTTGTTGTACAATTTTTGGGTGGAAGTGATTTATTATTCATAGCTATAACTTTTGCGGCTAGTACCTAAACTAGTCATTTTATGACCCAAGTTATTCTTGCAATTATCCATTATATATTGTTTAACATATACATCTAACACATTTAAACACTTTCACAGAATGTTTGTCAGTTGTAGGGTATGCCCCTTTAATGAATCAACGTTTCGGTCATATCGGCCTTCGTCAGTTTAATAATTGGAAATATAAATCATGTCATGTGTCTAAATGTAACCAACCTCTCATTGTTGTAAAATTGAAGAGAATGACATTTTTTCAGAAGTGTCAGAAACAATACGTCGGCCTGACAAAACAAAAATGTAATCAGAGAATGAAGTTCGACATTAAAGGGGCATACCCTACAACTTGGTGCATCTAGAATCAAGGCAAAATGATGATTAATTAGAAGCTTGTAAAGAAAAAAGCCGACGAAGAAGGTTTCAGCCAAAAATTCATCAATTTGAAATTAAAAATTAAATCACAAAACATATTAGTTTCCATAAAAGATCGGAAACTCTTTGGAATTTGTTATACAATTTTTTGGTGGAAGTGATTTATTATTCATAGCTATGATTTTTGCGGCTAGTACCTAAACTAGTCATTTTATCACCCAAGTTCTTCTTGCAATTATCCATTATATATATTGTTTTACATATACATCTAACACATTTTTACACTTTCACAGAATGTTTGTCAGTTGTAGGGTATGCCCCTTTAAACATTTTTTTGGAAACCTTAACTAATGCTTCTGAACATTTTAACCTTCCTGGTCATAGTAGTGATAATTTGTCTTTTATGCCTATAGACACAATAATTGGCAAAGACTTTTAATGAAGCTAAATGGATGTACATTCTTGAAACTACCAGTCCAAATGGAATAAATTCAAAATATTATATTGATTCTTTTTTGGGCTTTGCTGATATCCAATCTTAGTATTTCATATTTGTTATGATTAGAGAAATTTATAGTTAAAACTGGTCCCCCTTCATAGTCTGCTACAGAGAAACTCAAGTCCAACTTGGACTCAAACGTTCCATCCAAACAGCAAACTTGTTTCTAATTGACTGAACAAGCGAGAAAGAAGAAGACTTTGGAGTAGCATATCCATATTTCGAATTATAATTTACAAGTGATATTATAATTCAATTTGCACATTCACGTGTTCAAATTACTGAAAATTTGTGTTAAGAATAATTGTAATGTCATTAAATAAATATATATGAATGTTGGGTACTAAATTCGGATAGTATACTATAGTGGTATAGTATACAGTTGTAGTTTATTCAAGAAAAAGGCAAATTTGCCTAACATTTTACGTTTTTACATTTGTGCACATATGTAATGATATAAAGTTAATAACAACATTGGATTATACATAATAAACGAGTATCAAATAATTTATACCTATAACATTTATCAAAAGTTTTATTGGTTGTATAAAATTACATTAATTAAACAAATAATGCAAGAAAAATGTCCTGAAAATTAACAAACATTCTCTTGTGGTGAGAGAGGGAACAGTTTAATTGAAGTAATAAGTATTTTTTCGTTTCTCAAAACTTTTATAAATATAAGCTGATCCATTTCTAAAGTCTTTAATATTCTCTGAATATGTACCAAAGATCAATACATTTTTAACCATACTTCGTCATATATTTATTGTCAATAATATAGTTTTTTATATATGTTTTTTCTATTTTCTAAGTACATGTACACATGTCATTCTAGTAAAAAGTGGAATTAATCTTCTAGACAGTTACATAATTGGCATTTTTTTTCATTGCATGGAATCTAATTTGGCTTATGCCACCTATCAGCTTCTACCTCTAATCTATGGGCAGATAATCTAAATCTAGTAATACATATCTAAATTTATTTACATGTATATTATCCAAATATGTTTGAAAACGAAATTCACTAAATAATTTGTACGAATATGAGACATCAATCTAGATTGAAATAGGCTATATCTACGATTCAAAATAATGATGAAATTCAAATTCAAGATGACAAATATATCGTTAAACTGCACAAAACAGTTTCGAGTGTATATTTGCAGACATACTCGGGTCTGGAATTCGTCATTTTTTATGTTCTTATCATTGATGAAGAACACGAAACGATTTCAGGAAATTTTACGACATACCAGTGAACGCTGTTACATCTCATCTTTAAACAATACAAGAGATGATCAGAGATGTGTTACCATAGTTACGTTCTATATATGTAGAGGGAAGTTTGTTTGTTTATTTGAGTTTAACGCCGTTTACAATAATGTTTCAGTTACACACAGCGACCGATTCACTGAAGCAGTATTCCAGGGCTGTATTCTGACCAGTACTAACGTAACCATCCACTGGGAACCGGTAACTTCTCCACATTTTTGTCAAATTTTCACGGAAGGGTATGACCGGGAATCGAACCCGGAACACCGGGTTACAAATCCAGCACACTAACCACCGGAACACGGTCGCGGCCCCTTAGAGGGAAGTGATACAATATGTTCATATAGTGCAGATATGGTCAAAAATATATCTGCTGTGTAAGATCCGTGCAATGTAAATACATGTAATCAAATGCTTTTTACTAATGAGCTTGAAATTTAGATAGTTTGATTTGCTCTGGAAATTCAGCTGAACATTAGATTGTATAGATCTTTTGTGATATGCACACCGAGCTGTCGATCATAGCAAAATTCATCTCAATAAGAGAAGGCTTAAAAGCAATCGATTTAATTTTGCAGGAGAGGATTTTGAATGATTGTTATTAATAATTTTGAAAAATTACCTTGAGCGCACGGTATCTTCGTTGGTTTATCTTTGTCTTGATTTCGATAGATCGTCACGTGACTGTGTCCTGAACTGAAATAATGATACAGCACTAAATTATATATTTTATTCTTAAAATAAATTTTACTAACAACATTACTTAAATTCTAAATATTGAACATTATTTACTCGTTTTATAAATTAGGGCTTATCATGAATTGTTTTAGTTAAAAGTCGATTTCTACATCAATAGTAATGTCAAAATAAGGACTAAATTGAGATAAAGTTTGTTCATCTTATAGTCCCATAAGCATATAAATTTATCGGTCGTAACTAAGTTTCTATTTGTCATATAACAGAGGAATCCGGGGCGTTTTTCTCCCGTGCATACTTTATAGCAAGAAAAAATGTTTCCGAAACCATTATCGTATTTTTTCGTATTCGTTGAAAAAAACTATTTATAGAACAGCTGTGTTTTCCCTCAGTCATATTATGCACATGGCATAAATTGACGTCACGCGCTCTATGTATTTCAAGTTTACAAAAGCAAAATTCACAGCTTAGTGAGTGTTTTTAAAAGAAAAAAGGTTCGTTTCGTCGGTAATAATCATCTTAGGATAATATCATCAATTGTCTGTTTTTTGCATATATTTTTATAGCAAAACGCTAATGGGACTTTAAACACATTTAACTAAATCAGAGGCAAACATATTTTTTCACGGGTTTTAATTTGCACAAACAGCCAGAGTCATTCGGTGGCCATAACAATTAAACGTTAGATGAAGACTCCAAGTTTACTCCTGGACAGGACCACCAACATTATGGAATTTAGTTTGACATGTGCAATATGCCTAGGATGGGATTCATTTTTAAAGCGGTGAGGGGCTAGTGATTATTACATAGAGAACAGAATCACCTAGCAACGAAAGTCGCAAGCAAATCATTAACTGTATTGATTTAAGACAAGCAGACCAATTTCAAGAGGTGCTGGGAAAAGATTTTAGCAACGTAGTTGGGTGTCAACCTACAGCGTTAGGGAACCTTGGAACGATCCTCCAGCCAGTGGCTTTCCTCTTTTTGTGTACAGTACAACTTAACCAAAGAGATCCCCTATAGAATAAACTCCTCTCAACAACAGTGTGATTTTTACCAACTGCATGATTTAACTACTAATTTAATCTCTTCAGAGCAACACTCTATCCACAACAACATTATATTGCTTTTCCCAAAGGGTGTTGCTTTGTACCGGTTGCTCTGTACAATAAATAATAACACGTGTACTAGTACCTTGATTGGAGACTGTAAGCGTATCCCTCTGTCTCCACAGAATATAGACATATAAAGTCGCCTACACAGAGGTATTCCCCAAGGTTCGTTGTATTCATCATCATCATCTTGATTGGTTCTTGTTCTTGTCACTCTTATATAAAACTGAAAGTGGATAATGAGACAAAGATTTGATAAAGAAATTGAAATAAAATAAAACCTCATTAAACTAGACAAGAAATGTATCCCGGGAACACGAATGCCCCTGCTGAGAACTAAGTCAAAAAGGGGCCATAACATAATTCCTGGGAAAATGTTTGGATTTTTACGGAAATCTAACTTGACCTATATTTTATTATTTACACCTTCATGTAAACTATGAAACCAATCCATGATATATTTCTTGCGTTATCGCTCGGAAACCAAAATTTGAATGGACAGACGCATGGACGGTTGGAGGGACGGACGGACAGGGGGTAACAATGTATGCCCTTTTATCATTTCGAATGGCGGGGGCATAAACAATCATGCGGGGTAACTTGACTAAAAGAATTAGGGTAGGTATCTTGACTTTTCTATATTTTTCTAAATATAGCATTCGTACTTCAGAAGCCTAATTCGCCATTTGGATGTTTCTGTTAGATACTTTAGAGGCGGTACCAAAACATAGGGGCGGTCTGAAAATCGTACCGACGAGTATTTCATGTCTGGACATAACAATATCTTTAATTTAAGACCTTATACGTAAAACGAAATGTTAAATTTTACAAGCACTAACTAGCAAGTCGATGCTATGAAATGAGGATCTTCATTAACATATATATATATACTACCCTTGTTTACAGACTATCTCTGGATTATGTACAATTATGTTCAGACTTCGATCAGTCAAGCCTTGAATTTATATATATATATTAGTTACGCCAACAAACTTATCCAAACAAGCAAATCAGCCCTTTAAGGTTGTTTGCTTGAAAAAATGTCTCGAAATGTTTTCTAGAGAATATATCATTTGGTGTTCGATCCATCTTTTGGCCAGTGTTTCTTTTACACTTCAGGGCTTTGTCCCGTTCCTCAGGGTCGTACAAACAATTCAAAATAACCGAAGCCATGTTCGAATCAATTAAAGTCATCGATAAACACGAAACTATCCCGACTGTTTATTTAACGCCTGATCAAGATATGTCAAGATACGGTATGAAACTATCATCAAAATGGCTGACAAACGAGATAAAAAACGGATAAGTCAATCGATTTGACATGCTAACGTCATTCATCATAATTTCAAATACTAAGAAATTGTATAGATTAGAATATTGTTTGAGTATAGTATGATCCTTTCTGACGTAATTTCATAGTTTACATGTCTCCCATGGGAAGGACAAATTGCACGCAAAATGACGTAAAATACATGGTTATATTCAAGGTATTGAACAGGCAAATGTATTTTCTGTCAAAATTGTATTCGTGTTTCCGGTATTAACGCACTAAGCAGACCACGGCCAAGGACAGGACTACAATCATACTAAATTGCAGAAACTTAACAACAGTGTCTAGTCATATACTGACAACAATTTGTCTTCCTTCTTTAAAATGACAAACAGATGCAACTTTCTTTGTTATCGTAAACATACTATATTTAGCGGTCTCAATTTTTAATATATTTTTTATAAATCGATAATCCTATTTGATGTTACTAATTGCTTGTAAACTCGTGGACTCTGAATGGGAAAAAACTTCGTTATCTTAAATTTCTACTTAACAAACTCGGCGGTATTGTGTTCACTGTGTTAGCAGAACTTAAATCCACACAATAATATAATCTATTTACAGTAGTTTAGCTTATCCTTCAGACGGTGATGTTCCCAATGATTATTTTGGCAACTTCCCATGCATTGTATAATACGAGTAAATCATGAAATTGATACACACATTTAAGATAAATAAATAAAAACATAATTCAGACCTGTAACTTCGAGAAGAGATATTAAAACTTGTTTGGAGTTATTTATTTGAATTTAATACTTCTGAAATAAAATATGTTTACAAATGAATTTCCCAGAACGACCTAACGAGTTTCATTTTCACGATTTTTGACAATCCTGCAAAGAATCTTGGTCGATCGTTCAAGCGCACAAATCACCCATCAGAATTCTAAATGACTTCCTCTTTAGAATATCAGATAAAATACGGCTTCTCTTACAGTTTAATACCTCGTACATTTTAATTAAAACCAATTTGAAATAAAAATATGAAAGAGAAATGTACATTTAGAATTACTCTGGTGTTCGTTTCGACAGACTGGCGTCAAGCGTCAACGGAAATTGGAAATAATAGTGTGCGTCATTATTCAACGTTCAATGTTAGAAACAAATATGCCAACTCATAATGTATAAAACTTGTACTACGATCTTGACAAATTACTATAATTAGGAGAAACATTCTATAGTGGTAACAAAATTCATGTAGTGAAGTTGCCTTGTTTAACCTAAAGTTGTGACAAATAATAAATACGCACACTCTATAGAAACAGAACTTCTTTCCTGTTTGTAGTATGTGTTAAAAGAGTGTAAAATCATATTATCGTCGGAAATATTTCTTCATTATAATAACGTTCTCTTATACGAACTATACCATAAATCCTTATAACAACTTATCTTCTGAATTTGTTTTCCTCAATATCATTGTTTATAATTATATAAATATGATGAAGTTATCAGAAAAAAACTTTGTTGTATCAACACAATGTTGTTCTGTTTTTCCAACATGGCCAAATCTACACGTTTTGGTCGACAAGAATAACAAAGTGTAAAGACATGTCTAGACAAACGCGAAGTGCTCACATAGATACAACTCGTAAAAAAGATTCAATTTTAAAAGAGCTACCGCTGTAATTACCAAATATTTCTTTCAAGTAAGCTCGATCTATCGCATACAACCAAAAGATTCATCATGTTATTGGACCGTTCTTAAATCATTTAATTTGGAGGTGTCGTCTACACCTGAGGGAAAGCATGCACGGAAAACGTAATACGTCATTTTGTAATGTTTAATTGTTGACAACCCAACAAGCAGAAAGAAAATAGAAATAAAAACGTTACATACATCGTGTATATGACAACATACTAACATTTGACAGATTATGACGGATTATTGGCCCAGTAATCTTCAGTAATACATCTTCTATTTTTTAATATATGATTAAAAAAGCTGAATATAAAATCATATCTTACTTATAACTATTTATTAGCTTGAAATTCAGACATCCATGCGTTTCAATTGATTTGGAAGGAATATGTTTAATAACGCTGAATCCAAGGATGTTTCCACATATAATTCTTTGCTTACCATTGACAACACGATTATCCTCCCCTTTACGACTTACAAATCAAAGAACAACATGCTTAAAACAGATCTGTATAAATCATATGATCTTAAGAATTCTTATTTATTTTTCGTTATCATCGATACATAAATAGTTGTAATTTTGGTTACGTTGCAAAATATGTCCTTAAACACAAATAAAGGCTTTGGATGAATGAATCCTGACCAAAAAATCTCAATCAAACCGTCTCTCTCAAACGGCTACTTGGTAACAAAACTCGTACACTTGAGGTACATTTTAATAGCATCATGGTATAAAGAAACATCTGCAATATAAAATCTCTCCAAATGTTTTATATAGCCATCAATGTTAATCATCGATTCGCTTATCCAATGATAACGTTATAACAAGCTAACAAGTTACTATCAAATTCTCTAAACAAAATGTAATAAATTAATCTACGAGTAACAAACGTTCCCTGTATCAGAAATTAGTTCAAGGAACTCAAAGATAAATGACGAACGACACGATGGTTCAAAGGTTTGCTTTTGGCATTATATCTGTATTAAATTGATACATTTTTTTCCATATTTGTCTTGGGAGTTCCAGTTTTGGCATCCGATGTAAATACATACATGATTGATAGTTAGATACTTGAACTGTTATCAGAGCGAGATCATCACTAAACGCCTGGAGTCGGAATTGTCATTTTCATTTAGTTTTTTATTCCAGTTTATTTGGTGATTTACGTGGCTCATCTCTTGAGTTGCTTGTCAATGAAGTTGAAGCAACGTTCAAGTAATTTAAATAATCAGTTAGTAAATTGTCCGTGTTTCATTTAGAGAAAACAATGTTTAACAAAATTAGAGTGTGTGGTGCTTGGATAAGAAATATTAGATTATTATAACTTGATATTACAATTCTGTATGTTCCCGGTTTTAGAAGCAAGATGGTTTAAAGATTTAAAACATGTGCATTTGAATATTCGGAGCAATAAAATCGTAACCTGTCTCTCCTATGTGTAAACTATGATCCAAATAAAGCATAAACTATATTTTATGTCCCACGGTTCATGTAAGTTTGGTTTAAATGAAAATTTCGAAACAAATTTAAACTGATTCCTCGTGATACAACAAGCTTATGACGTTTAAAAAATGTTGTTTTTCGGTTACGCGAACGTAAACATTGAGTCAGCCAGACATACCTTTTTGTTAAAGGGGCATACCCTACAACTGACAAACATTCTGTGAAAGTGTAAAACTGTGCTAGATGTATATGTAAAACAATATATAATGGACAATTGCAAGAAGAACTTGGGTCATAAAATGACTAGTTTAGGTACTAGCCGCAAAATTTATAGCTATGAATATAAATCACTTCCACCCAAAAATTGTACAACAAATTCCAAAGAGTTTCCGATCTTTTATTTTTTGTGATTTTATTTTTAATTGGATGAATTTTTGGCTGAAACTTTCTTCGTCGGCTTTTTTCTTTACAAGCTTCTAATTTATCATCACTTTGCCTTGATTCTAGATGCACGAAGTTGTAGGGTATGCCCCTTTAACATTACATGCTGGTCAAAACAACGAAAAGCTTAATAATGAACAAAGAAATGTTGGTCGAAATTGCTCATTTTTTGGGGGGTTAGGAATTTTTTATACAGTCGGTCGCGTAATTTCAAATCATTTTTCATAGTTGGTCTAAGTTTTGTTTTCTAAATTGCGTGAAACATTTCGAAATAATGAAATAAAAATAGGCGCTTAGATAAAAAGAAGGAGGAAAGAAATAATTTCGACTGTTTAATAATCAATACGAAAAACAGCATTAGGAATAAAAGATACGCGTACTAAATACTTGTAATCGTAGCTTAGGGGATTTTCAAATGCAATGTAGGAATTTTCTTGCATTTTATCATCTCTTTTGCTCTGTAAATGGGTTTAGTTTATATTTTGAAATTCGTACTTACATTTTGTATGCTTTCTGTTCGACATTATAAATACACAAAGGAAATATAATTTTGATCTAATAGAATGATATGGTCTTGTTTCTATGGTGATGTTTTCAAGATGTACTAATACAAGCTGATATTTACAATCTTATGTTTAATATTTATGTTCCTTGATAAAACTGTATTTATTCGTGCATCGTTTCCTTACACAGAAGTCATAAATACAACGAATTAGAGAAGAATATAGGGTAGGATTGGTAATTAAAGGGTAGAGTGCAGTAGAGTAGAGTAGGATAGAGTAGTATAGAGTACAGTAGAGTAGTACAGAGTAAAGAAGGGGGGGGGGTTGAGTAATGTAGAGTAGAGTTGAGTAGGATAGAGTAGTATAGTGTACAGTAGGGAGAGTAGAGTAAAGTTTGGGTAGATTAATGTAGAGTAGAGTAGAGTGGGATAGAGTAGTATAGTGTACAGTAGAGTAGTGCAGAGTAAAGTAGGGAGGGTTGAGTAAAATAGAGTAGGAAGGGTCGAGAAGTGGTGACTAGTGTAGTAAGGGATAGAGTTGTGTAGAATATTAAAAGTAGGGTATAGTAGAGTAGGGTATATTATATTAGAGTATGATAGAGTAGGATAGAGTATACATTCTTGAGGAAAACGACACATTATAGAGGATAATAATACAAAATTATAACAACCGCCCTACACCTTAAGGCCCCTTATATTCCTTTTTAATAATATGTAAAAGGTAGATTTCAGAAATTCGTTATACTAAATTAAGCAAGATATTTATTAAAAACCACCTAAAATTATTTGATATTACACTAAGCGATTGACCGAAACCGTACCTGTATTGTTATCCTGTTACAACATAGTCCTAAAATCCGCACAATATATGTTTTCGGTTGGAAGGGTAGGACTTTTTTGTGCGTTCTTCCCATGTAACATTTTTAGTACAAATGTATTTCTGTAATGTTGGTTGGTTTTGAAATCTCTATAAATGATCAAAGCTAAAATACTAGAATGAAATGTAAAAAACGTAAATTTCTAATATCTTTTAAAGAAATAAATGTAAACAATTTCCAATTAAGAAAAAATCTAATTCTAAACTACATTTATAAAACACTGTACCTAAATCCAATTGTTATATCCAAAACGAATATGTCGCTTATTTTGTATTGAACCCGTCATTTTAGTTATCAAGATAGTTTCACATTCCAAAATATCATGAATTTATATATAATATAACCATACACACATAAGTTTCCAAAGTTCCCGAACTCTACATCGCCCCGATATACCGTTTACAAGCCAAGTTACTTAGGAAATAAATACTCTGCACTATACATTTTGACATTTGTCAATAAAAAACATTTCTCTTCATACATATGAAGAATGGATGATGAACGTAACAGCACATAATCTTTTCCACATTTGTCACGTGATTAATCCAGAGAATGATAGCTACCCAATATGACCAATATCCAATCAAATGATAGCTACACCATATATGGCTGTCAATCACATACCTAGCCGCAGCTCTGCTTTACTGAGTTCCATAAACATGTCCTCAGTTCCAGTCGCTTCCAAAGAATATCCGCGCGGTATAATTTCTTCCTCAACATGGCATCAAAGCCAATCAAATTATCTGGAAAATTTGAAGCATTTTGTAAAGCCATGGAAGTTATGTATAAAGTTGAATCCAGACCCGGGACTGCTGATTACAGTCTAATCTTAAATAAGCGACACGATATGTGCCAAATGTGTCAGTCGCAAGAAATTGCAATTTGCTTCGGTTATGACAAATGAATTGCTGAACGATCGTACACGAGACGACGTTCATCACTATAAAACAATATAAATGATACCAGTAGATGTACATCACGATGAAAGATTAGGACGCTGACTTAAACAAACAACTTGTGTACATCTACAAGTAACTGAAAAGACGGTAAGTTTGTTCCTTATTTGGGTGAAGTGTTTTACTGTAAAAATATCTACTTTTCTGTATAAAATGTTCATGCAAATTCAAGTAAACCCTGCTATAGAAAATCAAAATTGATGTAAGGCGTAGACTGTTATATTTGGGTTATTTAAATTTGTTTCAGTTTTTTCTCTTGTAATTCCAAAATGATATCATATTTAGATATAGCAGACACCGTTACATTAAAACGTTTGACTTAATCATTAAAGATAATAGCAATGTCAGTTAATTTTATGACATGAGTGTTGTATATAATTTGATATCGTCCCCTTTTGATACCACGAAGAAAGATATCACATTTATAGACGACGTTATTCTTATTAAGTGAAGTTTTCGCTATTAAGATTTTTGTTACATGTCTAGAATCCGGTAGAAGTCATTTTAGCTTCATATATCGTAATAGTCGGCTAATACATTCCTTACTCTAAAATCCGCGAAAAGATGTTACCATGGTTGTTGGTTATGATTTCTGACTCCATGCCGCTGTGATTACGAATCCCAAATGGACCAGACGAAATCGCAAATAAGGAAGTTGTCTACCTAGTTTACGGAAAGTCGATATTTCTTCCAAGACATACGCTCTGTGTCCTTCACAGCAGTACACAGTTGCTTCATAGGATTTGAAGGACCAGTCGAAACAGTGGTCCGGAGGTAGAGGGATGACTTTTGCACTGTTGCTCCTCGGACGTAAAAGTTCACCTATCAGTTGGCAAACCAAACAGCTCAACATACTCATATCATAACAATACAGTCCTGTATCATGATCGTATAATCTTAGACCTGTATCTCGGACAAGTCTTATGTAACTAATTATCTATTGTTTGTATTCTGTCTGGAATCTTGTTACGACATTGTATGTATGGCTGGTGCAGTTCACGACATACGCTGATTTGATATAAACTAATTGAACACATTTTAGACTTTTGTCGCTGACGTCCAAGTGATTTGATTATTGATTTATCGTAGACAAAACACATATATTATTACTGGAACAGCCACGATGTTTTAGTGGTTGGATTGTTTGGTTTCATTTCTAACGCGATTTTTCTGAGGAGATGAAACGTCTCTCGCTAATTGTACACACGCAGTAGTTAATAGGTACACTAAGAATTATTGTGATGAATAAATGTAATGAAAGAAGTACTATTTAATTTTTTCACACTGTTTCTATTTAATGCCAGCAAAAGGTTAATATAAAAGTGAATTTTGAAACACCTTTATCGTCGACTTATAAATACCCTTAGGCTATAAGTATGAACAGCTGTGAAGGACGAGGGTCCGTAATGGCATTTCCTTCATTGTTTTGTTACTCCACTATTTGTGAGGTTTGTAATTTATTATGTCAATAATTGATATCAGTGTTTCCTGATCGCACATTTTTATTTTAAATTGCTTGTCCAAACTCTTAGATCCAGTACGAATATAGCAGAATATTCTCACTAATCTGTGATAATTATTTTTGGTAATGGTTTTTATGTGTCCCATGTTTAGTGCTAGCTACACGTATATATTTCACATACTTGAAGCGAAGCTGCAGATATATGTGGTTACATATAATATTAAGCATAATATACTTCTATCATGGAGACTTGGCATGTATTTATTGCTCTCATAAATTTAAGTTCGCCTACGTTCTTCATATCCATATGCTATTCGGTTTTTGGTTTTTACGCAAGTTTAGGTTGATTGAAATATTCTGACGGAATTTTATTTTTTACAATACGTCTAAGAGCGTATAAGTGCCAACACATTCATCTGCTCAGCGAATAGACAGGCAGTTTATAACTTGTGATCAGTGTTTGAAATACAGTCGATTCTCAATGGGTGGAAGTAGCTTACCCAAAGTACTTCAACTAACTATAGAACTTAATTTCAAGTCCCGATTTCATCCTTCATATTTTCTACATACATTTGGAATTTGACTATTAATGGTTTACACCTGTTTGAGTCGTTTTCCTGAAAGTGGTTTTACTAAAGTGGCCGAGAGAATATGATGCAGACTTATAGAACCTTTCCAATGAGCTTTAATGCTACGGCGACCACGTTGGGACTTCCTTAAACAATTACTGGCAGTTACGTGGCCCATTCAATAAAATGTCTCCCGTTCCTAAATTGGTTTAGAGATTTTGACAAAATCTCGTTTTTAGTACTATGGTATATATAGTACTTAGTTGTAGTTAATTCAAGAAAAAGGCAAATTTGCCTAACATTCTACATTTTTACATTTGTACACATATATACATTGTCAATGGCATCGTTTAATATATATGTAATAAACTAATAACACATTGAATTATACATAATAAACGAGCATCATATAATTTATTCATAAATTACATTCATCATTTTTTTTAGATCTTTATATTGGTTGCATATATTAATTTAGTATGAACATAGAAATGCCTACCTACCTACTGTTCGGTTCGCGTAACTGCAAATAATGTTTTTTAAGGATTGTATTATGTATACTTTATTTTAAATTTTGCTAAGTCGTTTTATTGAAAAACATAACAAAAGTTTTATTAAATTAATGGGTTATGAGCCATCAATCTTTTTTTTAAATTGTATTATGAGTATTATAGTTTTATATGTATTATAGTTTGTGTGTATACGTATAATATGTTGGCAAAAATACTCTAGACATATAAATGAGAATGGCTCGGATCTGGGAACATTATGTGCTCAATTATTGATACAAACCAACAAAACATATAAATATTAATCAGCGCCACTCCGAGACTAGATATTTAATGAATTGATACACCCAACATGCTGCTCTTTACATTTAATGAAAGAATTAATTTTCAAATGCAGGGAAAGAATTCATTATCAAAATTAGAGAATACAATTACAATTCACCGGCTAATAATAAGCTAATCAATTACGACGCGTTCCGACAGTAAGGTAAAATAAAACATGGAGTTTGTTTTATTTGACACTGCCGGCCAATTTTCGCCGGCACTTGGGAAATCAAATTAAAAGCATACACTCGGTGCTTCATTCTTCTCTTGTATTGAAGCGCAATGTTTAGCGTTATTTTAGCATGTTCTTGCCCAGTCGATTTATATTCCCCAAGTTTTCTCTTCCGGCATTTTCATACAGCTTGTTTAATCTATTGAATTCCGGTGGAAATATTAACATTTCAATGAAATTTATAACTCATCATAAGTTGAATTGGTTCTATCCATTTTATAAATGATAGCGTTATTTGATAATTTTCTTTCATGGGTATTGTAAGTTAAGTTTATTAAAGGTATTAACAACTGATGATAGTGATAAAGACAATTTAATACAATATATTGAACTTTTTGAAAGCCTGGTAATTAAAATTAGTTTGTGACAATAATACAAATAATGACTTTAACCATTTTAAATGCATCTTGATATGAGTATTATTGGGTGCAGGTTCAATATTTTTATTTAGCTATTCAAGCATTGTTTTTGTTCTCCATCATAATTTTTAATTTATTTTAATTTTCCATTTTCCACATTTTCGATTAATGTGGTTCTGTCTTGTAGAGAAGGTCCCTATTCCTCTATGTTAGTTCTTTTATCATCTTTATCCCCCCATTCATGTAGTATTCAACTCTACAATTCCATCTTAGTTTTTTGTTTTGTACCCTGTGAGTTTATATGAGAAAATCGTGTTGTAAGCATTTGTTGTCAATGTTATTATAAGCTTCACCATTGGCTCTTGAGCGATGTTCAGCTACGTCTGTCTTGTTACTGGGACATCCGTGGTCCCGCGTTATCGACTCTGACATGTTATTACTATAGCAACTCACCGCTGTGAGTGTGAGTTCGAAACTCGACCTGTACCCAATTTTATAAGTGAGGAAGTTGTCCAACCAGCTAAGGGGCGGACCGGTAGTTCTACCCAGGACTACGCCTCGTGTCTTCCCTCATCCGTTAACACTGGAAAAGTCTCGGAGTGAAAATGTCGGTCAGTGTGACGTTAAACCTTGGTGAACTATTTTGTTAAATGGTGAGTTGTCATTAATTCAATGTTGGTTCGGTTCAAATGAACAAACCATAATTTATTTTGTATAATAAAAATCGACAAAAGCACTGGAACGGAATAAAAATTAAAAATGCAAAACTAGTCACTAATATGTCCTTTTATCTGTATACTGAACTCCCAGGGGTATGATGAAGACACCAGGCTTACAAGGACTGGTTGATGTACATTATGATTGCGCATACTAATTAGCACACACCATTGGAATGAAAAATCTCATTTCTGGAAGGATGCATGGTTGAAATATTTCAGACACTGAGATTCATCATAGCTAAGTGTAATTTATATTTACCGGGTCAGATATTTGGTAATTTGTCACACTCTCTGAAAAAAATAATTCTTGCTTTTTGCTACAAACCAATCCAGTTGATTACATAATATTGATTAGTTCCAGAAAGTCTAATTAATTTTCGAAGCAATTATGTTTTGATGCGCGTCTGTTTTTCTAGTTTCAAACAAAACCTTTGTTATTCATCGGTATAAGCGTGGCCATGTTTAATTGATTTATTTTCACAATACAACCTTGGCTTTTTCTAACAACCGAAAATAGTATGCATCTGGTTTTAGAATCATGGTCACATAACGGACATTTTTCATTTTGCTATTTTTTATGTAAAAGCTACACACATTTGTGAACATTTGCATTTATGTTGCTGGCAATGAGCCGTGAGTATCGATTTGGAACGTTCAATTAAAGTGTTTGTCCATGGAAAGAACCTATATAAAATAACTGCCTTTGAATTAATCATATATTATTTGTGTATTTTTTGTCGCAGCCAAAGAGAATGGGAAATAACTTTATATGTATGTGTGTCGAGTAGAACGAAGTTATTCTTTTTTCAATATGTAAACTAGTAGTCTTTGAAATGTTTTCATCCGTATTGTTGATTGCGGTAAAAGATGTTAAAACATTCATCTTAAATATGTTTTAGTGACAATATTGTACCAAAGAAAGGAATAAAATACAAGTATTCGTACAACGACAGCAGCGTGAAGTATTTTATTTCTTGTTTTAAACATTTATTGGACATTTATTGGACATACATTATAACAATCAAGCGTGGATGTTTGGAAACGTATGTAGGTATGGTGTATGGAACCACATGATATAAATACCATCTAAACAATGAAGATATGCTAAAAGCTCTCATATTGTGCAATACGTTTCAAGCTGCCTGTGATAATTTAGTGACACAAGAAGTCATGTATACATATGTAATTAATCAAATTGTATTGAAGAATCATTATGAATGTACTGTCCAGTGTTTGAAAAAAAATAGAAAAACATGGCCTTAAAATGACCATATGTCGATAAAATCAAAAAGCAAATATTTAAAGAGTAGCGGTTCTTCATATGCGGCCGTTGTTAATAGATAGCCTTAATTAAGTTTTGGCTAAAGTAATTCTTAATAAAAAATATACATGCACAAACGGAAGAAATATAATATATGGGTACCAAGAAGCATGAAGCAATGTTAATGTAACTAAAGGAGAGAAGAATTTACGCGAATTTACGATCATATTAAACAAGAGACAATAATGATATCATATTGATGAAATGCCAAGTTCATTTAGCAAACAAATATAAGTGTATATACATAGTTGTTACCAATATGTGTTCAATAATCATAATACGTAAGATGAAACTAACAAACTTAAGAAAGCATCAATCAGCTGTAACTCAGGACATGATGTAGTAAGCTTTCATGATGAATGTGACTAGCAAGTACTGTAGCACAAGTTATATAACTCCAATCATTTCATTCCTTTAAGCTTAAATGATTGTATTTCACTTAAAAGCTGTTTTTAAAGCACACAGTTACTCCTCTTTACCTGTCAACTACACAATGATATACACATCACTTATATTGCTATTTAATATATAAACCAACAAACACCAATAGGCAACACTGCATGAAAGGCTCACCATCAGTACAAAAAAACTGCCAGTCAGATAAAAAAGCATGCTAGAATGTGTCCCTGATATCTTCGGACATAATGCTGTCTTCGTCACCTGAATCCATGATGTCCCTCGGTAAAGTCAGAGGTCTTCCGTCTGACAGGGCTTGTGATGATCGTCTGTCTTGTGAATATTGATGTGCTAGCTGCCGCAGGTAAGGATTGGGGTCTGTGTCAGACTGATAAATGGCGGAATGATCCATGTCACTTGCAGCAATGCTAAACCTTGGACTACGAAGCCGCTCACTGATTGCGCCGAAGGACTGACGACGACTATATGGGACGGGTGTCATTTCGTATAGATCCCCGACAGACTCCAGACCTAAAGTTGGACTTTGCCGTCTTTCATCATAGCCATATACAGACCCTTGTTCATCATCAAATCCTCTGGAGGGGCTTGCAAGACGGAACACAGAATCTTTCATGTCAGATACTGTTACCCCGCTGCGGCGACGACGGAACTTGTCATGTCTGCTTGGAGTCTGGTATCCACTTCCAATAATACTTGTTCTTCTGCTCCCCATCTGACTTGGTCGTCTAGAATATGTTGGTGAAATACCAATATGCGGGCTGCCACCAATTCCAAGTGCAGGCATATGATCCGCAGCTTCCACTATTTCAAGAGTATCTTGTGTTGTCAGGATTGCCTGTAAGTTGGTCTTTGGCTGAGGTTCAAGGCGATGTTTTTCTTCCCAAGCCTTTTGTCGCATTTTCTCTTCAAATCTTTTCTTTTCCAGTTCCTGAAAAAATATTTAGATTGTTACTAGCATTGTAGTAATTTAAGAAAGTTGCCCATTTCATAGATAGGTGGCTTCGTATGAAGTTTTAATATTAAAAGTCATTTAACGGGATGATATTTAATGTGGAAGGACGAGCATTAAATTGTTTGATTGTATTAAAATATCAACGAATGGGAAATTAACCAAGTAGGTTTCTGAGTTAAAGTTTCATTGTTTTGCTGAATGAGTAATAAATAATGTACAACCTCCCCAAAGCAGCACCCTTTGTGAGTAGCAAAAGTATGTTGTCATTGAAAGGTTGTTGCTCAAGAGAGGGTCGTTCTGGAGAGGTTGTACTGTATGACTTTTTAACAGTCATATAATTCTGTCTGTGCATTGACAGCCATAAAATACCCAACACTTTCACACGCCTACTAGTCAGAATGTAAGAATGATAAATTGGTACCTCTCGCTTTTGTTTCTGGACAATGGAGGTCACGTGGAACAATAAGTCGTCAATCTTGACCTCCGTAGAATCTTGACCCATTGCAGCCAGTGACAGCGCACGGTCAAGTGGAAAGAAATCGTAATTCTCTTTTTGTAACTGCAAATACAACTTAACAGTTAACTTTTGTGACAAAAAAAAGTATTTAGGTTGATGTGTTTGTTGAACATAATGCTCTATTATTATCAATATTCCTGATACTCTTTCCAATCTTTGTGATACACATTTAGTGCATGGGATAGATAAAGGGACATTACCACATTCTAGCATATTCTATCAATACTACGTGTATTATTTCATCTTTATCTGTTTTTAATAACATCTTCAAATCATAATCAAACTCCATGGTACATTATTTTGAAATATTCAAATACTGAATGAATGTGCTGCGTGTTTTATCCAATACTCAGTTTTAATAAGAATATTTTATCTTAGTCATTCTAATATTTGGATTTACACAGTGTTACAAATACACCCGCAGTGTGTAGAATTTCATATGTTTATGTTCCACAATTTAAATATAATTAGAGTAATACTTACATGTTTGTAGACATACATTTCAAGTGCTGTGAAGTCATTTAGTTTAGTGCCCTCAAGATGGATGAAGAAGAATATATATGCCCACATGTTGTGTTCATAACGTACATGATGATCAAATCCCTGTAATATATAACAGTTAATATGCCCACATGTTGTGCTCATAACGTACATGATGATCAAATCCCTGTAATATATTACAGTTATTATGCAGTCATTGTACCAATAACGTACATGATTATACGTACCGTACCAAATTCGGTGTTATTACTATTCAAGTGTTAAAAATGTATAAAAAATATTTAGCTCACAATGAGAATCACTATATTCTACTTGGTGAGGGTTAATACATGTATATTTGTTATTTGTATAGCTTACTTTGCCATGGTGCTCAAAATCGTAACTATTTCTACTGCATATGAAGCAAGTGTCTCTCATGTCTGATTCGGATGTCCACTGTAAAATATAAAATATTAAAACATAAACACCATGTTATAGTGGCGTCCGCCAGCACCGATGCCCGACGACGTACAGTTGTACCTCTCCAGAGCGGCCCTCTCTTAAACAACAACCTCCCTTCAAAATTAGCATGATTTTCCTTTTTACGATTTAACTATTAATTCAACTTCTCTAGAGCAACAACCTCCCAACAACAACAACTAGCATTTTGCTTCTTCCAAAGAGTCTTGCTTTGGAGAGGTTGCAAGTATATATTGAATGAAGTTAAAGTTTGTGATAAGGCGCACGATCGGAACTTCTCAGCTATTATCGTTGTTATTATAACGATACTGACCGAGCATATCCTACCAAGATTTATCAAATATTCCAGTTAAACTGGTTTCCATTTTCTCTGCCTATAAAGAGACCTTCGGTGCACTTCAATAAGGAACGGAAACCAGTTCCGGTTAAACTAGCGCTGGTATTGACATAATACAAATACTAGATATTGCACTGTAATTCTTTAACAACAACTACTACCGCAACAATAAAACTCAATAAATACTTAATAAACAATTGACATTTTTAAACATTGGCATTTACTTATGTTGTCAGCTTCCGTGTGAATAGGCCTGTAATCCATCTGTAATCCATGGTTTAAGTTAATTTACGTTTTATGGTAATGCTTCATAGTCTTTCCCTTTGACGTAACAATATAACATAAAATCCAAAATTTACCGTCACGAAAATGAACAAATAAATACAAGCAGACAGTAAAACACGGTTGAAGTGATCTCTAATTTAGTCAATGATAAGAAGTAGCTTTTTTGCCTAGAAAATGTCTTTCTTTATTGCAATATATATTTGTTCAACTGACATAAGGAAACTGTAGAAAATGAAATAATTATTCGGGAATTCACTGGAACCATGTCCTATAATGCTCTTTAAATATCTTGGTTCCTTACCTTTAAGTCTCTCAATTCTGAGAACGTGTCAACGATGATACCAAAAATGATGTTCAAACCAATAGTTGTGATGAAGATGAAGAATGAGACGTGATACAACACCACGAAACCAAACATTTGGAAACTTTTCTCCGTTTTATGTGCTTTGATACTCTAAAAGTAGAAGATTAAAACATTATAATGTTGGATATATATATATATACAGTACAACCTCTCCAGAGCGGTCCTGTCTTGAGCAACAACCTCTCTTCAACAAAAGCATTTTTCCCAACTGTACGATTCAACTATTAAAGCTGCAACCTCTTAAAAACAACATAGTTTTGGTACTCTCACAGGGTGCTGCCTTAGAGAGGTTTCACTGTATACAGATGGAGGGGAGAGCATCCGATTGTGGTTCAAGCAATTTGGAATTGACGGGTGTCTGGTTCGATCCCTGTTTGAACCATCATAAATACCTTGAATAGGAAACTTACAATATCCTCTCTACAAAGGTGTATTACAATCACATCATTATAACAACCACTTATTTCAGACCTGTTCCTAATATTTCCTTTAAAACAAGACGTGTGAAATATTTTACGGAATCCCTGGGTGATATTAACACCCGTACTTTACAATTAATAGATACAGTCAAACCTGTGCTAGCGGCCACCTCCGAATACAGACCACCCTGTGAATAAAGGACACATTACATGCTTCCCATGGGTGGCCTTTGTTCACAGGTTTGACTGTAAATAATATACCAGTACTTACATCGAATAAATCTCCGATAAGACCATATCTGATTATAGTTAGAGTACACTGCCAGAGAGTATCACAGTAAAGGTAGTCATTCGGGTCAAACATGCTCCTCATCATAGCAAAGCTGATAATAGCATATAGATAGAATACGCATAGACCGAGAATACCCACCCATACCAACGATCTGCCTGTAAAACATAGTATAGATAATGATACTTAATATACAGTGAAGCCTCATGTGGACAAATATATACAGTAAAACTCCTAAAACCCGGACTCTCTGAAAATCGCAATTTTCCGAAAACCTGACTTTTGCCCAGTCCGGAAAGGGTCTGGTTTTAGGGGCTTTTCTGTAGTATAAATAGCAATACGTAATGTACGGTGACACCTAACTCTGTGTCTACTCCAGTATTACGACCATCTCCATATAATGAGATAATATTTTCGCCCCCGTTTTTTTTTCATATTTGCTGTTATTTCAAATTGACAATAAAACCCAAATTCTTAAATTTCAAAATGAGGTCTTCTGATTGATTCGTAATAATATCTTAATATGTTAGATCATTTGTTAATATAATTCTACATTATGAAACAATTACGTGTAATATATATTTGAGTTCCTCTGTGTTTTAATAAATCTGGATATGTAACTCAATAAAACATCCAAACAAAAGTTAAAACTTTTTTTGAACGGAAAAGTTGCTTAAAACTAAATGAATCGGCTGTCGTTTATATATAACTGATTTTTTAAGATCAGCGTTAAACCCAAATGAATCAAAAGCTAAATAAGTATGTTTAAACAGGAAGTCGTTCTACACGTTTGTTTTTATCCATTGCTTATTTAATACATTCCTTTTCATAATTTGTTTTTGAACGAGGAAGTTATTGTATTCAGATAAAAGTTAAATACCAGGAAGCAATCGACACGTTTCGGTTTCGTATCTTTTAGCGTAAACCCCCCCCCCCCTTTATTTAATTTATTTTTCGAACGGAGAAAGAAAACAAATCAAATAGTATTTTGTACCGTTTTGCGTAACTGCTTTGATGACTCCACTAAGTAACTGGTTACCATTGACAATATTTAAGAGATGGAAAGCAAAGCAGTAGCCGTGATACATAGAGCCCGCAACGGACATTAATACAAACCCCTGAAACAGGTAAAAACAACATGTGAAGAATTATGAAAACATTTAACTGCACTTAAATTTCTTAAGTGTTTGATTTTTTTGAGACATTAATAAAATTGGTGAAAACTTTTAATTTCCTCTGACGCGGATGTTTTTATCATAAAAGAGGAGACGTAGTTTCACTTTCTGTTACAATTTATCGAAGAGATTGATGAATACAAGAAAATAACCTCTCAACAACAACATAATTTTGCTTATCCCAAAGACTGTTGCTTAGGAGAATGGTCTTACCACGTAGTAAAACGTAGCAAAGCTGAAGACTTTTGCGTCCATTTTGGATTCAAGCTCCTTCGCTTTGTCTTCATCTGCTTCTTCTTCTTTCTTCTTCTTAGACTCGAACATTTCTCTACAAGAATATTGATACACTTCATAGATGTTACATCAGACTTTTTTTGTATCTGTCAGAATAGGTCAAACGAATATTGACGAACAACCTAAACATAACATGACAAAAATAAAAGAAATCTTAATGATGTGTTTGAAAATGAACCATTAATGTCAAGATGTATCAAACAATTTCAAACAGTGTTAACGAATATGGAGTTAGACAAAAAGAGTGATTTAATGATAAACTTCAAGTTGTAGAAATAGGGAACAAGTAAATATATAAAGAATGTGTGTCAGTCATGAACACAGGACATACAATAGCAACATATCCAAGGACTATGTTCTGTTACAATCACAATATACAAATATATTGTTTAAAGAAGTTATAACCTCGGCTAGGTATACTCACTTGAAATCATCAAGAATTGCTTTAGGATCAGGTAACCTTGGATGGTTTCCGATGAAATAACTTAAGAAGACCAGAAAGCAGAAGAAGTTATGCATACTTCCCATGACGAACATAGCCAAGTTGTATGTCTCTTCACTAATGTTAGAGATATCTGGTACAGGACTGAAATAACGGATTCGAGTTTTAAAACAATCCAATTTAATGATATATACTACCACAATCTCGCGAACCACATAATGGGCGTTGTGACCAATTCGCATTATGAATATTCGAATATTTTTATTGAATGTTTTGAGGTTGTTCTGGTGAATGTCGAACTTAGTTTCTCTTCTCATTCTCTTAAACATCAAAATTAATATACCTTAAGATAGTTTCACTTACTCTTTTATGGAAGGTGGTATACCGGTTGTGTTTACCAATATGTCCGGTGAGGCTAGGGATGCTTTAGCATTCCAAGTTAACAACATCAGTATGTTGATGGAAAATGATAGAATGGTGACTGAATGGTTCCATAACAACCTGAAATAACATCAAAATATCAGCTTCATACTGAATACGTCTTTAAATTCGCGGGGCTAAATAATGGCTTTTTTGAAAAGTTAAATATACGCAATGGTCAGAACTGCCGATTTTTAAAAAAAATCCGCCAAAATAAAACCATGCATTGTTCATTGCCGGCTAAAAGGTTGACTTATTCAAACCTTATCATAATTCGGTTATATAGGATTCTTGCATCAAATTGATTTAATTTGTGTTGACCATGGCTGATAAGTACGTATTCTTTGTCGTTTAATGTTTCACCAAGGAGACTGTTCTGTACTCCATTCTTTGAATGGTCCTCTGTGTTGGGTTGGTTTTGTGTTGGGGACTTTTTGTGAGGGTAGTATTTTGGGTAGGATGTTTTTTATTCTAATCTTTGGCTTGGTTAAATTGTTCTGTGTTCATATAAAACATTTTAGCGATTTAAATGCACAACAGAACTCGTGATTTTAAAAACATATAAGGCTTAATAATTTACCATCCTTTCGTCAGTACAATCGCGAGTGGATTTTTGAGCAGTAAGCGCTGATAAGCTATATCCTTCATGATATCACCTGACCAAGCCATCAAGTCACGTATCTTGTTGCTAGGCGACGATCTATCAACGTTCCATTTCAACATTTCTTTTACCTCTTCGCGCAATACTTGCTGTAAATTCAACAAAATGTGTTTGTTGTGACATTAATGATTTGTTATAAGCATTGAGAACATTCTCTGTACTGTAATAGAGAATTATATGGAAAATCCTTTAAATTATGCAAGAACTAATCATTAAATGATTGCCATAAAACTGGTGCGTATAAGTTTACGAGGTGCATGATTTTCTAACATGGAACATATCTACATACCGTACTTCTGACACGGAAGTTCGCTTTCTGTAATTCATCATCTTTAACTATTTCAATCGACTGGCAATTCTTCTTATAAAAATTGAAAGCTTTCGACTGTATCTGAGTGAGTCGTACTGAAAATATTACATAAATCTCCGAGTTTACACAATACTGTTTTTGTTTGGTGAGTTCAGTATTGCAATCGTCTTCAGTACCCTTACCGTACTTTTATTTTTTTCATCATTTAATTTTAGTTGTGTTTTATGCTAGTCATTCTGAATTTACAAACTTGGCATGGCTTATCAGCATTTACTATCTGAACAGAGGATCACGTGGTATGAAGAAGTGATTTCAGTCGTATTCTACAAAAAAGATAAACGGGTTCACGTTTCTATTTAAAAGATGAAATTGAAAATAGTGGACTTTTTCCTTATTGGAATATGTTGTGCTTCCAGGGAATTCTTTTTTCCGTGTAAATATCAAATATCTTATGCCCTAGTACTTTAGGTTTTCTTGGTTTTATCAAATTTTCGTGGAATCGATGAAAAAAATCGTCCGGTTTCGTTATTACCCAGAATAGTTGTTATACTATAATCATACCCACCTAATGTATTAAAAAATCTTACTTGTTTCTTCCAATAATTCTTGATCTATATCTACCATACGAGCTAGGATTAGATATAATCTGTAGCCAACATCTTCATATTCTTCAGCGAGGGGATCGTGGTCTCGATTCTGTTTTGAATTAATTAATTGAAAATTACAGAAGGTCGATTTTTTACTCAGTATTTGACGTCAGGTTCCGTCAATGATAAAGAGCCCGTCTGTGTGGCCCAAGTGAAAAACATTATGTTTACGGTTAAATCTGTATACAGTAATGCATTATGTAAAACATCAATAAGAATTTACTAAACGATAGTGTTTAATAAATTAAATCATTTATATGAGGATTTCTTTGTTACCAATGTCCAACTATTATTATCTGGATCATTTCATTTTAGCAATAGTTCCCATTATATTGCTTAATGAAAAATGGATTAAATTGTATAATCAATGATTGGAATAAATGATGACACAAACATATTGTTTATATACCATTATTTTTCGAATCAGCTTATCCTTAAATGCTGCAAAACCACTATGTTTTGTCGCTGGCCAGACTCCCTCTAGTTCGAAATATTTCATTTCTTCAAGTTTTTTCTTGTCGATTCCATGGTGTTCAAAGCATTCCGTCATAAGACCAACCACAGCTTTCTTATCAAGTGTGTCTTTTACTTCCTATGTTTATTTCATTTAAAAAAGCAGAATCAATCCTTGTATTTCATCATTAATAACTGTTTCATATTATCAAACATTTCCGCACTAACTTCTACTTAAATTATATATTTAGATAACTCAATGCAAAGTTTTAACTTTACAAAATAATATGAAAATGCTTGCAAACTAATGACTGCCAATTTTCGATCATCACTTCACATTGACTGCGATTGAGAAGGTGATGCTTTATGAAATATACATAGTTACCATAGCAACTTGCGTAGGACCAGGACCATTTTCTTCAATCAGCGACAAAACTAAATTAGAAATGACCTCTCGAAGAGCTAAAACCTAGAAATCAGAAGGAAGTATTTTTGGATTAAAATGAAATGGACAAGTACAGCTTTTGGATTGCATTTAGATCGATAGAAAACCCACAAATGTAGTGTTTCGTGGAAATCCATCTTGTTTTCTATTCGTATACTATCTTGAGCAACAACCTATCAAAAACAATATAATTTTGTTGCTCCCAAAGGTTTTGCTTTGGAGAGATTGCAATGTATTTATCAAACATTAATTTGTACTTATTCCCAGAACTTAATACAAAATATACAGCATCGAACAATTCCGATTTTATGAATACGTCATACCTTATCTAATGGAGAGTCAAAGAAATCTCCAGCTCTGAAGATGAAGTTAATGTAATCAATGATCTTGTTGTCATAAATTACAACCCGATTCTCCTGGTTTCCCTAAAAATGAATGAATGACACTAGGTTAGAACCTATTAAAATGACAGAGAACTAAATCCATTACAATAAATGTTTACAATAAACACTACACGCTTAACTATTTGATTCGAAACAGATGATAGAATTAAAAATATCACAAAAGGTAATTTTGAGCAACACCGTAGTAAGCCTAAAGAGTTTGGTCGTGATAAGAACGATATCCCTATCAAATATACATACAGCATATGCTTGAAAGATTGCTCAGGCCAATAGCATATCATTGTTCCCAATGTATCATGCATACCATAAGGATCCATACTTACAGCAGTGAACTCTGTCATCGTGTCAAACAGTTGTATAACAAGATCTATTGTCTCTGCCTTGATGTTTGAATATATTACGTTCAAGAACTGTGTTGTCTCTCCGATAATGTTGAACGATTTCACATTGTCTGGCTGCTCTCTGAGATAATCCTGCAATTACACGATGTTTTAGGTTCGAACCATGCAATAGTAGTATTGCCAAAGTATAGAATGTTTCTGGAATACCATTTTACAAATTGTTAATTAGACTGTTTTAAATGAACTTTGATAGAAAGAAGAGGGAAGAACAAAACAAATAGCAGATACGCCGTTATATTGTTTATATATTTTATGTACTTGTAATGTATGGTTTTGACCGTCACACATTCTGGCCATAACTTTCAGGGCTAGCTCAATATATCCGGAGTTACTTGAGCCTTGTAACTCTTCATCGTCATCATCAATCACTTCCTCCTCGGCAGCCTCTGCTGCTTCAACATCCGACTGCAAGTAAAATTAGAAAGGGTTTATCCTCAAAGAACCTTTACAATTCTAATGGAAAATAATTTATTTATTTAATATAATATTCCTTTAACCTAGCAATTATCTAGGATTTTATAGTGCGTTCATCAAAACTTTAAAATGTTATATACAGATGTTTGATAAAAATGGAGATAAAATGTATCAAAATAAACATAAATACATCATCTTTATCTTTATCCTTATCTTTATCCTTCTTCTTTTCGTCTTCATTAGCTTTGGTTTCTTTTGCCTCTTTGCCCTTTTCAGGCGTTTCTACTTTCACTTCAGCTAATTCTCCATCTTCAAAGCCGCCATTTTCTACGCCAATTAACTCAGCCTTTTCAGAACTTGGACTTTTCTCAACTTCTTTCTTCTTCTCTGACTTCCCTTTACCATCGGGTTTCTTTTTCGGTGCCTCTTTCTTCACATCCTTCTTTGATTCCTTTTTAATATCTTTCTGATCTTTGCCATTCTTTCCATTCTTGCCATTTTTCGATCGTTTCTTCTTAGCTTTCTGATGTATGGAAAAGAAAATTCAGACAATATTCAGCTGTAATTTACAACATTAACTTCTCTTCAGTAATTTAAATCCTTATCTGATACAGTGGAGTTATTTTTAAAAATGATTTCTTTAGTCATTTATTTCTATTGAATGAGTTGATACATTAAGTCGTCGTATCCTAATAATTATGTTAATAATAGATTTGAACAGATACCTTAACATATTCTTATATATACATGTATACCTAAGGGAACTGCCCAATACACAATCCCCATCTGACAATTTCAATACTAAATAAGATTTTTCCCATCAACCATGAAGAAGGATTATTATCTATAAGTTAACCCAGTAGTTCGTCTTACCCAACCATTAATACGCTGAATCCGAAGTGTATCTTCATATATCTGGATTTGCTGAAGTATAGAAAATTACAATTTTATATACTCGTACAATACGTACATACTTGTGAAAAAAAAACACTACAAAACTGGATACATTGCTGAAAAATGCATAAATATAAAATATTGGTTGATTAATTATTTGATTGTTTCCTAAACTGACTGATTAATTATTTGATTGATTCCTTACTGGCTGATTGATTAATTATTTGATAGATTCTTAAACTGACTGATTGATTAATTATTTGATTGATTCCTAAACTGATTGCTTGATTAATTATTTGATTGATTTCTTAACTGACTGATTGATTAATTATTTGATTGATTCATAAACTGATTGATTGATTCATAAACTGATTGATTGATTGATTGATTGATTGATTGATTGATTGATTGATTGATTGATTGATTGATTGATTGATTGATTGATCGATCGGTCGGTCGGTCGGTCGGTCGGTCGGTCGGTCGGTCGGTTGGTTGGTTGGTTGGGTTGGTTGGTTGGTTGATGAAATTGCTGACACAAATGTGTAACAAAATATCAGCTAAAACGTTCAGTATTGTGGATGGATAGTACTATGCTTATTGCTTACCTTCACAGCTTCTATAGATACAGTAAATGTTATCGGCGTTCTTCTTGAAGTGTTGGCTTTAGTTGGATCCCTTTTCTTCTGTGCTTCTACTTGGGACTGTAACGATCGTCTGCAAACATGCGTTGAAACAAATACTATAGAACTCGGTTATAATGGAGTCCTGTCCACCACATTGAAATTAAGGACATAGTTAGGGAAACACTACACATCATTATACACGGTATGGCATTATATCTGAATTCACAACAGTCGTGTTTTACTGTAAATACAGTACAATCTCTCCAGAGTGGCTATCTATTGAAAAACAAACTTCCTTCAACAACAGCATGGTTTTTTACAACAACATTAAGGTGTATTTGAAATGCCGGGTTTTCAGAAGTCTCAAGTATTTTGTAAAGTACAAGACTTTGTCCACATGTCTTGACCATTATTGAATTTCAGTTACTATAATCATTTTGCTGTTGCATGTAGAGAATATTTATTACACATTACACGTGCAAACACAGTGACATGTCAGTATTATGTTTCTGAAAACACGCCATGAATAGACAATGAAGGCTAAAATTTGGAACCAAAAATGTCCGTTTTACGAGTTTTCGGTTTTCGAAAAGTCAAGTATAATATAATACACTAAGAATAATCGTCAAAGGATGACACACAAAATTGTAAAATCTATTTTTCCGGGTTTTGAGATACAATCCATGAATCGCATTTACTCCATTTAGAATTTAAATAGTGTTTATGTTTAAACTGTCAAAAATGTGTACATCTTTCAACTGACGAGGAAGTTATGTTTAACAAGTTCATTGTTGGCCCAAACTTTCGGTCGTCGTTGTATATAAACGTTACAAAACATTCTACACTTTATCATTATTACCAAGATACTGAATATTGGACGAGTGTCAGCAGTCTGGGCGTCAAACATGCTGAGATTTATCATTTTCGTTTCAGTCATTTTGTTGGAATACAGCAATGCGGAGAAGATATGTCTTCCAAATGAAATGCATGCAGACCTGATGGTTGGTGATCCATATGTACCAATTCAAAATAAAAACGTAAGTGGCTTTTTGTGTATGATTTTCGCATATTATACATTTCTAAATGGGTTGTAAAAATTGGTGACAACTCTGTTGATAGGGCGTGGATGTTTTGTGGATTTTATGGGTTAAATTATTCGGTGGGGGCGTGAGGCCGCTTCAGTTGATTGTTTTGTCTGTGAATATGGTCGCATAGAGCGTCATTTGTTGATGGGCGACTTTTGAAACAATGACGTATGTAACAGCATTCCTATTTATTTCAGCATATTGTGTCATATTTCATAGATTCAAACAACAAACGAATCCGTCTTACGTATTATACTGGAGATACGTTGTTGGGGTTTTACAAGGAGGTACGTATTAATTGAGAATATTAGTATTCAAAATTATGTTAGTTTGAACTCTTTTATTATCTGTCCGCCCGTCCGTCCTTCTGTCTGTCTCAGTTCAGTGTACTATTTCGTTCATGTCTTCACCAAGCCAGTTCCAATAATCTACTAGTTTTTACCTGCTCCCTTTTATTCTGTAACTAACTGTTTACTGCATCACATGGCTTGTGGAACAAGTCACAGAAAAACAATAACATAATGCCTAAGCTGAGTTTCGAACTAGCGCCCTCTCGATCAAAACTGTGGGCCCCCGTCAGATCTATCCAAGCATATATACAATGATGAACAAGTTAAGTAATAAGCAATTTAATGTAGAGAATACATACTTCCGTGTAAATTGACCTGACTTTAATCTCGTGAACAAATACCTATGCTCGTCGTTTACAGAATATAGCATATGAGTTCAATGCGACAATGTGCGAGAAAGGTGTTACAGGATCCTGGGACGATGTGTTAACTTGTATACCAGGTAAGTAATATGTCTTAACTGTTTATACAATAATGTTATACCGCAGCTAGGGCACGGTTATCTTTATCGACAGCTTCCTGACATGTAATTTTTCTAAACTCCCACTCAAGGTAATAAGTCTTGTGATTATTAGTCAGAGACCATAATCACTCGGACCATGAAGGTCCCCGGTAGAGGACAATTGTATAAACACACCAGTAAACTTCCGCAAATTCGAACGGTACACGGACTTGGATTGGTTTTTTACCGAAGGTTTATACATTTCTCACTTATTCTAAAATATTTGAATTACAGATGGCGCGGTCGCCTCGAAGCCGTATCAACTAGGAATGAACTTAAGTGTCACAGATTATTTCTGGTACTTTCAAAACATATTTACTCAGATCAGCATTTCTGAATCACTTCCGATAGAAATGAATACATGGATGAACAATACTTCGCCAAAAAGTGAGTTGAATTTACAAATTGTTCAGACAAATAAAATGTGAAAAATGTGGTATTGATTCCCAGCTTGCAATAAGCAAAAAAAAATCAAAATTCCGCTCATCATTTTAACGAAACTTCCTGAATGAAATAAAGTGTACTCTGATGACAGACACTAACATACTGGTACATGTGCTTACATACCCCTTTCATTGAATAATCTTTGTGCAAAATGTGAAAAGCTAACAAACAAAACTTCCGGTTTGTATAAAGAAATATCATCTGATAAACCTCGGTGAATTCTGTACCTCCATGTAGGAAAATAAAGAGTAACTGTAGCAACGTTAAATGTCGCATCGACGCTAAATATCGCATTTGACGTTATACTCGTATGTCGCAAGGCTGACGCTAAATGTCACAACCAACGCTAAATGTCGTAAAACCCTCTGACGCAATATGTCGCATCTGTAACGCCAAAAGTCGCAACAAATAGTACTGACGCTATTTGTCGCAACATCAACGCTAAATGTCGCACTCCTTTATCAATCTCTATAATGTTGAGTTATCGTTCCCGCTACGCTCCCAAATGACTGTTCATTCGTTCATGTTAATGTTTACCTCTACCCCCCCCCCCCCCCAAGTATATCACATTTGCTCGTATGGATCGGGGATTTTATTTTTATTTTGGCATTTAATATATACCGCTGTCGCCGGTGTGTTGATTGAGTGATGGACTTGCACCCTAATGATATGAACTTTCACACAAACGACATGGACTCTCCCACTAATGATATGGATTAGCACACTAACGCTGTGCACTCTCACACTCGCGCACGAACGATTTGAACTATCCCACTAATGATATAGAAGCGCGCACTTACGATATCACGCACGTTTAACTCACAACGAGTGTAGCAAAACAGTTGAGAGGAACTTACGTTCCTCGTTGTGAGCACCCATATTGTATATCAACAACGTAAGTTTTTCCAAAATGTTGAAGAATACAGGCCTTTGTGTAAAAATATCGAAATGCAGTTAGCTAGCTTTGGGTTTTCCGAGTATGCACGTGTAAAGATATTGCCTGTTGTGGAAAAAAATGATGGTAAAACCGTACGACGCAGTCACTCGGGGTGGCTTGAAATAATGAATGCCCGAAACTGTAACAATACACATGACTGTCAAAAACATTTTATTGGGTGATAGCACAGTGTAACAGATTTTCAAGAGCTCAAACCCTTGATCCTTGGAATGCCATTTCGCAGTTCTACCGACTGTTCTCATAGCCTACACTTCTTCTACCCTATTAAAGGTTATGATTTTCCCTTAGATATGAGGAAATTTCTTAAGTGCTATAGGTGAATCTCCTCAACTTAAATTTTCCCTTATGTAGGTCGATTATCTCCTTAAAAAAACGTACCTTACAAGTTTTTAAGACAAAGAAGAATTCTCTCAAGCTTTGTTAGTATGCATTTATTTCATGTATATTGATAATGTAAATAATATTATATTGATTATATCAATTTGCACAATCATATATTTTCAGTTCGGGTACAGACTTTAACACATTTGTTGATAAAGTTAGTTATGTTTGTTCGTAATTGTCGAACAGTATGATGGTATCATGAGTTAATGTGTCATCAAATTTCGTTCTATTAATCCTCTTCTTGTCTATATTCAGAATCAAGACCGTAGTTTTTGTCCCGGCCTAAACATCATAATTCTTCTGTATATACGAAATATATATGAACATTATTACATTAAAGTATAAGTTGTGGGTTACGTCATTTCACGGTCGATTAGCCTTTAATGAACTCGGTATATTCTGTCGTGGAGTAAATGGGTTTGAATTTAGTCAATGTAATTGAGTTTGGAACATACAATGACGTTAAATGAACATTATTTGTCGCATTTCACTGACACACACTTTTCACATGTCGAAGGTGTCAAATAATAATAATAGTGAAAATAAAATTTTAATGGCAACTTCGGTTGTCATAAACAAACAACAGATAGCATTCGTGCAGGCCAATTTTAACCGTAAGAGGATCGCTATATTTTGATAGGAGTATATGTTACATCATTTCTAAAATGGGCGATTTTCAGCTACTTGAACGCTTTTGCAAGTTAATTGTAATAAACATGCATACCTAAACTATTGACAAATACATAAAAATACTGCAAGGTGGAAACTAATACACTTGCTAAAAACTATTATTGGAATGTCGAAACGCAAGTTCAAATTACAGACACACGTCATGCATCCCTAGAAATCGCGTGATAAAGCAATGTTTTGGTTTACTGTCAGTTGTTTACGTGTAATTTGAGACTTCACAAAATGAATAAGCTGTTTATCAAATTGTATCTGAATTGTCACTGTAAGGAAAATAAAGATATTCAGTCCTGGATGAGAAAGACGTTTTTCTTAATCTGTACGACCGCGTTCATGTAATAACAAAAAGAAAACTTATTTTAACATTTCCTTAAAATTCAGAGTTTATTATTACAAGGTTTGAATAGTTTTATAGTAAAAATGTTCATATGTTCAACAGATATAAATTGGATATACCTTGCATATTTCATGGATATCATTACTTCTAGGCTTGACTAACAACAATACTTAAGATATTAGGATCCCAACACTGTACCTTTCTGATGTATCTGCCCAATGCTGCACAAAATGTTATATTACAAAAACTGAATTTCCAAATTATCATTATTGCTTTGGTAGTTATCTCAGATACTTCAATCCATTTTACGACCCTTTTTTAATTTTTTGTAAGAGTTGTTGCACTTCTTGAAAAACATTAATTTCTTTTGATATTGCATGATCACCTATATTTTTCTTTATCAAATTATATTGATGCTGTGTTACTGCATTTTTTTACCATGAGTTTTCATTGAAATTTTCTTATATCTTTTAAAAATGGGTAACTCTCACAGAATTCAATTCAAATTTAAAGGGAAAATAACTCAAAGGAATGTCATTGTTTATTTTTTAATCTATGAAAATTATATAAACATATCCAATATCTGTCCGCCCCATTTTGAGAAAAAAACTGTAAGTCCAATAATTGAGTTGAATGGAATTACAATATAATGTTCTTTACTTAAAAAAAAGAATAATTATGATCAGTCTACGTTATAGTCTGATCTTCTCCATAATATTGTCAAATGTAATCATTTATTTGATATAATATCATACATTACTTATATTATGTATATCATTGTAATGTGTCACACTGTTTGCATTATGCTATGCATGTCCTTGTGGCCTTTAAAGTCTTTTGGAATTGAATAAAATATCTGTCTGTCTGTCTCGAATGTCTAGCTAAACAATCGACTTTCATCTCGACATTCGAAAAAACGGACTGTATAGCCGTCAAAGCAATGAAATTCGAAATTTCATTTTTACATTATTATGATGGCCATACAGCCTGTTTTACGAATGTCGAGATGAATGTCGATTGTCGAGCTAGACATTCGAAATTTCATTACTATGACGGCAATACGCTCTGTTTTACGAATGTCGAGATTAGGGCTGTCCCGATACAGATCTCAGCCGATACGATACGTATTGCGATACGGTACTAGCGATATGCGATATCTACGATACGATATAAAAGTATTTCAAAGTAATGAAAAACGTTGTAATATTAGTGGTTTTTTATAACTCTGCGCACTTGTTTGGTACTAGAAAGTTCTAGGTAATCGTTGAAATGTATTTATTGCTATTGTTAAGCACCAAAACTCACATTAGAACTTGAATTAAATCTTGGTGAAATTATGTTTCGGTTTTTGAATTTTCCCCCATAACTCGCAATGCCACAAAAACACGGTCAGTACCAGATAATTGGATTGATACAAAATTCCTTTACCGTGAATCATGAGAAACTAGGCATAATAATTGTTAAATTTACTCAACTTACATCCAGATAAAGTTGTTTAACGAATCAGTGTAAGTAAGTGTAACGAGGTACGAAATTGTTAATTAATTTAATGTTGTAAATAATAAAATACAGTAAGATGAGGAAGAGACATATGTGTGTTCTAATGTTGCTAACCCAACCACTATACTTGATATCATGGGGACACATCTTACAGATAGCTACATGCTTCTTTGTTTCATCAATCGGCAATCCAAAATGCTGCCATAGTTTTTATGTAAAATTACTTTGTGGCGTTTTAAAGTTAATTGGTGCTTCTTCCATTTTTGAATAGAATGTTAATGAAGACGATGACAATGTTTACACACTTTAAATGTGAAAATGGTTGAATATTCGTACATGTGTTTGGAAATTTAAATGTCGGATCTATTTTTCGAAAAATTAGAAAAAAATATATTCCGCATTTGTTAAATAAGAAAATAAAACATCGTTTAATTAATTTATGAAATTTATAAGTCAATATCTACTTGACAAAATCCGAATACGTGGTCTAGCTTTACCTCAAGCTGCAGCCTGCTTATGATAGAATCCCGAATCGTTGTCGACGATTAATTGAGAGTAAATTTGTAAATCTAGTTCATTTTTTTCAAAATTCTAGGAGTTTTTAATGCAAAAGCAATAAAAACCGCGATACGGCCGATACGGAACCTTCCGATACGATACGCATATCGTTCAGCACTGTACCGGTACGTACCGGTACACAGCCATATCGGGACAGCCCTAGCCAAGATAGAAAATAAGATCCCCAATCAAAACGAGCAAATGTGATTAACTTGGGGGGATATACTATACATTAACATGAACGAATGAACAGTCATTTGGGAGCGTAGCGGTAACGATTACTCAACATTATAGAGATTGATAAAGGAGTGCGACATTTAGCGTTGATGTTGCGACAAATAGCGTCAGTACTATTTGTTGCGACTTTTGGCGTTACAGATGCGACATATAGCGTCAGAGGGTTTTACGACATTTAGCGTTGGTTGCGACATTTAGCGTCAGCCTTGCGACATAATTATAACGTCAAATGCGACATTTAGCGTCGATGCGACATTTAACGTTGCTACAGTAACATTTATCAAAGGCTTCAATAGAATAAACTTCATTTTACTCTAGTGTCGGCGTATTTTATTTAAGTTTTTTTGTCGATGCAACGAAATTTGTTGTTCGTTTTGTGTCATATGTACATCTGAATAGTGATAACAGTGTACGTCTCAATTAACTCAAACTTCAATTACAAATTTATCTGAAGACTGTACGAAATTAAGTTTTAAATATTTCTCCTGTTTGACTTACATATCCAAAGCTAGCACTTAAAGTAAATGAATGAAACATTTTAATCTTTTTACGTTTTACATTTTCTTTAATACTGTCGAGGACTTATAATATAATAATAAAATACTGATGAAGTTACTCTCAAATGAAATGTTTTCTAGGTTTCGAAGATTAATACATCTACAGTCAAGTCTAGTCAGCCTAAATCTCAACATGTTTCATCTTAATGAATACTACATGTATATATAAATACTTAAAGTATCTAATGTTTTAGATTCTGGAGTGACAAGGACAGTGTTTCAAAACGCGGTCCCTAGAATTGACGATGCTCATGCTTTTGATGTGCCTGCGATATGTAAGCATGCCAAAACGGTAAGATCTTTTTTAAACCAATCACGTCCTCTTAAATCATTAGAGTTTCAGTCGCCGTCACTTTCCTACAAATTTGCAAAACACATTTGATTTTTCAACTAAGTTGGTCATAATGTACTGTTTTGTTGTCATATCAAGTACAGACCCGCCTCCGTGGTCGAGTGGTTAAGGACTTCAAATCACTGTAACCTCTCATAGATAGAGGGTCGTGGGTTAGAGAACTGCTACCGATCAATGTTTTTTTGTGTGAGAAAGTCGGCAGTTGGTCACGGAGGATGAGAGTCTAGTACCGGTATATTCCTGGAACGATGGTTAAGTGAACTATCCGGCTCGTATGACTCTGACTGTTGAAAAGATGCGTAAAACCCAATGAAACAAAACAAAAATCAAGTACAGTCAAAATTGTGAACAAATGCCACTTTTGGGAAAGACAAAACGTTCCTTTTACCGGCGATCATTTTGTTCTAAATAATCAATGACGGTTCAAAGAATGGCCTTTATTCACATGATGGTCTTAACTCGGTGGTAGCCACAAATACAGAAACTGTAGTACCAAAATCGCCTTCCCTTGTTTTAAAATACATGCAATATACTCTTCTCCTGGTTAATATTACATAGTGTCGAGAAATCCTGTATTTTTTATCTGAAGACTGTACAAAATTAAGTTTTATCCAGAAAATTACAAATAATACGAATCTAAGAAGTATTTTCATATTTTTTAGATGTCAGTTGGAAGATTTGGACGAAGGAGGAGTGGATTTTTGGACAAGAAGTCATTCATTATGAGGGACTAAGACAGGTGTATACCCCCGAGTAACCAGTTTCCGTGAGGTTAAGGAAACATCGAGCGCGCTCAAGAACAATATTGTTTCTCACAAACTTTAAAACTACGTATCAATAACACAACTTAACACGTATAACCTCGCATATGTTTTAAAAATATTCTTCATTGCTAACTTATGGACGCATCCATTTTCATACATGTACAAAATGAGACTTTCATTAAGTATGGTAGAACGGTTTTCGTGAGGTTTAGCGAAATGGCTGAATTAAACAAAATATAGAACAAGAGATATCATTTAACATGCAGTTTTATGTATTTAAGGGTTTATTTTAGATCCGTTTTTTAAATTTTATAGTTTATTTTATCTTTTATTTCGGCATCAACAGTTATAGCCTATCTCATAGACCTTCGTTAGAATTGCTGGTGAATATTGCCTGTCTGCATTTTGCTGGATGCGGGCTAGATCTAGATCTAGTACCATATATATTTCTAAATTTATATGCCAGATTTAGGTTTAATGTGTATGGGGGAAATATATATATTTTTTATTGAAAATTTATTGTATTTCGGTCAATAAACTACATGGTGACTGTTTTTAACAAGTGACAAAACATTAAATTTAGGTGTCTCCAACCACATAAGTATGTAATCTTTCCTTCCATTTCGTAATTTAAATATCAGCCACGGAACCAGTCATCCAAGGTCATGACGTAACTGTCTATGGTGTAAACAATCAGCTGCTAAACAGATTTTAAGAGAAAGATCGTTATATTTTGAAAAAATTAATGTAAGATGTAGGTTTACTAATTGAATTATGTTTTTTACATGGTTTTATCATAGTATATGAAAGGAAACTATTTTCTTATGTTTCCAAGAGCTATTCGAAGCATTTTTTATTGCCGACAGCGGTTTGTCGTCTCTGCAGTTGGCTTCCAGGGTATGACGTCATTCAACAAATTATAGCGCGAGCTTTTTGTAAATATTTCGGGTATAACGAAAACGAAAGTATCACGATTTAGGGTTACTCGACGGTATGTGTTATATCATGCATGTAACCTATCTGAGTGTTATGTAGGTTTGATCTTTGTGGCAGTGAACGCAATTATTCGTCAATAATGTAAAGTAAAGGAGACTATCAGAGTGTTTGTCTTAAAAGATAATTAAATCAATGTTTCATGTAGGAGTTTTTTTTTGTCACAGAACAAGAATATTCTTGTATGCATTGCACCTCTTTCAATAAAAACGAATTCAATACATGATACGAGTATGTGTTCTTTTTTTTTGTTCTGTGCTTTCACAAGTTTCGTTAAAAAATCATGGATGCGCTTACGGAAGAAATAACGTTTCTGTGAATTAAAATGTCCGTGAAGTTTCGAAAGTATCCGAAATTGCATCATTCCGAAATTAGTATACTTTTGAAATGACCAATGAACTAAATATACATGTATATATATACTTCCATTACGGTTATTTCCTGTTCAGTTTAATATATCAAACTTGATACTACTGCTGATAGTCTGGAGTTCCTTCCCCTTACACTATGTTATCGGGTCAGGCAAAGCGCAATAATGGCGGCGTCCTCGGTACATTCTAATGTTAAGGTATTTTCTTATACTAAGTGATAAAGTGCATATGATGATTGATAATGAATCCTATTAAAGTAATATATATCATAGATGTCCATTTTTTAGATGATCACAAAATATATTTTGTAAACTATAAAGACTAACGTCCGAAATTATAGCTACTTCATGAAAGTATATATATTATCAACAAGAATGGTCATTAAAATATCTAGGCGCTGTTACAATATTGGTTCATAAACAATTAAAATTAGGCATAAAATCATGAATAATCAGTCAAAAGAAGAATATTCCGTTGCCAGAAGGCCAGCATTACTGAGCTTTGCCTGACGTTATTGTAGAGCACGTCCTGGAGCCAGTCTATAACCGATGACTGATAAGGAGAGAATTTGTGAGGGGTGTTCAGGAATAAAATAAAAATATCCGATAGTACTCATGGAAACTGAACTTGCATAGATGTTCCGCGGCACTGCATCGTGGAACGGGAACTAGTTTAATAATTGCATGGCGGATGTAGAAAAATGTAGTACTTTGGTCCGCATTAAAATTCATGCGCGCCGAGTGAGTGACAGCTAAAAAAAGCTGAATTGTGTTCAGTTTCCAAGAATCAAAAATATAAGACTTACTTCTCTTTAATCGTGTTAGTGGACATTGACATTCTATCTCTTATTGCCATAAAGAATACTTCTTCTTTGGTGGAGAGAAAATAGTTCATCATTGATTCCTATAAATATATGCTATAGAGAATATCATGACAATAATGTACAAGTTGGTAGTACGTACAAATGTTTATATCAAATAGCTCCAATTGGTCCAATGGTGTTCGTGTTCAAATACCTCATACCATAACATACTCATACAATAATATGCTAACAAAGATCACAGACACTTCTTTAGTGAAAATTCAAGCCAATCCACAACGGTCGCTCTTCCCACTATCAATGCATACAGAAGAGTACTTACTTAACTCTTCTATATGCAAATGATAGTGGTAAAAGCGACCGTTGTGATTGGCTTGAATCTTTACTAAACAAGTGTCTGTGGCAAAGATGAAAGGTGTAATCGATGCCAGAGTCGAATACCTCGTAAAATTATTAAGACTACTGTTAGTAAATTGTTCCGAAAAGGTTATGCCATTTTGAACCTTCTTTATTAAATAGTTATGCATATGAAGGAGAAAGACGATACTGAAGTAATTGTTGGGTTCCCCAGAAATTTACCATAAACATGATCTACTGTAGTCGTAAAAACAAAGTTTGCCGTTCTGTATCCGCTATGCTTATTTTTTGTTTACATAAATGTAAAAGTTAAATTTCTAAAATGGTATTGAGTTTACAATAATATTATTAAAACTTTATGTCTATACAAAATCCTGTCTGCTCAATAACTGTATACTACATAGGTAGTGTATAATTCAAATTCTATACGGGAAATACTTCAGAATAATAAGTTTCTTTATATTCCTAACGACTGATATACTTCCCCAAACCGTACCTACTTAAAACCTACTGTATTTTTTTCTCACTTTTTCTCACCATGTACAATGTTTATATACTATTTATTTGTACATGTATACCACTGTGTCATTTATATGATTATGGTTAAAATAAAGTAAAAACAAACAAAAGTAAAAAAAAACATTCCTAAATGTAACGTCTCTCGTTCAGTAAATGGTAATTACTTGAAAAATGACTTCAAGTGATATTGGATTTACTTAACTTGTATGTGTTATTCTTACCTGTACTGAACGGTTAGCATTTAGCAGGAGGGAACAAAGAAATCCCAATGTTTCCTTGGCAACAAGTTCATTTCTTGTAGCAAGATGTGGTAAAATCTTCTTCATTGCTTGCTTCGAGTCGTAGAATTTCTGTATATTAGCTATTCCTTTCAAAATCCTGATATCAAAATAATAGTATCATAAACCATCAACAAGGAAATTCTTCATGTGCTTAAAAACCTACATTGTACTTAATTATAATATCGATGATCGACATTTAGCTAATCGATATCATTCATCTGTAATTCAAGTAAGTTCTACGAGTGAAACATTCAAAAAGACTTTAAAACAGATCTGAATCATAAATCCAGCACGTCAATTGCAAAAATCATTTCTATTTGTTTTTATTTTTTTGTGATTAGACGAGAAAGGAAAACAATCACAAGAGCCCGGAACGGTGTTTGGGTAGTATATTGGGAGGTTTTAGACCAAAAATGAACCAAAACCAAAGTATATTGATTTTTATTTTAAGTTCATTTTTGTTCAAAAACAGCCCAATATACTATCCAAACACCGTTTTGCCCCCCATGTGAAAACAATTATTTCTGAAATAATGAATAAAAAATTTAAAAAATCACAGTTCTTAGGCGCTCCGTAAAAATTGCTGGTTCATGGTCACGTGACATTCACTTTTAAAATGGCGTGGACTAGTAAGCATCATTTTTGGTAACACTATGATTAATATGCTTTTGTCTGATAACGATAAGTTGAAATAAAGAATAGCAAAAAATGCTTTTTCGGGTTGTGATATTTTTTAATTGGTAGCATAACCGAAAACCAACATGTTTTAAGGATAGCCTTACTTAGCCACTTTTGGCTCCGTGGTACGTGTAGGCCAATCTTCGGGTAATCTACGTTCTTCATTGTGCACAAGACCACGTAGAACTTGCAGACATTTTATGTTCAATGCATCCATTTCTTGCTGGGCGTGTTCTGTTAGTCTTTTAACCTCAGATGAAATACTAAAAAGCCATGCAAAATATCAATTATTAAAAAATAGAAAATTTCATACCAGCCTTGTGCTTTATATGAATTCCAATGAAGATCTCGTAAAGCGCATGCATATATGAATTATTTCCCCTTTTAAAATCAAACATATAGAGCCAAACTATTTGAATACTAAACAAATGCATCTATCAAGAAAGGCAGCAACCTTTTCATTGATAAGAAGACAAATCAATTAAAAGAGCATGTTTATTTTTCGGGACAAATCTCTATCGGGTTCTTAATACTTGGCTGAACTTTCCTCTCAAAAGTGGCTAAAGTGATACAATGATAAATATAGGACTCCTAGAACCAAAAACATCATCATCGTATGAGGGGAACTATTTAACAAAAACTTTGCATAAATTCAAAATTTAGTTAGCGCCTTTGCTGTACTTCATTTGTCGGCCATTTTTTAACCAAAGAGACCGCGCACATAGCTAGGATTCAACAAAGGTAAATTCTTGACGACACTATAGTCACACCATTGTAAGTTTTCGCGATGTCTAGTCGAACTATTGTGATCATAGTAAGCCCCCGAACTCAGCCAGAATATCTTCAGACTGGTTCCACTTGTAACATCATACTATGGGAACCATTTAATGAATGAGAACATGTACTAACTGAAGCTGCTCTATCAACTTGTTGGTCCATTCGTATCTTTTCGCTGGTTTCTTCTCATTACTATTAACAAAACAAGCCATCAATTCCTGAAATTCTTCACCAAGTGGAAGTTCTTCATCTCCACCAAGAGTTGTATACTCTGAAAACACACAATTTTACCAATCATTAATTGTGAATACATTTTTAAGAGCATCTTTAGTCGTCATTTATTCATTAAACTTGCTAAATTGTCAGACAATCACCGAGTAGACGCTGTCCAGTGCACTATTATGCTTCTACATTATCAAATTTGTGAGATTCTTAGACAGTTTTTATTTTTCTAGTTTTTTAAGTGCTTTGTATGAATGGATAGGACAGTTTTGTATTTTGTTTTTATATATTTCAAAACTTAAGTTATTCAACAAGAAATAGGTTAATATGTTATGGTAGTTGCAAACGTTTACACATAAATATGAAGAACACAAAGAAAAAAATTGTCTAAACAATGACAGGGGCAATTATGTTTTCAACTTAATAAATACATCATTATGAAACTTGTCATATACATTGACAATCATTATATACAAAAGCCGCTTACCTCGGTTTGAGCGCATATCAAGTTGTGCCGTCACTGTATTATGACCAGCAAAAACTATGGAACAATTCCGGGTAAATATCCGGAACTTGGAATTTATCTCCACTTCATCTGAGTAATACTCAATATTTCCCTGGAATATATCGAAACTTTGATAAAACAGTACGTTCATAGCATTAGCCAGAAAAATAGTATTGTCAACTCGGGGTTAACCAACATACCCTATTTCTAGGAGCCCGTCCTGAAGTTTCTAAAGGCAAACGATAAAGTAGGGCAATTTTGCTTAGTAAAAAGAAAAAGGAATGTTACGACCTTCTTCCCTCATTTCTATGGTCAAGTAATCCTAAACGTGAGTTCACAGATTACCTTTCTGATTGCACTGGATGTATCCTCAGCTTTGATACCTTGTGCCCACCGACCAAGAATTGTTTCCACATTCTGTAAGCAGAAAACATATTATTAAGTTGGTCACATAAGGCTGATGATACAATAAATTCAGAATGAAAAATAATGTCAGTATAAATTTAACGGAGTGAAAACCTGGGGCCTGATTCAAAGAGGGACAATGTTACAGGGGCCCGTTTCAACGTGAGTCTGTAGTTCAAGGGGCCCCTTTCGCAGAGGGTCCGATGCTAAAGAATCCCGTTTCACAGAGGGTCCATTGTCAATATACCTGAGTTTGATCTCCCGACTCACATCTCGATTTTGTTTCAATATTCTGCTACTTTAAACAAATTGAAATCAAGGACGAAATAAGTAAGTTGCACGTGCGAAGTGTGTTTTTAAATGTCGTCTGATATGAGGTAAGTTACACGTGCGAATCATTTTATTTTTAAATGCTGTCAGATATAAGGTATGTCGCACTTGCGAATCGTAGGTATGTCGCACTTGCGAATCGTGCTTATTTTTAAATGTCGCCAATGATTGGGTAATTTGAAAATATTTCCGTTGGAGAGACGTTCGCAGTTACTTACTGAATTCGGCATGTTTGATATTGGTACAAGAGCAGACACACTGTTGGCAATGTTTCTCATGTGAGCAGCTTTGAAAACAATGGGACCTAGTAACTCTCCGAATAACTGCAAAAAAATAAAGAAATTACATAAAAGTAGCTATACTAAACTATGAACAAGATTTTAATACAGCGTGTTGATTCTGGTTATATACTCATAACAAAAGGGCAGGTAAGTAAGGAACTTGTTGTTGAAAGCGCACAGAAAGTTAATGTTGAGTCAGTTGATGCACCTTTCAATGTACCTAATTGAAATACTGGGGTATCGATGAGGAAATTTGGATAGTTCGGGTTACCAGAAACAAATATTCTTTACGTCTAAATGACAATAAAACACGTTTGTGTGTACATGCACATGTGTGTATGTCATGAAAATCTCAAAGTCATGAGTTTTGTTTGACAAAATCGAGTCATGTAGAGTTATGTACAGCATAGTAACAACACAGGTATACCTTATACATATCCAATACATATCCATACCACAGACACTTGTATAGAAAAAAATTACCCCACCCACCAAGGTCGTCTGTGATACATCGAGTACAGTTTATACAAGTTCCGTTACTTAGAACGCCCTTCATTATAAACCTACTTTAAGACATTCGCCGGTTTGTGTGATATGCTCTATGAGTTAGCAAAGACAATACATTTAATTAGTAAGTGATATGTAAATATCTGACATGGAAATTGTTGATATTGTTGGTCATGAATTTTATCAAAATGTGGGCACATTACCACAACAGCTTTAGCCATGTGATCCGTTTCGTCTAATTCGATAGCATAGAGATCTCTGTCTGGATAGTAAAAGTTGGAATAGAAAGCATCCAGGAATGGTAGAACACCTTCCAAGAAGTATAACAGGGACCCGTAAGACGACGCTTCAAAATCTGGGGCCGCTGCTTGACCACTAGAATGATAACACAGTTCAACGGTACAATATATATGAAAGCAATAAGAATATAAATTAAAATACCAAAATACACAACCACACAACAAATGTCTGTGTTGTTTTCGTCAATGGGACACAGTAGGTTTTGGGATGCTATGGAATAAAGACTTAATATTGTATCATTGTACGAACTTCTGGACCACCCCTCGTATACTTAATATCTCATTTATTCCAAAAATAAAATAAAAACGATGAAGATGTAAGGACTATGTTATACTGAAGGCCACAATAAAACACCGTATAGATAAGTAATGAGTAGCATAATGTATAATAATTGTTTCTATTCTTTAATGAAATCTGCCCTGGTTGTTCTTGGTTATGTTAATCTTATTTAACAATTAACCATTGATCTACTAAAAGTATTGTACAAAAATATAGCAAAAATCTACTTGAATGATTGAATGCCAATTAAAGGCCATGTGCGAGTAATTAGTTATTCTTTCTTTGAAATAACCTTTTTTCAGGAGCAGTCTTAATATAAAGGGCTATCTTATCTGGGTCTTCCTTTATGTTGTCTGTTAAATGGTTCATCTGCACGGACACCACGGCAACATAATCCCACAGATCACTAAATAGAACAAACAAAATACAAGCACATTTTGTATGAAGAAATTATAAATATATACACACAGTTCCGCGAATTTTAATTGATGTGGATTAACCAATTATTCTTGTGTTATCTATTCATTGATATTCACATGAAATCAAGACAAGTGCATTGTTCAGAGTAGGTCCAGTTTCGAGGATCTACGAATATGGACTTCCTCATTAACTTGGGGCCATTTCAGTTCATACATCTAGTTCTTGGGGTATGAATATTGAAATCAGCTTCCAGGCAATACTTTTATATAGAATTATTATAAATGTTCACAACTACGAGTGAAGAAAAAACACCAATTAAAAAATCATTAAATCATTGTTATATGACTCTTTCTATGATATAGGTAATACATTTTATAATGCATGTTTATTGAATACGTTCACTTACTCATAATGCGATAATTCGCTAGCACCAGTGTCTAAAGGACCAGGTTTCATGTACACATTTTGTAAGCATTTAAGGAAAGGTTTCTTATATACATTGTCAACTTTGTCACTTTTCAGAACCCAGAGTAGATCATCAATTGGAAGAATCGTCTGACACAAAGACTCTATAAACATATTTTCACCCTGAAAACGAGTATCTAATAATAAATGTGATGATGTAATGTGATAATAATACAAGAAATGCGCGTACTCGAATAACTCCGACAATAAAAAATGGCGGAAAATTTCACTCGAATGAACCCCTAAATCACACAGCCACTGACTTCCGATCATTTCTCATACCCACGGGTACTATCTTAAGTATGGTATGATTTTCGGGACCGACTTTAAGCTACTTTTAAAAGGGAAAACTTTACAACGACTTCATTCAATATTGTCCGGAAAATACCTTGTATAATATCACATGTTTTATATGACGAAAGCAAACTCTATGACGTTATTTAAATTGTTATACATAACAAGTTTAGTATACCTCAGCACAAGCAGCCAGCAGATCCAACAAGCTAATGTAATATCTAAGTTTTGATATTTCACCAGGGTCTGTTAATATTGTTTGTCTGTAAAATATTCACATTGTCATTCATATAACTCGCTAAGCTAAGATCATACATACACTTTAATTTCACCAGAATATCAAATCTTGTTATATTATAGTGTAATATGTAAGCCCAAATAATTTGTAGAAGATCATTTGCAATTCGCCAGTTTTTAGTACAGACCTTTTCTGAAAGTAGGTTATCTCCCTTGCAAAAATCAGTCGGAAACCCCGATCATGGCGTTGTATGACCACATTCGTAACATATCTATTTTTTGTAATAGATTTGTTTAGAATGTGATCTGTTACGAACCTGGTCTTACAAGCTACCCCGAAACCTTATATACAGGGTATTTGTATGTATTTAGAAAAGACTAGTTTTCATATTACATCTACTTTATTGATTTATCGAATATTCTGTAGACAAATAAAAATTTTGCCAGCAAAATATGCCAACCTTTCATCCCTGGACAAGTCTAAAACAAAGGCGACTTTCTTGTAATTCTGCATAATGTATTTCATAACATACGCCTGGTTCCGTTTCAATGTTAGATTGGTACCAGCCACTTTTACAATCATACCCAGCAGGTCTAGAAATTCGGGAGCTTTGTCCTGTAGTTCTGCTGCTCGGCCTACAATCTTCTGTATCTGTCTTTGGTTTATCTTCAAACAATTGTTTTGATTCCCGTTGAATATCTAGACCGTCAAATTAAAGAAACGTCAATTAAATAAATCCAGAAGAAGATCAATTATCTTAATTATTTAAAAATCGCTATAAATGATTGTTAGTTATGATTATAATTTTGTTATCGAGAATAAAATGGAAGATGTGGTCACTGAAAATATATAAAAACATATAAAGTATATCTGAAATGAAATACAATATTTATCAATAAACGATAGCGCAATTGCGAGCAGGCGGACGTGATGTATAAAAAGGTAACAGTTGTTAAGGGGATCACCATGAAGGTTAGAAGTTTTTCTGACGAACTATCAGAAGACGGAATATCACATTTTCTTGTCTCGTTTACTGGTTTTGCCATTTAGACATACTAGTAATCATATTAAAACGTCATCGTCATTGTCTAAGTTTGCCAAACGTTGTTTGAAGTATTATCGTATTTACCTCTTTTAGAGCAATTGCAAGGTCAGGCTCCACTACCCTGACTTCTAGTAAGATGTCCAGTCTTTCCATGATATGAAACTGTACCCGGAAGTTCTCCTTCGCGAGTAGTTTCAACAGATAGAAGGCTTTCTTGAATATATCAGTCATCCCACCATACTGTGTCTGTAAAAGTCATACCATGTTTTGTATATTATATTGTGTCATTGCCTTGATGGCTTCAAGTAATAAAGCATGACAACTTGACAAGCATAAACCCATCATATACAAGGGAGTTAATCCAAACATATTTTGACTAAAGGCGATTGAAGATACCTTCCTCAAATAAGTCTTTTGGTATTTAACGAAGTCGCTAGTGGTTTATTACTTAAGAAAAATGTTAAAACATGTGATTAATTCTTTGTAAAATGTTTTTCAAATGAATTTAGTTTTTTGAAATGCTTCTACGACGATCACTTTTCTAGTCACTAGAATACTTCAGAGAAACATTAGTCAACTATATGAACTTATAGGAGCCCTTACCAGAAGTTTTGGATCAATTTCTTGTACAGCAATATCAAACAATACATCAAGTATTCCTGTAGTGAAGAAAGGTGGTAACAGATTAAATATGTCACTTCTGGGAAAAACAGCAAATAAATAGTTTTGATATAATATTATGTACATGTGCTCGATCTATAGAATAAAAATTAAGGAGTGAACATCTTATATGAATCGTCGTATAGATGAAACAATACACCTTATCTAAATGTGTCTTACTTATTTAGCATATTTATAGCAACGAGGAAGTATGTTTTCAACTTTATGGAATTGTTAAGTTTGTTCAGACAAAATTGAGATGACAGAACCAACCCCTTCAAATGGAATTCATGAAAACATAATTTTTCCTGAACTATAATTCTTTCATACTGTTCATGACTAGTTCATGAATAGTTCGTGAAGTATAATTAACTGTTAAACGGGGGAATACTTACCATTACTGATCATAATGTTTTGATTCATAGGGTGTGGTTCATCAGGGGTCATAGGTAGATGACAGAATCTGTTTAATAGATAGAGACAAAGTGCAATAGGTAAATTATAAAAAAGTTACTACTTAATGGGTTATGTGGAACTCTATACATGTATATATATGTATGTCAAACAGTAACATAGACTATTAAAATACCACGTACTGTAAAACCTGTCAACAAAGGTCATCCTTGGGAAAGACATAATAAAGCTTTTATTCAAGGTGTGGTCTGAATACTGTATTTTCATTTATTTTCGTTGTGCTCAATTTTCGTGGTTTTTACTAAAATGGATATTTCGTGGGGACATAAATTCATGGATTTTGATTTTTGAAAAGAAATGCCTTATGTCTGCATTTAAATTCGTGGGGATTTGATTTCATGGATGAGCCGATCCACGAAATCCACGAAATTAAATCCCCTACGAAAATTAATGATTCCACAGTATAAAACACTAATGTGTATATTCAAATATAAATATACATTACTACAAGTCATGGTTATAGAGTCTACGGACATAGGGGTCGTGAGTTCGAGCACTGTGGAAGCCGTATGTTCTCAGTGAAGAATTAATTGAAACTGTTGGGTCCGAGACCGCTCTTCATCCTTATTGAGAATTTGGCAGTAAATAGCGGACATCAAGATTTAGACATGATTCAGAAAAACTGGTTAACCTAATCACTGGTATATAACTAAAATACGATCGAAACAGGCGTACAATCCGAAAATAATACCAATTCTAATTTGTACATAAATTTTAAGTATGCACGACAGCTTTATTCTCAGGTCTTATATCAATTCTAACAGAATTATCTCCCCTTCCTTACTCAGCAAGATCATCTAGAATATTCCCCATCATTTTAACTTGTTGATCGTCAAGCTTGGCTCGAGACAACCTTCTCAGGACTGGCATATTTTTCAACACTTCTCTATGGACTCGGGCGGAGTCTTGGGTCAGTAAAATCTAAAATATCAAAAAATCTAAAAAATAAATATTTTCTTCGGTTATTTTTACGCGTTGGTTTATTGAGCTATTTAGGTGCAATTATTTTGTTATACATATTATACACATACAATTGGTAATCTAGGTAGAACAGTAGATTGGACTCTTAATATATATACACTTGTACCTACATACTGGCCCTAAACTTTAAATATACCACTGCAAATGTTTGGAAATAATACAATCGTGAGTAATAATGCTAAGATATCCTTACCTGAGCCTTTATTGCCAAGTTAAACATGTTACATTTGGTGGAATAAAGTTTGGTCAGAATATTCAACGATTTTGTAATCATTCTCTTGTTCTTATAATTAGACAAATCCTGAAAATAATCAGTTCCAAATAATCAGTTCCAAATAATCAGTTCCAAATAATCAGTTCAAAATAATATTTAATGGGTCCCAACGATTGACTGTTATTTATATCAAAAAGCTTTTACGAAATAATAACATTTATAAAGAACTACTCAACAGTGTGGCGTTTTATACATTTCATATACATGTAATTATTCATCGACTCTATTCTAACACGGCCTATAGTCTAACAAATACATAGGAAGACAAGCCATGCTTTATACAACGATAAAACATAGCGGCTGATACATTTTACTCCCTCACGATTGAAGCCATGCAATTAAACAGATAAATATATCATTTTCGTGCTTATCATCTTCCAAGGTATAGATTCGCTCGTTACCTGTAAAACTCTAACATTTCATATTTCACTTACCATTAATACTTTAGTTAAGAATTCCAGATCAAATATTGCTGATAGGTCAAACATATCTTTGAGTTCTTTATTCACTTTCTTCTGTACACTGAGTGCTTTACTGTAAAATTGATGAACAACGGATATCACTTTAAAAATCTGTTAAAAAAAATCATCAGCCAACCATCAGGTGTCCAGCGATATAGTAATTGTAAGACTGGAATATCATGATTCAATCCACAGATTACATAAAATAAAATAAGTGTAAAATACGACCCTTTCAATTACAATTGTAATATGTACACCATAAAAAGGCGTACACACTAGTACGTAAGGCAGTATAGAAATTGTTCCACTGTGGATTAGTCTTTCGGTGCGGCACTCTAGTTCATATTTCATCAGCTGATACTCGTTTATTAATTGGATATCGTACCTTGTTTGATCGTGTGGGTTAAAGTCATCAAACAACAAAGAACACATGATAGTTTGGTTCTTTCCTTCAGCCTCCAGTTGTTCAGCTATCTTAAACTTTCCAACAAAACTCTGCAAACATTTAAGGTCTGTTATAAAGACTTATATGAACTGCTTCAACAATCTTATACATGTACTTTACGATGATTACTCGTTTATGGAAATAAAAAAGTTAAGCACGATACGTGGTTTGCTTGTAGCATGGTATGGACGTATCAAAGTTCAACTTTAAAATCAGAATTGTCATCCATTTATTAAGATATGTTGTAAACCAATATCCAACTCGATGGCAATAAAAACAAACTTCTTATTAACTGACAACATGCATAGTTTAAAAAATATTGAATGAATGTACATGTATGCATATTAGAAATGTTTTATAAGAACAGACCTGCAATCGTAAATTTCTCTGGTACGTCAACAATAGATCCAGCACCTCAAGGACTCTAGAAATAAAACATAAGTGTATTACTATATTTGTAGTATATCAAATTAACAGAACTCTGTGCAGTTCTTATAATGTCAATGTATTAAATTAATGGTTACTAAAAGGTAAAGCTGAATCCCAGGTAACACCACAAGTACAAAATAATAACAATACCATTCAGACAACATTGCCGTTAAGCAAACAGAACGACGCACACTCTAACTTGAAAAATGCTATACAACCCAAAACAAAAATCCAACCAGCCGACCTGTCTATAAACTTCCTACAATATAGAATTTACTGACATGACCATCACTGTCACGCACACAACTCCTTGAACTTACAACATCAGAAACCCTCCGAATAGGCTTAAACCTGTCTTTGCAAAATCCTCAAAAAAAAAACCCAAGAAATAATGGACCCTTGCTTATAAACAAGCATACAACGACTAAATCATTTTTCCTGGTTTTGAGATCAAATTTAGCTTTCTGCAATCAGAAGTTGAAGTTACCTCCAGTATGTTCTAAAGAAGAAAAACTTATTTCTATGATTCAGCTAAGAAGTTTTTTTGTGGTTTTATTTAACATAAGACTATCAGTACGTACTCAAACTTTGCATTAACAATGGCTTCAGACTCGGCATTCTGTTCGTATCTCTCCGTCTGTTGATACATCTGGACTCGCTTCTTCTCTTCTTTGGTATAAGCTTGTGAATAGTACAAACACATCGTATTATATGCATACATGAACAAAACACAAAGGTACAAAATGATATTTTCGGAATGGTTTCTTAGTCTGTTTTGTGTTATATGACGAAGTGTTCCAAAGACTGAATTCTAATGTTCTTGTGTAAGACACTTTGAATGGTAAACACTCAAAACTAGAATTGCTCATAAATAAATTGTCTAATGGACAAAATCGCCGTCTAATATACTCATACAGAAATATGATTGAATAGAGATAATCTTCCGACAATGTTTTCTATATGCCAGTTTCCCTCGACAACGACCAATTTAATTTTTAATTGGAACGGGAACAATTTACCCCGGAAAACGGAAATACCCGTTTTACGAGTACACTGTCAGAATACAAATTCTGCATTGAATATTATAATTACATTTTCCACTTGGTTTGAATGGGAAGTCGCCTCGTCCATCTAGTAGTTTTAGTAACGGAGACAAAAGGTTTGTAACATCTTCTGCGTCCATGTAATATCCAAACATGACCAGGAAGTATAAGAGATGTAATACCTGTTTAGTGGTAAAACAAAACATTAACAAACTGTGGCGAGGTGATACGATTTCTGTGTCTATTGACCAAAGAATGAATAGGAAAAAAACTTTAACCAATAAGTATATGGCGGCAACGCATTCTAATGAAATAAGTTGAGAGTAATATAATGAAATTTTATGAATAAAGATAAAACGGTACAATAATTTTGAAATAAAAATCAAATATGTCAATCAGTAGCAAATTTAATTACATGAACGCAAAAATAAATGTTAATGTAGACATGAAATATTATTAAAAAAAGAAAATGTCGAATCTGTCAATATACTTTGATAAAGGCGATGGCGCATTACCTGAGCTATCAATTCATTGTGTCCTAAATCTGAGGCATACATACATAAGTTTTCAGATAGAAATTCTGCAATCCAGTCTCGTAGCACCGGAAATATAGCCACCAGCTCTTTCACAATCTGAAATACACTCTTACGTCAGATTTTCTATAATTGCTGTACGACAATCAGGGTATAAAAAGCAAGATTGGATTTCAAGGAAACAACATAATTATGCGATAGTGAAAACAGAACATCAATTAAAAAAAAACACTAAAAATGGAAATACCACAAAAGAGAATACTAAATTACAATAATAAAAAGTATGTCAACACAGAAGCACAGACGAATACCAAAACAACCAATCGATTCAATATGGTTTACTCACAAAGTCGCCCGCACTCTTTTCTTCGTCTTTTGAACCAACATAAACATACACAAAGCAGATGTTTGGATAGGCAAGTACTGAGTAATTGTTGCCAATATCAACGAACAAATCTGTAACAACAGACAAAATGTTCAACCATTTTCACCATTAATGCAACTAAGTCATACCTTTGACAAATATTTATCTATTTCGTCGGATTTAACGCCATTTTCAACATTATTTCAGTTATATCCTGGACTTCATTTAGGCCTTAACCAGTACTAACCACATTCTATCCACCAGCTACTACCAAGCTACCCAACGTATTTCAGAGGTGGAGGACAATTCAACATAGGATGTAATATCTTCAGTCAAATTTGTCACAGATAGTGTGAGCCTCACCTGGGTTCGACTTCACAAACTCTTGATCAGTAGACCAAAGCTCTAACCAATGAGCTAACCGGGTGGGCTTGACAAGTAAATTCAAAGTCTATCAAAGGTTCTTGTACCCTGTGTTACAGAGATATTGTACTTACTCGTTGTTATATCACAATACTTGGCTCTGATAGAATCAGGAAGTATAGAAGATCTTAAAGCTAAGAATGTCTCTTCCCAAGTCAAATATCGTGACTCCTTTGTTATAACATTGATTGCAAAGTCGTTTCTACCCTGCAAATACAGACAAATGATGCTTAAATTGCTTTTTCTCTTTTTAATTCGCAATTTTAAACGAAAAAATCAAATACAATTGTGTTGCTTTCATCGGCTTGTCAAGTTCTAATATGTATACAATAAAATACGGCTACAGTAAACGTAGATACAGTGAAAAATTGAATACAGCGATTGATTTTGTTTCCCCCGAACTCATCCTTCTTTTCTTCAGTGTTACATTGGCGTATAATGTGGATACAACGAAGTAAACATTCGGGTCACTAGAACTGCGCCTTACCATTATTATTATTTTAATGAATACCATTAAAACTCTTTTCGCAACAGACAACTTATGCAACGTTCTTTAACAAAGACTAAAAATTCTCATGAAAGACATAAGAGAAGCAGTTACTACGGGACCTCTGTGAACGAGTGAGTATAGTCTCTGACTGATAATCACTAGCTCCTGGCCGCTGTGAGTTTAAATATCACCCGGCCCAAATTTCACAAGCGAGAAAGCTGTCCCGCTAAGTTACGGAACGTAGGTGCTTCCACCGTTTAAAGCTGGAAAAATCACCAAGTGTCGCTGGTTGTTGGAGAGCCATTAAACACTTCGAAAAAGAAGAGTTACTTACCTTACATAAACCTATATATAGATCAAGTTGATGCAACAAGAAGTCATATTTGTCTCTGTCAAACACCTCGTGATCAAGCTTTGGAAGAAAAGAAAACACAACAAGAACTTTACCATAGATTCATCAATTCCCATTCGTTTATATATGACACGGCTATTTTTATCTTACGCCTGATTGTCAAAGGATTCTGTCACGCATATTTTTCATCAAAGTACATGCTGCTTTATTTATAGTAATGTTTTTACTTGAAAGCTATTCACATGACTCCCTGTTTGGGCAATGTATCATTTAAAAATTATAATTAAAACGTACTTTTGTCGCTGAACGTATTTTACTGAAGCACTCGAAGAAGTTAACTTAATTGTTGCAAGTAAACACGAAGTTAACGTAGTGGGAATCTTTGCTGGGTAGGTTTTGTAATGCCTACCTTTAAAAGAATTTACCGTAATTGGAAGCCTCACTTAACTGGATTTGGAATTCTCATAATCGAATGAACTTAAACTTAAAAAGCTAACTAACATCAACAAATTCATGAAGAGCTGTCCAAGACTTGGCATCGTCAGTTGTTATGTACAGTATGTTCGGCTGTTTGTTGATGTCCTGACCTCTTGCGGTCATGTATATTCCTTTCTGAAAACAAACAATTATAGAATGTATCTTACAATTCCTTGTATTGCTTACATAACTTACGTCAACTTTCTACTGATATGTACAGGTAACTTTTTCACTTTCATTATAGCTGTCATAATTGGGCTTTATTTTGCTCCGCTCGCTGCGAACATCATGACGTTTTTATTAAACGCATTCAGTTCCCCATAAAGGAAAATTAATGAAGGCTGACTTCATTGGTGTATTAAAGGGATGGATCAGTATATATAGCATATGATAGATTGATGATACATTAAAGTTTTTGGTATTAAAATATTGTATACATACATAATGCTCATGATGTCAATGTTAACAAAGGGTGTTCAATGCGTTGTTGAGTGATGATTTGCCATGTGGTCGGCTGGCTGGCTGGCTGGTTGGTGGTTTGTAATTGGTAATGTAAATATGTATAAACTTACTTGTTCGCATTGCATCCAACGTTGTACAATATATGTTTGGTTCGTTGGTATGGCAATTCTATCACAGACACATAGCACATGCAGTAAGTCTAAAAATCTGTAATTCTGTAAAATAATTAACTTACAAGTCTTACTGCCCCTTATACAAATACAAAGAGAGGTTTAGGCTTAAGTAAGCTGTGTTTTTAAAATAATGTAAGACTAGAATTTCGTTATGTCCATAGCGGATATATGACGAACTGGATAACATTTTTGAATAAATGATGCTTATGTAAAATATTCATTTTAAACACTGCTAAGTGGTTTGAACAGATGAATGCAGTGACTTACTTGACTGGACTGCAGCAAGGCTACAAACTCGTCAATTTGTAAATGAGAAATTCTATCAACAATTTTTCTTTTATCTCTGATCAGCTCCACAATCATCTGAGCTACATTTAAACCGATACCACCCTGAAAAAAGTAATGGATGTATGCATTGATTGTAATATTGATTTACTTTTATAAACACGATTACTTATCGAAACATCTGAAGCACACTGGCTCATTTTTCTCCAACAGACTCTTTCAAATAACTTGAAGTTTCGTTGCGTGTATCTAAAATGAATTAATAACTACGTTTATCAGATTGCAAGTATTTATAATTAACCTTTGCAATATTTATTTGTTCCCTGGAAAAATGGATAAAATAAAACATGTTATAAAGTATATCTCTTCCGCCAAAACCATTTTTATTTCAAAAGTGTACTAATCAATGTAATTTGATTATAAACAGACTTTCAGTTTGTTGTTTCATGTTGTGGTTTTGTTTGGTCCCATTTATTTATAGCACCTCAGTATAATGCAGTACGTATATTACAATGTAGAAACATTAGCCATATCAGTGTCTCTTGAGCCTTTGATATAAAGGGCTTGTGTGTTCAACACGTAGAGCTTCTAATGCCATATACTGTTATATCAACAATCAGTAAATCAGTAACACAATTTCAAAAGTATTTTGTTCTTTATTACAAGTATCTTTTTGCATGCTTGACGAACCAGTCGGTCGGTCGATCAGTCGGCGGTCGATCAGTTGATTTCCCTACCTTTTGTGTAAACTGGGTTTGAAAGAATTCAATGTATTTAGCAAAGTACAAGGCGTTCTTCCTACTTTTGCCAATGAGATATTTGTAGAGAATGTCATAGGCTGCTTTAAACACCAGAATAATGGCGGTCTCATCTTGGACACCTTCCAGTGGAAACTGTAAAATCTTCACCAATAAATCTATCACCTGACAAAATGTAGATTAAAAGACATTAATTGTTTGCTTGGATTGTAAAATACTACAGCTCTTGTACCAATGAACTACACACGCACAATGAAACTGACGTTAGAAGTGAAATAGACAGAGACCAGGAGCCGTCTGCTGTCCCAATAATTGACAATACGTCTGTCGTACATAAATCTCTTTAATGTACGCGGTAAACTATCACTGTTGCCACATGGGAATTCACAGCTCGGTTAGGTCTTTAAACAGACAAGCCCGTGTTAAGGAAGAGACGCTCTGACTTTCATCAACAGTATTGCACTGCCAAAGCTTATCAAGTTCATGTTAACTCTATGTACCTAAAAGGTTCCTGTAAGAAAATAGATAAAAGTACGATGTTTAATATATATTACTAATGTTCACCCATATACATATCTGCCGTGCATATATATGTAATGCATATAATGAAAAATAACTAACATTCTATAGGTATTATTATATATTTCAATTGCCGACCGGTTTCGTCACTGACTCATCAGGGCATTAATAATAAAACCAGTCAGTGACGAAACCGGTCGGCAATTGAAATATATAATAATACCTATAGAATGTTAGTTATTTTTTATATATTTTTCAATATATGCATTATATAATGGAATGTTAGTTATTTTTCATTATTAATTTGCTTGACTCGGATATATTTTTTAACATTTTATATATAATGCATATATATATATATACATGTATGTAACATTCAATTTTGCTAAAATTGTGGTATTTCAGAAACTATCGCTTGTCATAAGTCATGGCTCTTTGTGATTCACTAGGTATGGTAATATGAGACTTGTGGAAAAATAAACCAACTTAACAAACGTTTTAATCATTTTTAAAGTGGAAACGTCTTGTATTGTATACTAGCTAGTATTAATTGACTCATCCCTTACCTTCAGGTTACGCATCAATTTCTGTCTATCTTTGGATGGCTTGGTATTCTCCATTAGAAATTTACCCATCTCTTCCATTGCCTGAAAGTATTTATACTTCCAGTGGTCCTTTTTAAACAAGTTGTTCCTTTTATAATAACTAATTATTAATTTCATTGATCAGGTATTGAAAATTTTCCCTCACCAGTGAGCCAACTATTCCAATTTTTAAGCAGGTGAGGGAAAATGTTTTTGATTGGTTATGCTCTCAGACAAAGAATCACTAGCCCTTCAAAACTTCACGTGTGATAGAGGTTACCAGCCATTTTACAAAAACTCGATGGTTCTAGCTGGGTGTATATGGGCGTTTTGTTTTCTCTCAAATTCATAATATTTGCTATATAAAAATGAAACGGGATGGAGTGCTAGTATATGTAACGATGCTTACTGTAATCAGTTTATGGGTGGATTTGGAACTTAGAAGAACTTGACATTCCCTCTGAAAAAAAAAAGAATTTATCATATATGTAATATATATATATGTACTATACATTAAAGTCTTCTAGTTGAAACTTTTAAAATGATAAAACAATAGAAATATATAATAGTGTTGTTCCCTCATGCAATTTTGTTTTCTTTCCTTAGCGTTCATATTGCAATAGACAGTTTAAACCCACTAACAGACGATTCCACAATTGAAGAAATCAACGATCATGGCGTTACTCTTTACGTTTATTTTTTATTCATATTTTGCCTTTTAGCTGAATTTCTTAATGTTTTTTCTTCATGTTTTATAATTCAGTTTCATATTTTTTTCTATGAGTAAAAATATGAGGTAGAGGATTAATAAAAAAAAATCATTTATTAAACCGACAGTTTACATTAACTCATATAGACGAACCATTCTGAAGTATCTTGTTATTTATACTTGGATTCTACCCTAGTTTCACAATACTAACCATTGTATACATTTCCGTGATTATTTATAACAAAATTCTTTATGATTTTCATTAAAAAATACATTACATCTTTGATGAAATTTCGTAGAAATGGCACCATTCCGGATACGTAGTTGAAATCGTCTACCAGTTTCTGACTCACTCTTTGAATAGTGAAAGCGTCATCATATTGACTCTCGGCACTGGCGGAAACCTTAATGGATATACAAGTAGTATCAGACATAGAAAACCGGGTACCAACCATTTGGGAAATTTGGATGAAATATCATTTCTAGAAAATTATCATTATTTTTGTTCTCCGATTGAAAATGTCAATACAAACATGCTGGTACTCTGGTATAGTATCTATATGTATTTGGTATACTATAATCTAATATATTATACTATTTAATTATGGATCCTACGTATTCAAACATAAGCAAACATTGCCCCAAACAAAATTATGAACACACACTAGTATGTAAACAGACTCTTGAAAAACTGATTCGGTAAATCATCCATTAGTTAATAATACAGTTCTATTAAAAGCGGTAGTAAAACTCGAAAAAAGCACAAACGTTTATCAACGTTCAACCGCTTTACCTTTCTGACTTGACAGCTGTCCCATTTCAAACCTTTCATAGTTTCATCATTTTCATCTGTAACATTTCTTAGGGTCTTCCTAATGTAATCTTCGTCTGGTTTAAAATACCATAAGTTATACATGTAGTTACTGTATAAGTACATAATTCTTTTATGTGCTTAAAACTTAAACAGAATCCTAACTCGGTATTATTACAACATAGGTAGTGATACTGCATACAATACTTCCTAATTAATATGCTGATAATACAGTCTGTATGAAATGAAAAATCTTAGAGGCCCACGTGAAAGATTGGGGAAACCTAAAAGTGTAACCCTTTGTCATTAGCATCATGTTTATTGATATCACATTTACGTTAATACTACACGATGATAAGATTTGCGGTTCAAGGCAAACTCTTTCATTAATTATATTAATAAGATCATGTCAGATGTTAATGTAGACGGTTGCAAACTGAATGCTGAGTGTTACCTTTTAGTGCATGAAGCCATGCCCCAGTAAGGACGTGTTCTATTCTACAATAACTTTCATAACGTATCTCATCTCTCTCCTACGGGGTAAATGAAAATATCTCAACAATATGACACGTGGTATAACACTCGTAAGACAGAAACATTATACAATCGTTTCATCATGTGAAAAAATAACCTGACGCTATATGTGAAGATAGGTTTACCAAGAAAATTTAAACAATGTTTTAAGAATGCTAATTCATATGTTACTAGTATGCGATCATGAAAACAGACTGTGGTGAATTTTTATACGAGACTCTCAAGAATTAAAATATTTTCATACGAAACAAATTGAAATGTCACTAAATAATTTAGCATACAATAGTGTCCATTATCACGCGGGAAAAGTGGGGGAATTGGTTAAAACTATATTACAGACAAATAAGAAAGGTATATACTACAAACATTGATAACACTATGGAATCTAAAGACAGTTCTAGGATCAGCGTTGTCTTCAGTGAATATGATTTCTTTGTTGGCTTGTATACAGAGATATTTTCTTGTTGTCATGTGACGTATTCTAATCTGCTGTTCCCAGTAAATGACTTCACCTGCAACGAAAACAATAAACAAATTCTGAAAGACAAATTCTGAAATATTACCTGGTTTCAACAGACTGTCTGTTATATAAATTATATCTAGGAACACGATTTATACCAACTTTCTGTTAATATGATTCGTGTTCCCAGATAATGTGCCGGAAAAAGTAATGGCCAACCCCTCTCCCAGATGAATCGCTCGAATCAGCGGTGGAACTTGAAACGCTTTGAACGTAATGTCTTCAACCTAAAGGGCACAGAGAACAAGTACCGCGCCATGGGCTCAAACTCGCGATTCCAAGATCCGTGTATCTAACGCGGTCTCTATTGTGCTACAAATACGTCGAGTCACGCTGTCTGGTTGTAACTACCGTACGATTGCCACATCTTGTTCTTACAGATTACGACCAGTACACTCGCATTGTAAGGTTAGGCGAAATAATACAGTAGGCAAAAAGTCGAAGTGTAAAACAACATTGTCCTGTGTTTTTTGGTGTTACGTGTCACGATATTAGACAAATAGACGAATCATGGCACAGTTGAAACTGAAATAAAGTGGTTTCGCGTTCACGCGGCTGCTTCATGGGGGAAATAGAGAAGTAAACTTCGAATTTCATCATTTTTTATGATTAGATACATATTTAAACACGAACTTACCATTGAATATTCCCTTTTCCGCTTCTATAAGCCAATAAGTGTTTCCGGAAGTTGGAGCACACAGCGTTCTTGGTTTATGTTGATCCATGATTCGTATACGAAAATGGACTGAAACAGAAACATGTTAAACTTTATGATAACTTTACACTCTGACTACATCAAGACATCTTAAAGGTCCATTAGCTTTTTGAATTTAGTAATTCAGAATAATAGATGATAGTATGATATAAGAACTATATTTTGTTTGCTTTAAAACAATATTTACATAAAGCCTTTCTTTAGCCACATCTCATAAAAATGTTGCCAGATGCTTTTTCTTATTGTTTTTGCAATATCATTGAAAAAATACTGCGCTATATTTCTATATGTACTTGCGATGAAAATGAAAATTTCGGAATGTTTTTATTGCAAGTAAAAGTCAGTTTCACCTATAAGACATCTTTCTAGGTAAAATAAGACCTTCTTTAATTTTAACATCCAAGAAGCTAACGGTTTAACACTCTGAGTACGTCAGGGTAACTTATTATTATACGTTATATTTACACGAACATTGGTATATCTTCAAAAAATAGTTTGTAACTACAAGTCATAATTAATTAATAGTCTGAATCACTGACTGTCATTATTGTTTGTCAAACTAATATCGAATGTTAAGACCATCCTTTGATTATGTGTGTTGTGTTGTCCTTATTTAACACGTCCTTGTATAACACACAACGTAATGTTTGCTATCATTTTCTTTTAAAAATGTATTCATACTTTTGAATTCATTAAGTTAAAGGACTACACTGTTCATCTTCTATAAATTATTTACCGTCCTCTGTAGACTCCTCTCCATATAATCCTTCAGCTACAAGATAAGCTTCCAGTTCTTTATGAAAAAGTCGAACAACACTCCCACCCTGCCAACAAGTATTGTATTTTTAAATAAATTCACTTTTATTACCAAAAGAATGTAAGAAAGCAAGGTGCTTGTCATACAATAGGGTTATTGGTTTAATCGGCATATAAGTATCACTAATATGATCAGTTCAATACAGACAATACCATTGCAAAGCATTCAGCAATTTAAAGTCACGTGATCGAATAACGTAGCGATATCATTATCGTAATAGAACTAAATTTAATTTACAATTAACGACGTTTTTTTATTACAGTCAAACCTGTGAATAAAGGCCACCCTAGGGAAAGACAAAATATTGGCTTTCAATGACAGGCGACCTTTATTCGGAGGTCATGTTGTTCTAAATTATCAATGACGATTTTTAAAAGAATGGCCTTTATTCAAAGGGTGGCCTTTATTCGGAGGTGGCCGCTAACACAGACTTGACTTTACAATCATGTACTATGCTCATTAAAATCAAATACACATACCGTATAGAATGTTTTGTTTTAGGTATTAAAACTATAACTGAATAATATGTATGTACTTAGCCAGCTTACCCTAACAAACGATAAAGTGTCGTCTGCGGGTCTTTTCTGATAACGAATTAATGTAAAACCCGATCTTTCAACACCAAGATTAAATTCTGACCTGAAATGATTGAAAACAAATAATTTTACAATTTAGAAATGTTAAAAAAAATAGTTAAAAGTTAAAATAGTATATATGTATAGTTAAACCCTAAACCCCGGATTCCCTGATAACAGGAATTCCCTATAAATCTGACGATTTCCAAGTCCTATTTTTTTCGGAATTTATCAAAAGTTCTTCGAAACCCGGAATTCTCAGAAAACCGGACTTTTAACCCGGTCCGGAAGGGGTCCGAGTTTTCAGGCGTTTTACTGTATTAAGAAAAACAGCTTTATATTATATTATTTAAACAAATTGCGATTCGGGTCCGCATATAATTATATAAGTTTGTATTTTATTTATGGAACTAGGTACATGTTTGCAACATAAACAAACAACTACAAAAAACAATGTCGATGCGTCATACTTTAACTCATCCATACTAGTTACCGCAACCATGGCCGAGTGGTTAGGGTGTCCGCTTTCGGCGCGGGAGATCGAAGGTTCGAACCCCAGTGGAGACAAGGTTACAACTGATTCGGTCGGTAAGTGGGCAGCCAGCTAGTTAAATAATGGTTACCATAGGTCCATCTCAGCCAGGCGCCCGGCAAAAAGAGAAGGGATTCAGGAGGTACTGTGCGCACAAAAGATAGGTGTATCAATAGGGGTGACACTTAGATAAACAAAACCTTAATAGCCTTAAAAGGAGAGATTTGTAAAACGTAAACACTTACCCATAAGTAAAATTATCTATCTGGTAGAACTGACTGGCGTGTAGAAAATGTCCTACCGATTTTATGCTCTCAAACACAATCTGGTCATAAATTTGTACCTAAAAATGAACACAAACTTAGTTTTAATAATTTCACGAGTTCACGCGTTCAATGATATTTCATTAACACAACGACAGGAAGTAAGCCAAGACAGTGTCCATGAATTCAGTACCTGTGCTTACCCTGTTTTCAAAAAGTACTTGCCAATAACTCCAAATCAATCAGCTGAATCAGGTGTTCAAAAATAAATGTCTTAGATATTAATAAGGTTTTGAAATGAACACTAAATTGCATGGTATGGCATTGATTGGTTGACTGACTGATTGATTAATTGATTCGTTAATTGATTCGTTAATTGATCGATCTATTGATTGATCGGTTGATTGATTGATTGATTGATTGATTGATTAATTGATTGAAATTCTCACTTACCACTTCACCTTCGGATTTTACTTTATATTGAGGGAGAATTCTAAATTGTGCATTCTTTGCATTGAACTCTTGAAGTTGTATCTGAAAAACAACATGAACAAAATGACGGAAACCCCAGTTGAAAAATGAATCCATGAAGTGTGTTGAGGGGGAACGACAGGTCATCAGCTTTAGCAATGTCGTTAAGGTTTTAATAAAGGATATTTAGAAATCGTATAAACGCTAATAAAGGGCTCAATCGGTCTTGCAAATAAATCTTAAAAATAAAACAAAATGTCATAGTGACATTGTGACACTGTATAACATGTAAGCAAATATCAATTTAATGTAACTTTCAATATGATACATGTACAACTAAAAAGCAAATTAACGGAACATACAAGCGTCAAGAAAAATAAATAAAGCAAATAAATGAAGCTCTTTAACAGAGTTGATTGGCAAAAATGAGAGCATTGACAGACGAATCTTGTAATTGTTTTTGTCTATGTGTATATATGTCACATGCATGTATGTTGTTTACTAAAGTTCCAACGGAATGGTACGAAATCGAAACCCCTAAAATTAAACATAGATGAAAATAAAACTAAAATATTTCATGACAAAATATTATTCGAGATTTCAATAGGTCTGATACAGTAAAATGTTACAAAATGTTAAACTGAACGAAAAAAAAACATACAAGTTGCCAAAATATTCGAAGCTATTCAACGGTCATGTTCTATTCGTATGGGAAATTTCGTACTGTGTCAATGCTCCCATAAATTCAAAGTCAGTGAATATCCCTCGTTGATTTGGTCTTGTATAAGTTGACGAATCAGTCTTACATTAGGCCTACTTCGTATGTGATATATTCATTCATATGTGTATACTGAAAGTCTCAATGTTTGCTTCACTGACATTGATATACAGGAAGAGGAGGGACTGTGTTCTCATGTGGTTTTGTATGAACACGTGGTGATTGAACACTTGGGAATCTTTACATTAAACGTTTACAAAGAGAACACAATGGTGAAGGACGAAGGAATGTAAGCATCTTTCAATGTGATTTTTTCTGGTCTTGTGGGGGATTCAAAGTCATAGCGGTCGGGGCGGGGCTAACACAACTCAGAAATTTTAACCTTTTCACCACGGAGTTTGGAGTTAGCCCGTGTACACGTATATGATTGAAAGTCCCGTATTGATTCTCATTGTCTATAGTAATACATTGTATGTAGGCTGTTAAAACAATTATAACAAAACCCAGAAATCTGTCATCAGTTACAGTGAACCAGATCTCCCTAGAGTATTTGTGTAATACTAGAAATCCACATAATTCAATTAAAAGTAATTATAAACAATCAAACTAATTTAAGGTATCTAAACGAAGCGTGTAGTCCTGGTGTGGGTCACAGGGTTTCGATCTTTGATATGTATAGTAAAAGCTCGATGTTACGACCTTCGTTGGAACCAAAACATGGTCTTAAACTCTTAATCTTACAGTGGTTTTATTTCTAAGTTCATATACAGTGCAACCTCTCCAGAGTGACCCTCTCTTGAGCAACAATCTCCCTTCAACAACATCATTTTTCCTACTATACAATTTAATTATTAATTATAAACATCATGAAACATCATGTTTCTTCTCCCAAAGGGTGTTGCCTTGGAGAGGTCGCAGTATAGTTCATTGTAAGTTACGTATAAGGAAATATCAAATAACCGGTCCAGAGATATGTGATCGTTACAATGAGCTGGCCTTAATATTCGTGAGATCGCTAAGTGAGATTGCTAGATAATTATATACATGAACAGTCAAAAAAGATTATTTCTAGAATGTTCGTTTTTTCTATAAAAACTATGTCTCTTTAAATGGTGATGAACATTAATTTTAATGATTACTCCTTAGAAGTAGAAACAGAAATACTTTAACTTACCACCATGTTGTTTTTGTCGATTTGAGATGTCTGTGACGTCACGATATGTACGTACTTGTTTGTAAAAGCATGTTGTAACTAAAATAAAATGTCGAAATAGGTTATCGAAATAGATCATCGAAAAAAAAGATAATCGAAATAAATCATTGAAATAAATTATCGAAATACAAGATGATCGAAATATAATAATTATCCAAATAGGCAATTAATGAACGAAAAGAATAATTGGAGTAAATCATCGAAATACATTGCATGAATGGATTTGAAGGTTTCAAGTAATTTTAACACGTATCAAAACCGAGTTTTCAAGTAATTAACAAAAGTTTTGATACAATCCTTTATACTGAAAACACTTTCACCGACTGTAAGGTTATAAAAAAGTGCGTTCAAATTAATACATAGACCATACAAGTTAGTTTAAACTTTCAGCACGTTGTGCACAATGTGTAAAGGTTTTATGCACCTGTACAATGTCGCCATAGCGAACACGTTTTCCCATCTGACGCTTTTTTTCCTGTGCATTATCGGAGTTCTCGGCGTCTGCCGCTTGCTGAAAACATGATATACACGTAAAAGAGATTAGAGTGGGTATCACAGTAAAACATATCACATTTAGAGCAAGAGGAAAAGGTCTTATTGATGAAATGGTCTCATTATCTAGCTGAAATATAGACAAAATATTGAAAATCGACCCGAGAGTGGTTGTAATGAAGTAGTCGTAATATTCGTGCGATCGTAATATTTATGTGATCGAACGGTGATGTACGAAGTTCTAGAAAATCATGGATTCCAAAATGATGGAATATTTGTACACAGATTGAATACATGTACTAGTTAGCTTCATTCAGATAAAAGGGCTGGAATGAATTATTATTAGAAAAAGAACGAAGGAACGGAAAGGTGAACGAACAAATACAGTCAGACCTGTATTAGCGACCACCTCCGAATAAAGTCAACCCTGCGAATAAAGGCCTTTTTTCTATAAACCTCTTTGGACATTTAGAACAAAATGACCTCTGAATAAAGGTCAACATTTCTTTCCCAAGGATGGCCTTTGTTCTTTGTTTTCTGGTTTGAATGTACTTTTTCCTTATTCCTTAATTTAGTGACAAACCTTATGTTGCTGCATCGCAGCCTGCTCGTTGTAGTCATTGGGGTCACCAGTTGCTTGTGATAAATGTTTTCTGTATTTCTTGTTCAACTTATATCTGTTCTGAATGCTGACATAAAACACGCACGCTGTAAAATAAACCATGTAGTTTAAATAAGTGCTGAATATAATGCAACCGCACATTTTTTGCACTTAATCATGAGAATTATTTGGTGATGTTTATACGATGTATAACATATTATATGAACACCATAACTCGTATAATGGGGATATTTACATCTACCGATACTAAAACAATTATTAACCTCTAGAGTCGGGGATATTTACCTCTTGAGTCGGGGATATTTACCTCTTGAGTCGGGGATATTACCTCTTGAGTCGGGGATATTTACCTCTAGAGTCGGGGATATTTACCTCTTGAGTCGGGGATATTTACCTCTTGAGTCGGGGATATTTACCTCTTGAGTCGGGGATATTGGCCGGCTTTTCCTTATCCTGATTACCATATATGTAAATATGACTGTGAACTGTGCTGCAAATATAAATCATTTGATAAATGGAGATAATAATCTTGAATGCGTGATTTTTTATTCATTTTCAAAACATCGAATTTTTCGAAGCAATGTGTTTATTATCCAAACAAGCAGCCGATGTAAGTCATGCTTGCATTTTTTTTCAGGTACACTGTAGTACAGTATGTTCATTTTGTATTTGTATTTTTCGGGTTTACGCCTGTTATCAACAGCATAGCAATTACATTTATACACCAATAGACATCAAGTGTTCCTGAATTATATTACACCAGTACTTACCTTGTTCTCCACATGTAACTGCCTATTTCTCTTCGTGAATCATTAGGCTCAGCGCCTTAGTCTTCAACTAAATCGTTTTAATAACATGTGCAGAGTCAAAGGTTTGAACTTGCAAACCCGGGGCCCAATTGTTTTCCCTATGGAGCAAAGTGGGCGGGTGTAACAGTATCAAGAATTCTTATTTATGAGTTTGAAATGCGATTAAGAAATGTGTACTCCTCGGCGCCCATCTTTTGATGGTTGCATATTAAGGGCATTTACGCCGTTCCGTAGTCCATCGTGGTGAATGCTTTATCGGTCCAATAGTATGTATATGTTGAAAACCGTAGTAGAATTGTCAGGCTTAACTCTATAATCTTTGAAACCAATAAAAACATCACAGATTCAAAAGTAAAAAAAAACATGTTTGTATCCAGAAAATGTTGTTTGTACCTTGATTGTAAACTGTATGCGTAGCCTTCAGTTTCCACGGAGTAGAGGCATATTGAATCCCCTATACAAAGGAACTCGCCCTGATTTCCGTTGAATTGCATTTTCAATGGTTAGTGTGCTTAGGGGTCCTAGAAGATCCCTTCCTTATATGGCCCTGAATCATAAGTTGCAATTATACATAAAATCAATCTATATTCCTTTCATGATATAGACATTTTTTCAAGAACAGAAAGCATTACTGTTTCAATGATGAATCATGAAAGTTTGATTCACGTGTATCAAATAATGAACCCGTTTTAAGTGTGCACGTTTATCGGTTAGGTGATAAGGGTCGATGATCTAAACAAATCTGTTAATGCATAATGACCTTATTTGGAACTTTGGTTGGTTTTATGGCTAACTAAATGTAATGGTAATTACATTAAAACCAGATCTGGTGAGTTTTTGCGTTTTTTATCATTCTTTCTCATTGTATGATTTTAAACAAGTGAAAACATAGATGAATATTCACTAATACTGTTTGTAGCGTATAAGGAAAGTATGAACAATGAAATATTCACTTAGTAATACAATAACTACTCGTCTGACATTCATGTAATCTGATATAGTGGAACACGGTTATATATGATTCTTGCGAATCCCATTATTTAATTCATCATTATACACACATTGGAATAAAGAAGAGCTTTGCAGGGAAAATAATAATTACACTTTATCAATGTACAGTACAACCGTGTTTTACTGTAGATATTGCGTACTTAATATTTAACACAATTACCATTTTATAGACTAAACATCGTTGCTTTTAGATTCGCTAAAATCACTTTTTTTTCAGTAAGGATACAAAAATATTTTGGGTAATGTATGGTCTGACCTTTCCGACCTTGTTTGATAAAAAAAGTGAACGTTAAATTTTAAAACTGATTTAATGGCTTTAAAAAATACAACATATAAATACTGTCATCTTTCAAGAACGACACTAATAATTTATAATAGCGAATATAGAAATATCAGATTTCATTTTGAAAACAAAATCGTTATTCGAGTCCCTGAAAAATGAATAATATAGTTTAAAAAACCTGAAAACCGTACTCTCTGAAAACCGGACTCCGTCAAAACCGAACTTCTAAATTTCAAATTCATTATTTTCGGAATTGTAAAAAGTACTCTGAAATTCTCAGAAAACCGGACTTTTTCCCTGTCCGGAAGAGGTTCGGTTTTCAGGTTTTCACTGTATAACACTCACGATTTATAGGTCTATATTCTCAAATATCCACCCGAAGTCGTGGTTCCTTTTGCCCAGATTCGATGAACTAGATGCGTTGCTAATTTCCTTACATTGTTAACATAAAAACGATCCTTTAAAATTGAAATCATTCTTCTTCGACGAGAATACTGGTTCATTGTCTTTGATGAATATGTTTTAAGTATGGTGCACACGTGTTAAACTATTTGACCTGAATATCGTAAGTTTTTGGTAATAATGTCTTTGGTCACAAATTGTATGCATCGGTATTTCCATTTATCAACAGCTGTGTTCACATTCGATGTTTTTCAGTTAAATATGCGTACTTAGCAGTTAAATGATTCCATTGTTAAAATCAATCTTTGAAAAATCATTAAATTCAGGAATCTCAATATAATAATTATTATGTACACATATTTATATTAAACTCAAACAGATGTAGACCAAGAACTGACAAATGTTAGCAGTAAACTAACTTTCATGGATACATTCTCGATTCCTGAATCATCCACTTGGGTCTTATTTTCTAATTGTCCAATAAAGTCATTTAAATAATTAGATTCTTGTATAGTATAGACAGCGTAGGTTAACACTGATTGATAGCTCCACATAACTGCCAGAATGTAACTCGTCCGTCTAGTGTTGTTACAAGATCGAGAAAGTTCCCATTTTTCGGTGAATGGTGAAACTGGAAAGAGTAGAACAGAACAGAACAAAACAGAGCACACCACAGCAAAGAACAGCAGAACAGAACAGAGCAGGGCAGAGCACAAAACAAAGTACATTACAGCACAGCTCGAAGCACAACACAGCAAAGCGAAACACAACACAGCAAAAAGCTGGAAGGACATGAAGGAATATTATATACATGTACTAGTATGGGAAATAAAAGAACAAAGAGCAAGACCGGACGGGACAGTACAATGAAAAGAAACTACAGATAAGATAACGGCGAAGTGAAGAATAAAGAACGAATTAATTGTATTAATTATCTTGTTTCAGTTGTTTAATTGGTATTGTATCAAAAGATCTGATCTGGAGGATCTATTATATTCATTGCATTATCTCGCTTCTCCAAAATGTGCATTTCAGTCCACAAAGTTCAGTTTACCGGTGCTAGCTTCAGACTATGTGAGAATACCTGATACCAATATCCACAAAACCTAAGAATTTATTTGTGTATTGATTTAAACATGCAGTGAGCGATAGCTGTGACTTGCACATTGGCGGTATTGTATTATTGTCGGATAGTTTTTAGCAAAACATACGGCGTCAAGGGAACTATTGATAGTAGGTCTGCTCTTGATCAGATGTTAGCCAGGGAATGATGAGTAAAATCACGTGTAGTCCGGGAGTGTCACATCATCCAAACGACCAGTCATTAACTTGTTGTCGATATACAGTGAGTGCACTTGCATGAATAAAGCGTGGCATCTATTTCTCATTTAAAATTTGTTACATTAATTTTAAGACTAAAATATTCTTCCCATGTCGTCCATTAGATCCAAATGCAACATCTAAATATGTATGCCCTTCTAAAACTTGTGTTGTGTGTACGTGTGTTAATACTGGCTGATTGGTATAATCAGGGACACTATATTACATTTATATAAATGTATGATAACATTATATCCCTGGTATAATGTTAAAGGTATGCAAGTCAATGCCATAGGATTAGGAATAACACAGAGTTGAATCCTCGGCCTTCAGTAAGCTCACTGGCAGCATCTCATCACATGTGGAATGTTACTGTCCCGGCTCCATGGGATTCAAACTCACAGTGGTCAGTGAAGGGATGGTTCCTTTACTTTCCAGTCAGAGATCATTTATAACCACTCGACCACGGAGACCCGTATACATGTATCAGACCAGTGATGCCATGTAACAGGGATGTGCATCCACTTAACATCCACTGCATGATCAACTACCGATCATAAGTGCCTAGTGATATAACATCCCTGCTCAGACGAACTCCATATCTGTAATATGGTAGCAATGTCACGCAGTTTGTTTAGAGAGATGTGCGCGTTGTTATTTACAGTATAACCTCCCACGTAGGTTAGCTACAGGCGGTATCCTCGGGACAATGGGTTTTCGCGGATCAGAGGATTTGGCGAAGGTGTGTTGCTTTGTGTGTGTTCTTTTTCTAGGAATACGTAAATTTCTTATCAATGTACATGTTAGACTATCTTCACCTCAGCCAAAGATTGTCGAGTCCAGTCCCCCATAAATTAGAGCTGACAGAATTTATATCGATCATGATGAATTTGATTTTGAATGCCTAAAATCAGAGACGTATAATACATATTGTATTATACGTCTCTGCTAAAATCAAGAATAAAAGTCAAACATATAAATCATGTTTTTGACTCATGATTTTCACTTTGTAAAAATTGATATGAGTTAAAGCTAAGCATCATCATAAATGATGTAATAAACGACCATATTTCGTGTCAGTGTGTAAATTATAACGCGAAGTTCAGTTTATGTTCATGTCGACCTATTTAATAACCTACATGATTAATTTGCACGCGCAAGTTGATTTTATAAGGGACCGGCGCACTTTTACACTCGGATCACTCGGATATATTCGACAGATATGAGTTTTCGACAATTGTCAAAAATTAGAACGATGGCTACAAAATGTGTTCAGAAAGATATTGAAAAAGAAGTTAGTCGATCTTTTATATCACTGGAAACGCTAGACCCTAATATATTTAGGTAAGTGATTTGTATATTTTGTCTACGTTGACGTAGGTCAGTAGCAGAAAAAAACTAATAATAGATTATTTTTCGGATAATACAATGTTCGGATATGTACGTTTCGTTTTTTTTACAGTTTAGTTTTATTCAGTCATGGCTTATATATGTTAAAACCTCTGCTTCCATTTCAGAAGCATAAACTCGTGTTTTTCAAACCATCGAGTCATGCATTTGATTTCAAGAATCACATTTTTTTGTAAATGAAAGAAATGGATGTTAATTTTTCTTTCATTTTCTTGTTCCTTTATTTCCATTTAAATATCATAATGGCATTATATTAATGTAATTTACACATTTTATTGTAAATTATTTCCATTTATTATCATATATACAGTAAAAGATCACATATTTTAGGCTTAAAAGTTCTCCAACAGAATGACCACTTAATTATTTTCAGATTGATTATCAATAGTTCCTATTTAATCATTTAATGTTATGAAGCAAGTGATTTCATATTGGCTTTGTTATTGGCAGGTCAGACTCAGAGGGAGCAAACTGCTTTCAGATAATTATGAAACTAGCCTCTGAGGGTCTGAGTTGCTACCTTTTACCATGATGGCATCCATTTCTATGCCTATTGTCAATTTTCATATTGGGCCTACTTAGCCAATCAAACAGCTTGAATACAGATTGTCTGTTATCTCATATTGGCCATGTTACCCTCCATACTGACCTGGTCTCTCTCATATAACGCTGGGCATTTATTAAATATCACTATCAATGTTAATTGATAGTAATGGATCTTGATTATGAGCTAGACCACTTCAATGTTAAAGCTGCTTGTTTGGGTTCAAAGTAGAATTAATGTTGAGGTCTTGCTGCATAGAAATGTTTTCCTTTTCAGAGCACCTGCAGCTAATTTATGGCACCCTTACCGCAGCAGATTTATATTTGGCGGTCAAGTAGTTGGTCAAGCCTTAACAGCAGCATGTAACACAGTATCATCTGATCACCATGTACACAGTTTACATTGTTACTTTCTAAAAGGCGGTAAGTGAGCCAGATTACTTTATATGTTCAGGTTATATTAATTCATTATATTTTAACTTTATATCAGGGCTTTTTTATTGACCCTTAGAATAGTATTTTGACTCTTAAAAATTCAAAATTTGTACTGATGGGTCAAATTTGCTATTACAATGGTAAGAAGCTTTGGTGATTGTTTTAATTATAATCAGTCAAGAGCATATTTGACTCTTAGCTTTTGATGTCCAATGAGAACCCTGTTAAAAGTTACATGGTCTTGAAAGAAAGAATTTGCCTTAGTTAGCATCACTGCCTGATACGTACAGTAGTAACAATAGTAAACTGTGATAGCAAAATTCTTATCAAAATGATATAAATAAAAATGACATAAAACACCTGAATTGAAACAATGACACAAAATAATTTTTATGATGCCTTTCCTTTGATACAGTATACAGTACTCTGTCTGTACTCATATTTTTTCTCTGTTTCATTGTCAAATGCTTTTGTTCTGCCTACAGGTTGCTCTGTATGATATTCAAGAATACAATCAATTTTAAAATGTTTTTACCAATAATTTAGACAGTAAAGGCCTTCCTGTTGCATGATGCTGCTGAATCTGACACAAAAGTTGGAAATGCCACTGGAATGTCTAACATTTATGTTGAGTAGTTATTTTTTCATTGTTCTTAACATTAACAAAAAGGTGGATGGAGTCATTGATCAAAGAAAGGGTGTGTATAACATTATATTCAGTACATGTATATATTTTGTTTATTATAATTATTAGTTAATTACCATATGTCTTCAGGTAATTCAAACTGGCCTATTTTGTACCATGTCGATAGGACGCGTGATGGAGAAACATATGCTAGTAGATCTGTAAAAGCCACTCAAGATGGGAAACCGATATTTACCATGCAGTGTTCATTTAAAACTGATGAAAAACAGATTTATCAGTACCAGGTGGAAATGCCTGATGTTAAAGGTCCAGATCATTACCTTGATACTGATGAATTACTTAAACTGAGACTAGAGTAAGAACAATTTATTTTAAAACATAGTAAATCTGTAATTATTAGTTTTTTTAAGAAAATAAATAAAATAATGTATGGTATTGAACAGGACATTGTAGCAAAAATGAAAGAAATCATAGTCATCAAGTGTTAGAATAATTATTATTATCAATTGCTGTTTAAAATTAATGTAACTGTACTGATCAACTGTTGGAATTGAAAGTGTGAAAACATAAAATTGCACATGACATTGTGTACATAAGTTATTTATTTGTGAAAAGAAAATTATCTTGAAGATTTAAGTTGAAATAAGGAAGTATTTTAATATGTTGTAGTGTTGAGGGTATATCAGAACAAGAGAGAGAGTATATTAACAGAACTTTGGCTCAAGAATTACCCATTTTAGTCCGTCCTGTAGATCCAGATGTTTATTATCGTCATAAAGTCGCTCCACCAGAACGTCTACAATGGATTCGTACTAATGGAAAACTTGGTAATTTTTTCTAAAGTGATATATGATATGCTACAAATACATGTCATAACACTTTGTAGAAATTAAAATAAAAACAAGGTATTATATGAAAAGTAGTCACTGTGGTGAAACAAGCTTGTCAGATTTCATGATGAGCTTATTTATAAGTGATGGCAATGGCTGCTGAATATGGAGGTGACTGAGTGTCATAGTTTGACCCGTCACAGAATCAACACTGTTATTACATTGGTTACATATGGATGATTAATTGTACAGGATTATGAATGGATATTATAAATGTCCTGCTTACATTACAGGTTTAATTATATCGGACTATGTCTGAGGTTTTCTTTATGTCTTGGGGAAGGCTCCCTAACCCTTAATAAGGGGATGAAATAGTGGGTTGAAGCCTGTACGTTTTTTGTAAAAGAATTCTTACTTGAAAGGAGTAAATTGAAAATTTGGGGAAAATTGCATGATTTAAAAAAAAATCAGAGGGGGGGGGGGGGCGCCCTTTACAGGCTACAACTATATGATAAAGAAAACCCCTGTTATTTATATTCAATGATCACCATTCTTTTATTCAGATTGATTAGACTGGTTTTAGTTCTGACTGGTGACCTATCACTGCTCTAACTTTATGTTTCTATCCTCAGGTGATGATAATAAGCTACATCAGTGTGTAGCAGCATACATGTCTGACTTCTCTCTCCTTGCTACTTCATTACAACCTGGAGGTAAAGAATATCAAACAACATTTATGACATCTTTAGATCATACAATATGGTTCCATAACACATTCCGAGTCGATGAATGGCTGCTATATGAGAACTTCAGCCCACAAGCAGGTAACTCTGTCATGTTGTATTATGTATTTCTGTAGTAAATATACAGTAAATCAATCAATAAAGGCCAAAATGTGTCTTTCCTAAGGTGGGCCTTTGTTTACAGGTTTGACTGTGTATATGAAAATGTTTTAAATAACATAAGTGTGTGTCATCTGAGTATAAAGGTCATCTACCCGGTATTAAGCAGCTATCATCTAAACTGTGCTTAAAGCTAATATTTTTCTCTCCCTCCTTATGATTGACGTTTTGATATTATGGTAATAATAATATACATGCTTAAATGATGATCTTACAAGTTTCATGTATATTTCAGGAAACGGTAGAACACTATGTCTAGGGAGAATATGGAAACAAGATGGCACACTAGCAATGTCAGTAGCACAAGAGGGCGTTCTCAGAAATGTTCCAATTTCGAAAATCTAAAGATATATACTTAATACAGCACTAGTGTATCATGGATTGATTATAGTAAAGTTGGATATAATGAAATATGGACCAATTGGACCAATACTTCAAGCTTCTAGTATTTGACTTATGAAGAGTATGTTCTATATACAATCAAACCTGTGAACAAAGGCCACCCTTGGAAAAAGGACAAAGTGTGACCTTTAGTGACAGGAGGCCTTGATTCAGAGGTCATTATGTTTTACATGATCAGTGACTGTGTTTCAATGAATGGCCTTTAGTACAGGGTGGTCTATATTTGGAGATGGCTGCTAACACTGGTTTGATTGTCTATGATCTCATTGATAATGTCTACATTGATGTGTGTTTATATAATAGATTCACATACATACATGTATATAATTTTGATCTACTGATATTATTTATGTTCACTGAAAAGAAACTTCTTACACCCCCAGCTTCATTGTTTTAATATTTTCTTAAGAAATTTGGTTACAAATAGTTAAGTAGAGTGTCAGAATTTAACTACATTCATAAATACATACATGCATATCCAGTATCTTTGTGCACTGATGCTATAGTATCGAAAAATTGTTTACAGTTCAATGACTTTTTGGTAGGGAGGACCAACTGAGGAAGTTGCCGTTGTTGTTCTATCTTAATGTTTTCATGATGGTTGAGTTATTTGAAAAATTGTTCCTTGGGGAACATAAGAAGTGTCAGAAAGTATACATGACAACATTAGTGTACTGTATCAAAATGCTGGACATGTAAGATACTGAGTTAAGTTTTAATCCAGGAAGTGTCTCTGTGATATTGTTAAATGATGTTAATGAACAAAGATAAATGTTGATCACCCCCTCTATAAAACTTATTTCATGTGTTTTTTTTAAAATAAAGTTAACCCCTGAAAACCAGACCCCTTATGGACTGGACCAAATGTTCGGGTTACTGAGAATTCTGTTTTTCAGATAATTTTTATAAACTCTGAAAATAGTGGGATTTGAAAAATTGTCTGATTTTCAGAGAATTCCAGTTTTCAGGGGTTTTGATATATAAGATACAATATTTTCCAATTGTAATAATGGTATAATGTGTACTTTGTGTGTGAAATTCTTGTCAAATTGTTTTTCTGTAATGATGTTCAACAAATGTTAGCTTTTCTTTCTTTTATTTTGATCAAATAAAATATGTTTTTCAACATTATTTGAATAAATTATGTGTATTCTGTTTTTTGTTGGCTCAATTCAACTTTATCTGGATTTTTTTATAATGAAAAACTGATTTACTGGTCACTTAATGTATGAAGTTACTTTTGAACAAATTGTATTCTTTGCGGAAGTACAATATAGAAATACAAGGAAAATGCAGACAACAAAGAAATAGAAGGATCTCAGAAAACACTGACAAAAATTATATAGACTGAGGTGTAATCAAACTTGTATCTTAACTACTATTGCTACTGTATGCATTTTTAAAAATTCTGTTCTGTTTTTTGGTGTGTTATTATTAAGTTATCTTCATTTGTTACATATTTTACCTTTAAAATAAATTAAAATATGACGAATATACATAGTTTTTTATGTTTCTTATATGGTCATATATCAATGTGTATACTGGTTCCAGCTTGTACCAGGGGCACTATTAATTATTTCATGGACTCAATTTTAAAGTGTCCTGGTTCATCATCTTAGATAATGGCAAGCAGTCCATGCAGACTATAATGGTCATGCGTAGGGTGTTAGTAAAGGCAATGACTTATATACATACAATGTATGTATATAAGTCCTTGTATGTGTGTAAGTCCTTGGTAAAATGATAGTTCAAGCCTCCCAAGCTATATAGATGTACAAATTAATAGATCAAAGAAGAACCATTATCCAGTTTTGTCTACAGGATTAAAACATTTCTAAATAAATTAGTAATATTTTTTTCTTGTGTACCAATAAAAATCATTTGTTGATCAATTTTGAAAAAAGGGACGAGTTATTAAAGGTACGAATTGACTGTGGTATGAGTTAACTGAGGTACGAGTTGACCGTTATAACAATTTTACCTTCTTTTAAAGAGTATTGGGAAAACTTACTTTTGTAGGGTTGGCAGCTTTTATTTTTTTCCTGGAAACTTCAGTCTATATAATATGAAAGAGTGTATGGTAAAATAGTGAATCAATGTGATATTTGCTAAAAAATTTGATATGTGTGGTTGGAATTTTGCTCTAGCTAAACTTTTGGGATACCTGCATTAACCTAAACCCCTCTGTGATATAATGCTACGGCCCGTATTTCATTTTGTCAACATTGATCTACTGCAGTCGATTTTGAGAATTCTAAACAAATAATTAATAACCATGTCGACGACAAAAGATGAAGATTTCACGTTGTATTATTTTCCTACTTCATTTTCTTCACAGAAGGTACAAATGTCATGAATAGTATTCGTTCTGCTTAATTTATGCGATAAATTGTACTTTAGTAGGTGACCTTTTACAATTTGAGGTTTTGCCATGCTTTACCAAGTCGGAATGCCATGTTGGCATTTTATTTTTTCCATTAGCTTTGGTTCTATATCATTTGTGAGGTGGTAGCGCACTGGCCTACTAAGCGAAAGGTCTGTTGGTTCAATCTAGGCTCTGCCTTTCAATAATTTAGGCACACTTCGGCTTCCCCATGTGTCCCCTACCTAAGTCAACTACCGGTCCAAGTATTGTGTTAAGAAAATCACAGGAAACAGGTGAGCAGTGTATCGGTACTTTATACCCGGCATGATAAAAGAGTAGGGATATAACTTTTCAGTTCTCCTGTATCTCTCCTCCTAGTTAGACTGTTTGTTACAGCGAGATTCAGACACTTTATTTGAGCCCTGTCCCACACTGAGGATGCATGGCCCTTCTAAATTAATTGATGAAACCAGCCAACCAGAAAGCCAAATAAGTAAGGCTACTCTTCTCCCCTCACTGGGGCAGCTCTGAATTGACCATACAGAGTAAGTAAATATAACATGTGATCCACTGCAAAAGTGCTTCTATTTAGCTGACTTCATGAAAGATGACTGACTGGTCGACTTGTTAGCTAGATTGTGTGTTGGTCCGATGAAGAATCTTATTTCATCGGTCCGGCTGTCCTGAGACTTATTTACCTGATGTATGCACATTTGTACTTGTTTACTTTGTTTCGTCTGACAGATTTCCTTTCGGTCCGACAGAATTTTCAAGTTTGTCAGACCGAATTTTCGGCAGATTTTTTTTGCCTTTCGAGAAGACCGATTTAGTTGTCTTTCTCAGGCTTCTGTAAACTGGTGAAATTTTTAATCTGCTGTATTTCTGTCTGCAGGATCTGATGTATTCTTTATAACATGTTGGTTGACTCAATTATGATGAAACTATTTTAAGTATACCAGATTTAATATTCACATATTTTCAGGTACTTTTTGCATTGTTTGAGAAAGAAATTGCTTTCAAGCCAAAATATGTGAGTTTATTTTCTGGACAACATAATGAACCTTGGTATGTTAGATTGAATCCAGATGGCTACCATATACCTGTACTTAAACATATGAAGAAGATAATTGTAGAACCTACTGACATTGTTGACTACATCAGTAAAATGACAGAAAATGCCGGTAATTGTCTTTTATTCAAATTTCAGTTATTTTGTCAAAGTATTATATAATATGGAGCATTTGCTAACTCAAGTTTATATGAACATTTTATTATAAATGTCTGTTCATGTTTATTAACTGTTTCTGATTGTAAGCTACTGTACATAAGATATTTAAGATCTCATGTTGGTAAAGGGTTTTCAAAAAATATTTTAGGTTGTATGCAAATTTCTCTTGGGTGCTTTACTATGCTTATATTATAGTTGCTTACTGAATTCTTAACATATTGTTTTGATTAACTATTTAGGTAGATCAAAATGTTAATGCATGATCGTATTAACTAAATATGTAAGTCTTAATATTTAACAGGCCATGCGCTAGTACCAAGCCCTGAGTCTGAACTTGGAAAGAATGTTGAAGAGTTTAGAAAACTTCTCGATAGTGTCCATGTTGATGTGATTACTTATGGTATTATATATCATCCACATCTATCTACTTCTGGCTGTCAGTTACCATATGCTACACAGAATAGCATGAAAGGTAGGTAGAAAATGATGGTTTCATTATTTTTCTGATTACTTTGCTACTATGAATAATCATATTGTTGCACATTGTCAGATACACACGGTTGCTGACTCCACTCTGCTACATATATGAGCTGTGGGATTTTTTCACTGTCGATTTGCTATTTTGATCATTATCAATGCTGTATTCTGATTGGATGCAGTTCAATCTCGTAATGCGCTTGACAGCCACTCAGACTGTTCATAATAAAACTATATCAGTTTCACTATAAACATTGTGACCTCATCTGAAATTAACTGCCTTGGTGTGTGAATTGTTTAAAAATAAAACAATATTGTTCTGCGCTGAACGCTGACTCCAAACTTCTGTAATTTTTAGTTTTCAGTAGTGTGAGACATAGGCGCAGCCATTTTGATTTTTGTCTCCATGCGGTAGTGTATCGAAAATGAAAGCATCGTTTCGATTGGTTTATGTATATAAAAACTATATTCTGTTCTGTTTTATCAAAACGGCAAATCGATAGTAAAAAATCCCATGGGTGATGTACAATGTATGTAACAGAGTGGAGTTTTCACCCTGAGTATATGACGATGATTGTTCATATTAAATAAATTGTAAATTAATTTCCAGTATTAGATTGGATACTTTGGTTAATCATACTTGAAGTATTTCCTGGAATGTAGTTCTACAGCACTATAGTCCAACCAGATCTTATGTCACTCTTCAAATCTATCATAATCTGTCGTAGTTTGTGCCCATGCTCTATTGTCATAAATATAGGAGGTGCTTTTATAATTGTATTGTGTTTTATTCAAGGATGATTCTCTCTCTGCTACCGATTTTGTTAATTTTGTTTAGTAAAAATTTATTTTGAAATTAAATTGACTGAATTACAGAAAATTTTGCTAGAAGGATGAGTATGTTAACAGAACTAGCAACTAAACATCCTGACTTACGAGATGCCTACCTGTCTAAAAGTCAAACTGTGGCACATAATTTTGACATCATCTCTGAAGAGGCCCAGGTTCAGGCGCAGTTAGATGATCTTACACCATTGTTTAATACTATAGAAAGTCAGCTGAAGAAAATTAAAGAGGGTATGGGCTAATAGTTAACATTTTTCTTACTAAATTTTCTTTGCTAAATTTTATTATGAGGTGTGACATTTTCAGAGTCTGTCATTTTCTAATGACAGGACACCTGCATTGTGCATGTTTCATATATTTGAGTTGCAGATTAAACAAAAAAGGTTGAATAAAATATTTGCTTGTTGAGCAACAAGCATGATATTCCTCTTAATACAATTCCTGGCATCTTAATGCTTTTTTATACACTAATTATTTCGATATTAACCACCAATATAGGCTGGATTTAGGTTAAATGTTATGAATTTTATTGTCCTTGCAAGCAAGATTTTGTTGTAATGTATTAATAATAATAAAAAAATATTTTAGGTTGAAGTACATTTATATTAATATGTACTAGTTGTAATTCAACACAATTTAATGTTGATTTCAGAAGGCAGTGATTATTCTGATGAACTTTGGTTGTTTGGTCCAATGTTCACAGCAGCTGATATAAGCCTGGCAGTTTTGTTAAGTAGATTGTCCTTACTTGGATTAGATGGAAGATATTTTCCTGCAGAAAAATGCCCTTGTGTTCAACAGTATTTCTGGCAAGTTAAAAAGAGACCTGCTTTTCAGAGGATAGAAAAAGAGATAGCCAATGTGAAATTGACCATAGCGTGGGAAAATGTGAAAACAGCATCACCTTACGTTATTGGGGCTGTGGGTCTTGGTATGGCGGCAGGCACAGGATACTATGCTTATAAGAAAATATCATCTTGAGAATTCTAGAATTTGTCAATGATGAAATTTTATTAAAATTTTAAATATTTCCTGTAAAGGGAATAGTTAATAATGTGATAGCGTTTCTCTTACATGGATTTTAATGTGCAGTACCTTGTTAAAATTGTCAAAGTAGGGCATTTCCAATACGGATGTATTTAAGACGATATTTTGTGTAAATGTGAATGATCATGATGTTTTGTCATGTGTACATCTATATGCCTCTTTTATAGACAATTCAGTTTTTGGAAATATTGAAAGCCAAACTATTAATTATAAATGATTTTAATGTTTTACTATGGCAAATAAACATTTGAGTGGTTAAATGTAGTACTGTATTCAAATGATTTTATCTTTTTTATTTCAATTCTTAAGTTAATAGCATCATTTTTGTTTTGCTTTTGCTACATCATAGGTTGTTCAATGTATCTGTTATTTATTTTAAGCTCAATATCTACACACTAATATGATTATTACTTGTAATTCAATATAAATGTATCTATAGTCAACAAGCATTTTATAGATAATTATCGTTACTAGTTATTTCTGGTTTGATTTGTTTTGTTTATTTTAGTATACATTGTATATGTATAGTATTTTATTTTTAACCCTGTTGATGTTTTTATCTGACAGCTTGCCATGTGATATTATTTGTAACTAATTAAAGTATTCATTGTTATAAATTATATTGTATAGTTTCCCTATTCTATTATTGCACTCATTCAATTAATGCTGTATGTTAGTACTTATAAATCTAGTCATTGGGGTAAAAGGACCGTAAAAGTTGGTCTTTATTATAGTAGATTTTACTGCTTTGTTGTATTGCTTGAAACACATAATGTTTCTAATTAGCTGAATATAATACACAAAGAATTGTTCATGGTGGACATTTCTTAGTCTGAATTTATATCTATAATTGAATTTAATTCCACTACTTTGTTTTATTTCGAAGCTAGGTGAAAATATTCTGTATATAAATTGATTTTTCTTCCTGAATGATACTTGTATCTGCAGTGTCCTGTCTAAACTGTGTGTTGGCTATTAAAAATTAACAATTTACCTCTATCCTTAATACCGGTACACAATTTTTTGAACGTTCACTAGCTTGAATGGAAATTTACTAGTCTAGGGCTTTGGGCTGTATTGTTAACGCGAATACTGTTCTTGCTGTAAATAGGCAGAATTGACGGATGAAATCAGATGAAGTTATTTTAAAGTATTGATAAAAATAATACAAGTCTTTCATTTTCTGTGGGGCTTTTGTACGCAAGGTTAATGGTTGCCAAGGAGATGTTATTCATTTATATGTAATTCAGTCTCTTGACTAATTAATCTATCCATTGTATATTATAGCTGTTGTTTCCGTCTGTATTTTGAATGTGTCTGAATGATGAATTTCATTGAATCTCAATTAGTGTTGGAAAGATTATGTATATATTATTAAGCAATACGATTTATTTCTATTTAATTTGTTCTTAATCAGTTGTTTTTATCTTAGATGTTTATTGTTAACCATATATTAGTGGAATTCAATGCTGAACGAATTACTGGGCCGGAAGTTATAAATCTTGAGATCAGTCTCTGAGATCAAATTGTATATCTTGTCTTTCAAAATTTCAATGTAAATTGTGATCAGACAATTAGGAAATTATTGAATTATTGAAATAGCAGTCTGACAGCATAATTAATCAGAATAATTATGTATGTAAACATTAATCAGCTTATCTATTCAACCATAATACGTTGAGAATGGAATAGAGGTTTGAGCTTGGGAGACTGTTTTCATGTTTTATAACCTTGGAGCCTGGTACTAGATCTGAGTCTCTTAGAATTATGTGTAAAGCTTTAGAATATATAAATTACAACAACTTTGTTCTTGTACTTATGTCTTCTCTATGGTGAATTAACAAATTTTGTATTGTGTATAATTGTGGTGTAATGCATCATTGTTGTATTGTCTGTTTGTTGTATTCTGGTTCAGTATGTGTGATTGATTGAGTTGGAATTAATAGAAAATTTACTTTATTTGTGGAATATAAAGATATATATGGAAGTGTATTTCACCATTGAGAGAAAGTTTTTGTGTAAAATGTGTTGATTTAAATAAAGCAATTAAGATTTATGAAAGAATGGATTATTTTAGCTGCATTTTGTGACATCATTGGACAAGGAAAGATCAACATCGTCACTTTAATACTATGCAGACATTGTACAGATAATTTCAGTATCTAAATGAGTTTATAAACTGGCATTATTATTTGCATGCTACCTCTGTTTGCCTTTTAGCTTTTTGTTTTAGTATTATTGCTGTAGAATCAGGAATTCAGAATTTTCCTTCGCACTTTTTTTATCTTTCGTTCTTGAATTTTACATTTTCTTTTCAGTATATAGTGCCAGTAATTAGTTACGTAATGTTTTATTGTTGTATGAGTCTCGATATAAATCATGTATAATGCTAATAAGATCTGTTTTAAAGGTATACATATTTGTTTCACCATTTTAAAATTCTTTTTAAATCATTGTATCATTGTTATTAAAATTTTATCATGCTGTGGACATGTTATTCTGTAGTTAATGATATTTCTTAATGCCTCTTTAGTTGCCCCTGTTTGTTTGAATGTGTGTCAGGGTGGTACATTTCCATGATGGACCAAGCCAAGATGGTCCAATCCAAGACAATGTTTGATAAAGATATATGGTGAATGCTAATTCCTTCCACAAAATGTTCAAATTTAAATAAGTATTATATGCGTAATATCGCCGGGAACCAGGCTGTCACAGTTATCAGATTTCTGTGATAATATTGATACATTCCTCCAAGTTGGTTTATATCAAACAATAATAACACACTTAATAATTTGACTGTCTTGGACTCCACCGTCTTCGACTTGTGTTGTCTTGGTAATGGACCGTCCTTGTAAATGTGCGACCTTGACCTGATGCTGTTTGTTTTCTATGTTCATGATATGTTCACTTGGACAGTTTACATGTATTTGCTTATAAGAGATTACTGTTGTATTTAATTCTTGCTTTGCAAGTAATGTTCCAAGAATGTTTTAATTGAATTATTTCAATATGCTGGATGCCAGTCATATCTTTTATACAAAGCTATAAACTAAGTAATATAATTATAACTATGGCATAAATTTGTAATATATATTTATACATGTACATGTAGTATTCATTATAACTGTTGTGTTCTGCCAGAATCATCTGGTCATTATTGTGATAGTTAATTATTTATTATTGTAATACCAAACATGTATATATATTAGAACCAAATTCTGACATGAAATAAACCAATGAAATACCCGTAACTTGTATTTGTTTCCTTGAACACCAAACTGGTCATTGGTCAATATGATGAAAAAAAGTAGAAAATTTGGAATCTGTAAGAAAAACAAAAAATTGGAACTGAAATTGTGAAATGTATCTTTATAATACATGATGCAGTTAGTTTGTTCTTACTCTGTTCGAAAGTGTGGACAATGATCACATTGAAGATTAGTAATATGATGTGTTAATAATATGGTTTACTGTCCAATGATGTATTTAACACTCATTTGTTTCTATAATTGAGTAGGATCACTCTTCCTTCCCAAGAACAGGAGCTTTTAAATATTCTGCTGCCGAAAAAAAAAGTTACCAGATTCAATATGCATGTACCACAGTCATGATTGATGAATACATGTACACATTTGATAATACATGTAGTCACATTATAACACCTAAGATTATTAACAATTTCTACACTAGCAAGTGTGAAAAAATGCATCCATTAATCAGGTTATTTGTGCTAAAAATCAAGGACATGAGTATATAAGTCCTTGTAAAATTCAAAGAGTCAGTACACACAAAAGGTTAGACAAGAATATACACTGTACTGTTACTCGATCAACACTAAATACATGCACCTTTATATGTGCTTCAGCCAATGATTTAATCCATGGCAATATCTCTTAGTGTTTATGCTTAAGTGAAATATCAAGCCTGCATTATCTTAAAACTGTCATATCACAGACCATGTTAAATCATATTTTAAATAGCATACCGGATTGATTAATCTATTATACAACTTCCAGTCTGGATTTAGAACTGTCTTTTCCACAGATGCTTTTCTTATTCATCTGTCTGATTATGTGAGACTCCAGATGGAAATATGTGTAATGATGGGTACGACCTCTCCAGAACGGCTCTCTGTAGAGCAACAACCTCTCTATGTCAACACCTTTACTATATAATTAACCTCTGTAGAGCAACAACCTCTTAACAATGGTCAATATTTGCAGCCCCCACAGGGTGTTGCTCTACAGAGGTTGTACTGTATATCAAAGTGTTTTGTGTTTGCAGTCAAGGACTTATAATACAAACCTATAAGTGCTTGATGCAGTCTGTGTGTATATTAGCACTCAGTCTGTTATATTTGAGTTAGAAAATCAAATGAAGTTTATATTGCTATTTCACCATATGCAGTAGTTTAGATCACTAGTAGTTTCAACATTTTACTATTTTTCCGGTTAAACCGGTGTTACGGATATCACCGGCTTTATCCATAGCAAAAAATGGCGTTCAACATCGGTGTCGGTGTTTGCCTTGCAGTAGGCGTTATGATACGCTTGTCGCTGTTTAGAACCGATGTACCACAATGGTTTTCGGATCGTGTTGAGATAAGCAATTCACTGACATCATGGCGTAAAGGTACATTACTGTTTCACGATTTGTAATATGTTTTCGCGATTTGAAAAATCAATTTCATGTTTACAATATTTGGGTTTATTGTTTTGAAGTGAATCATGTCAATGCGAAACTCCACTTGAATTGTCAGTTAATTGACTGTAAAGTCAACAAAATATGCTAACAGAACACTGCAAATTATTATGAAATTATCATCGCTATTAGATTGTCTGTTAGTCAAAGCAAAGACCTATACATACGTCTTTGGTCAGTGTGTCATAATATTTGCTGATTTTTTTATCTTTAGATTTATTTAATTTGATAAAAATATAGTACTATATGTAGCATTTGTATTAAGAAATTGACTGTAATATTAACAGCCCGCTTAGCTCAGTTGATTGAGCATCTGACTTTCAACTTCAAGCGGGAGGTCGCAGGTTTGAGCCCCATGTATTGGGTACATTATTTTCCTCCTCCTATTTAAATACATTACAAAACACTACACAAGTTATAAACGCATGATTATGTTTGAATGGTTTGTTGATACATTTTGGTTTTAAATGCTTACATTTTTACAGCATTAGATGGGATTGCTCTGGCAGAGAATGATATATCTCCCTATAATGGTGATCTGTTCCATGAGGTAAGTGATTAAAACCATAAATAATACTTACAATGTCAGATGTGCCCCGCGCTTAGATGGCAGATGAAATGACCGAGGAACACTTATCCTGATGAGTTTGATGAATTATGATGATAAACATTCAATAATAGGTTATTATTGATTATAATTTAAATTTGTTTCACTCTCCAGGGCTTGTTTCACAGGTAGGGGAAGCCCTGGGCCTTTTCCTTAAATTTGGCGGAAAATTGCACATAATTTTTGCAGAAGGGGAAGAAAAAACTTGATGTAATTGAATTTTAGGGGAAAACTGCATGATTTTAAAGAATTTTCCTGAGGGGAAGATGCATGTTAACGGCCCCCTGCTCTCTGAATAGATTATAGAAGCTAGTGTGTGATTTGTTTTACTCAACATTTTCAGAGTTAAGAAAAAATAAAGGACTAAATTTTAATAAAACTAAAAATCATTGTTGGACTTAAAATTTATTTTATATAATGCATTTTATGAATTGATATAACTTAATTTCAGACTCCAATCATGTTACGAGTGTTTACTGCTATCACCAAATTGATGCCGAACAAGATACATTATTTCTTTGTGGTTTGTATAAAAATGTTTTTTCTTTCAGTTTGTTCAATATATATTTGTTAGACACCTTTAGCTTAAAAAGTTTAACTTATTACAGTTCCTTTGATTTAGAAGTAAGTCTATATGTGTATTAATTATTATGATGTCTACCTTTTATTGATCAATATTTATACAAATAATGTCTTTTAAGTTGGTAAAATAAATGTGATAATTCAAATGTGCAATCTTGAATATACTATGCAAATACTGGTAAAACTATTGTAGAATATTCTTTGAAGTTACAGCACAAACTGATTTTCAGAGTGCTTACTTCTTAAGTGATTTAATGTCCTTGCAAGATTTAAAACATGGAAATGGATGCTAGGACCCTGTTTAATTGACCATATTATGATTACTGATTAGAGGTCAGTTTCTTTAAATTGGTATTCACATGACTGTTACATGATTATAGTGTTATGCATTTTCGTTTCAGATGATAGATGTTATAAATGGTTTAATTATAGCAAGCATCGGAAAACATTTTAGCTATTATTTGGTTTGTATTTTTTAAATTGTTCCAGTTACTGAAGTTAATGTCTGATTTACAGACATAATGTCAGATTCAAATAGTCATTCTAACCACTACTTGACTGACCCTCTTGTTTAGTTCCATCCCTTGAGTTTCAAACAGCAAATCCAATGTACAAACATGATGTTGGGATGAATTCTACCTATAAATTATGATAGGTATGTAAGAACAAATATTCAGAAAAGTTCTTCAATCTTCCTTCCCTACCTTTAATTGGTCAAGTAATGGTCAACATGCCCATTTTTTTCTAGCCTATATTCTTTATTGCATCATGTATAAAAAAAAACTTCTCTGAAATAGTTTGTCTAACTTGAATTCATGTTTTGGTTAAAAACTTTAAAGTTTTGCATGCTATTTGGTACGAACCTATTTTATTTTCTTACTCAAATACTTAAGTGTAGCTAACTAGTATCAATTCAGTTTAATCTGCTTTCCAAGATATGAAGAGACTCTTGTTCGGTGGTTATGCTATCTCACTGACCCCTTACAGCTGTGAGTTTGAATCCCACCTAGAACCTTACAAAATTTATCAATGAGGAAGTTGGTTTACAGAAGGTTAGCGGTTCTGCCTAGAAAAGTCGCCTCATTGTCCTAGACTGTTGGTGTGTCGTTATACACCAGAGAGCAAGATATGAACTTTTCTATTCAATAATTATGTTGTAAAATTACATGATTTAACTTTTATTCTGTAAATTAAACTTTTCAGTTACGGAAGCAATTGTCAGATGTGAAGAAGTATGCCATTGGAGTTGAAAAGATTATATTGAAGAAAGACGATGTTGATATGATACAACTATCTATGGTTGCTGTGTAGGTATCTTGTAATATGGTTACATGAATTTTCTGTAGGTGTTTCCTACCTGGATACCACATATATATTGAGAAAGTCAGTTTCCTGCAGTGATACTGCGTTGTTTTGTTGATAACTTAGAAGTATTGGTTAAGATCTAGAATGGCTGTGGTACATGCCTTACTTTCTGATCAATGATCAAATATTTCAAAACTCAAACAAGGACAAACATAATCTAAACAGGATATATTTGGTGAAATTGTATTACTTTGAAGAAATCACATGTATGTTTGAAGCAGATTGTCCTAATTATACCCCCAGATATGAAATATATGGGGGCTATATTGGATTCACGCTTGACGGTCGGTCGGTGGGCCGGTCGGTCGGTCCGTGCGTCTGTAGACACAATTTGTCCGGAGAATTTCTCAGCAACTACATACAGGATTTCAATGAAACTTCACAGAAGTGATCAGTAGTAAGCCTAGTTGTGCTAGCTTAAAGCATTTTTTGTTCGGATTATTTTTCACTGAGTTATACCCCTTTGTTGTTTTTATTCAGTATATACAATAGGCAAATTTTGTCCGAACAATTTCTCAGCAATTACTCACAGGATCTCAATGAAACTTCACAGAAGTGATCAGTAGTAAGCCTAGTTGTGCATGCTTAAAGCAATTTTCGTTCGGATTAATTATCACTGAGTTATACCCCTTTGTTGTTTTTATACAGTATATACAATAGGCAAATTTTGTCCGGAGAATTTCTCAGTAACTACTCACAGGATCTCAATGAAACTTCACAGAAGTGATCAGTAGTAAGCCTTGTTGTGCATGCTGAAAGCATTTTTCGTTCGGTTTAATTTTCACTGAGTTATAGCCCTTTGTTGTTTTTATACAGTATATACAATAGGCAAATTTTGTCCGGACAATTTCTCAGCAATTACTCACAGGATCTCAATGAAACTTCTCAGAAGTGATAAGTAGTTAACCTAGTTGTGCATGCATTAAGCTTGTCTTGGTTGGTTAAATTTTCACTGAGTTATGGCCCTTTGTTGTTTTTTATACAGTGTATATACAATATCTCAGTAACTACTCATAGGAATTCAATGAAACTTCACAGAAGTTATAAAAAGTAAGCCAAGTTGTGCATGCAATAACCAGGTTTTGATTGGATTAATTTTCACTGAGTTATGGCCCTTTGTTTTATACAATTAGGTAAATTTTGTCCGTACCATTTCTCAGCAACTACATGCAGGAATTCAGTGAAACTTCTTAGAAGTGATAAGTAGTTTGCCAAGTTGTGCATGTCCACAATAGGTTTTGTCCAAGTAAATTTTAATGAGTTATGGCCCTTTGTTATTTTCTATATAATGTATATTTAGAAACTGGTCAGGATATATCTAAGCAACAATTTGCAGGTATTAAAAAATGAAAATGCATTATATTTCCCTCTGTAAAATGTTACAATAACTGTGTCAAGGCCGCATCTGGGGGTATTCATCACCTTTAGTGATAGTTCTAGTTATTCATGTAATTGATTAAAGAATTTGCACTGAAAGGGGTTAATGTATAACTTTAACATGTTTGTGGTTTCATAAACTACAACAAAATAAATAGTGATGCTGCAGATACAACTGGTGTTTAAATAATTTCAATGATAGTATATTTTGCCTCTTCTAATAAAGATAAGAGAACATTGAATGATGTTGATAGATATATGAATTCATATATTTCAGACATTTTCTCAATCCATACAGTATTGCAGTTTGTTTAGGGAAATCCACGGCTGTAATCAATAATTTGTTTGTATTCCTGACGTTCATGTTCATGTTGAAAGGTAAGTTAATTTTAATATGGCTTCATCATCATGTATTGTTTTATTACGGCCCGCCATTTCCCCGCCATTTCACCGCCATTTAAAATGGTAGAAGGGCATGAAGTGTTATCCCTGTCTGTCCTACCGTCCGGTCAAATATTGGTTTCTGAGGGATAACTCAAGAAATGTTTCATGGACTGGTTTCATATTTTACATGAAGGTGTATAATAATGAAATACATGTCAAGTTTAATTTCCGTTAAAATCCAGTTATGGCCCCTTTTTGACTTAGCTCTCAGCGGGGCATTTGTGTCCCCGAACACCACATTTCTAGTTGTATTCTGAATCCTTTGGTTACTAAACAAGAGGACTAGCTGTTGTATTTGAAAACATGACTGGATTGGACAAAATAAAACTGGCCCACAGGATATATTGACTGAAATCATTATCAAAAGTCATCAAAGGTATTGATGGGCCAGTTATTCTCTAAATATAACAAAACTTAATCAGATATTTTGATGGAGGTCAAGAGGCTTTTTGAATTCTATTAATTTTGAATTCAGGTAGGTATTTAAACCAGGCTACATTAGTTTATTTCTTCATGAGTCTCTTATCAGAACCTGAGAACTGAAATCTTTACGTTGCTATGGTATGATAAGGAAGGGACAAATGCTGTCAGTTTTTCCATATGTGTATTATTTTCTAGTTGCTAAAAATAAGTATGTGCAGTTGTTTTATCTTATCATTCCTTTGTTACTCTGTGCTAGGAAGAGATCATAGAAAAAGATATTTCATGGTGTCAGAATTTTAATTTCAATACATACACTTAGGCTGTAAGTTCATACGTTTAATTACTGAACACTCCTCAATTGTGACATGGAATATATAACTCATTCGCCTTGTTAAATCAAGTAATAAATCAAGTGTAGTTTGTGACATGTAGTAGCCAATAGAATGTCTCTCAGTAAATCTATTCTATATTAAATATTTATTTGTTATCAGTGTGCAGTGAAAACCAAGCAGGTTTTTTTAGTATTTTGGAACATGACCCACACCCTGGGAATTTCAGCAGTGTTAAAATTTTGGAAAATATGCATTATTGTAATTTTGCAATGTGTAAATGAACACAAACAATCACTGTCTATGAATTGATGGGTACTTTCAATCATTAAAAGTCTATTACTGTGAAAAATCTTTTGGTTTTGAAGATTTTAGTGCTTTTTTAAAAAAAAATGTTTGTGAATTGGGAAAAAAGATACTTTTTGTCAATTAGAAATATGACCGAATTTCTGCTATAAAATTAGTCCCTTAAAATCCCTGCCAAGTCAGAATTACTTTTCCTTTGGTTGATTGTACTGGGTCAACTTGTACCATGGCCACATTTATAATTTGATGGTATTGTTGCCATGATGATGCTAGTGTGTGTATTAATGGTTTTCTAGTTCAAAAGCAATGAAAAAAAACCCCGAAGTATATCAGTAATAAATGGATGATAATAATGTAGCATTCATTTAAAATAGCATTTATTTTCTAATTTTCTAACATATGACCTGATATTGAGTAAGATCAAATCTGTCAATGACAGAAAGAATTTGGAAACCTGTAGTGCAGAAAATATTTCAAATAATTGTTTAAAATAGTTTTATTTATTTTACTTACTATAAAACTTTTTACTCAAGCCTTAGAATTTTCAGTTAGATAATATGTGCTAAATCACTTTTCTATCTATTCTTTCTTTTTTGCCATATTGTAAAAAGTTGACCTGTCAATACTTGATAGGTAAGAATCAATTGATAAAGGGATTGAAATTTTTCATATAAATGTAGATTCCTTGTACATGGGTCTGTCACTGATTTGGCAGGGTTTTATTCAACATAATTTGTCTTTATAAAGACTTTCAGATGACAGGTTTAATTTCTGTGGTTTAGTCACATGACTTGCTAACACGGATGTAGAAATATTGATTATAATTCCCATCCTTTGAGATCCAGCACCTGTCTTGTCTGTTGTAGCATTACTATACATGCTCTGTAACCATGGTCTGTAACTATACATGTTCGGTTAGAATTTAGTCTGATCCCCTTTTTCTTCAGGTGTTTGTATATAGATTTCTTTCGTTTTCCCTTTTTGGTGACTGAAAAACAAATTATTAATTTTTTAGCACAGTTTGTTACATAAATAGGTAATCAACTAATAAATTATTGTATGTTAAAACATGGTAGGCTGTTACCTTGTTGTATGTTAAAACATGGTAGGCTGTTACATTTTACCCATTCAGTTTTAACCTAAAGTAGATTATTTATAACATATTTACAAATGAACTCCCAACTTTACATTTGTACACACTACCTTATTAATACATTAACAAATGATAACAAAATAAAAAAATATCAATGTTGATCTGTAATAAGCACCTCAAGGTGAATGAACAATATCTTATATGAAAGTAACACTATTGTGTCTGTATAGACTTCAGTTACTCTTGTGATTACATCACCATTGGGGTATGATGTCATCAAAGACTTTTTTCACAGAGGTGTAAAATCTTGTCATTCTCAGGTAAAAAAAACCACCAAGTTATTAATTATTCTCATAATTTTCTGGCACTGAGTAAAGATGCTTTATAAACAAATCAATTAATTGGTTTCTAGTGATGATACAGTGATAATATTAAGCTTCATTACCCTTTGAATTTTACGGCCTCTTCCACTGTATCTGGTAATTTTTGGTTTAATGTCTCTGGTAAGAATAAGCAAAGAATTCCTGCTATCACAGATGTTACACCAAATATTGCTAATGGCAGCCCTTTTCCAAAGTCTCCACCTATCAGTTCACCCTGTAATTATATGTATGCAATGTAGAATTCAAACTTTGTAGCTCCAACTGAAAACTATGAGTAGTGCTATCTTATCTTATAAGTATTAAGTTTAAGTTTCATTTGTATGAGCAATTTTCTTAGATCTTTGTAACTACAGACATTTATTGAAGAGTTCCCTAAACTATGCTTATTGCTCAAAATGATTAATACTAATAAATAGCAGTTTGAATTCAAAGGAACAAGATTTACAATTTTCTTTCAAATCTGAAAAACCTTTTTGAAAGATTTTTCATTGCATGTTAAATCAAGATCTATGAGTGATAGGTGATATTGTTGGAATGGTATATTTTAGGCCTAAAATGACCTCATAAAGCAAAAAACATATTTATCATACACATGCAAGGGTGTATATGTTTATCTTAACCCTAAATACACCATTATACTTCATCACTTCCATGTACTAGTCCCCTATGCCTACAACAGATTCATTTTCATACTAGAATGTATAGATAAAACTTGTTGATGTTTCATAGCTTACCAATTGAGCTACGTAAGGTGCCGCCATGCCACCAAATCGGGCGACACATGAACTTGCTCCCATCCCTGCATTGCGGAGTAAGGTGGGATACAGCTCTAGTGAGAACACATATATCACAGAGAATGCTCCCGTTGGTCCAAGTTTGCCAACAAGTGAAAGAATCAGAGTAAATACGTGGTATTCTGAAATAACATAAGCTAGGTTTATGTATAGCATGTTGTATGGATTGTATTGTTTGATGGTAAATTTTAACTGCCTAGCTAGTCATTTAGCATTTTTTTCTGCTTTAATGGTGGGAGATTTATCCGAGAATGATCCCAAAGTAACACCTGGGTAGAACTTCCAACCTTCTGTAAGCTAACTTGGAATGCTTCCTTACATGCGAAATTTATCTAGTTCTGGGTGGGATTTGAACTTACAGCTGTGAGGGGCTAGTGATTACCTGTCAGTGACCATAACTACTCAGCACTGGCCCCTGTACAAAAATGTATACCAATATCTCTGACCATAATACTGAACATACTGAAATTGTTCTAATGTATGAATATAAAGATATGAAATTAGTACCTTCACCACCAAATACAACTGTGAAAATAGTTCCAATGTATGAATATAAAGATATGAAATAAGTACCTTCACCACCAAATACAACTGTGAAAATAGTTCCAATGCATGCAAATCCTCCAAGCCACATAAACATAACGTGTGTCCACTTTCTGCCGAAGTAGTCTAACATAGGTATACATACGAAGGCTGGGTACTCAATCACAGCTAACAGAAAGAAATTGAGATAAAAATTTCCGCCAATTGTCCCAGCGTACATAGTGACGCCATAGTAACACATGCTGACAACGATCCTGGAATATGAATCAGATTTAGGTTACCATGAGAATCGATTCATGACAAAAATGAAAAAATTGTATTGACACATCTTAATTTTTTTTTTTTTAAATAAATATGTTGCAGTCACAATACATTGATAAATTGAGTCTAAGGTGTCAAAGAAAATCATTATTTCGATCATAGTGGGCATCCTTCTGTCCAATGCCAGAAAGTTTGAAATTAGATATTACGGTAGTTTGAATAATTTCTATATGTTTTTATCTTGTTTTTTTTTTAGTTAGATTATTGAGAGTTTAATTTGTTAAACAAAAGTTATTTCAAGGGTTTTGGTTACTCTATAAATATCAAATTATGTAGAACTTACCAATTAAAGAAGATTATCATTGTTCTGATAAATAAAACTTTATTTGTGAAGAGCTCCCATAACTTTCCACCTTTCTGTTTTGTAACTGTATCCTCCCCAAACATTTTCTCTGGTAGCGTGGCTTTGTTGGTTTTGGCCATAACTTTGATGATTTTCTCTGCTTCCTCAGCTTTCCCCATACTGATAAGCCAGCGTGGAGATTCAGGAATAAACCTGAAGAATGAGGGGTGATCAAAAAGTTTGTATGTTTACATAGATGAGATAATTACCTGCTCCACTTGTAGTTGGCTCATGGAACCTTAATATGTTTTAAAGCACCTGTTGGCGTTTTTTTTTTTCAAAAAATTTTTTTTTAAATTACATTTATATTTCATTTGTCTTTGCCTATCTTGAGGTTAAGAATTATTCTATTCTTAGTTTTAGCTGTTTAGAAGATTATCAAAAGGTTGTAAAAAGGCTAAGTGTGGATTTGATCAAATTCCCTTGCATATTTCTATTGCATATTTCTATTGTTAATTTATATGGAATTCATAATCATTTTCATTTCAAAGTCATTGTATGTCTTTGCATTACTGGATTAATTCTTATCTGATATATCTTCTTCTAAAATGGGCTTATATCACAGACAATCCCACTTTCTTTGTTCCTCACAACAATTTTGTATTTTTATGATTGTATTAATAGACTTCTATGTGACAGTTACTTCCTGATGTCTCTGACAGAAACAAATTACACTCAGAATTGTATTGTGTTGCTAAGGAACAGATATGAATTCCAATGAATTATTGTGGAATATGTTATATCATATCACCACTGAGAGTACAGTGCAACCTCCCCAAAGCAACACCCTTTTGGAGTAGCAAAATTATGTTGTTGTTGAGAGGTTGTTGCTCTAAAGAGGTTAAATTAATGGTTAAAACTTGCAGAGGGAAAAAAACATGCTGTTGTTGAATAGAGGTTGTTGCTTAAGAGAAGGCTGCTCTGGAGAGGTTGTACTGTATATACTAATTAAGACCCTCATAAGAAGATAATAGTCTTACCACCAGTATGTCAGATAGATGACACAAGGTGCTGCTACGGCTAATTGTATGTATGACCAGTGTCTAAGTAGCCACGCCATGCCCGATAGATAACACAAACCAATCGTGAAGAAAGCATGAATTATCACACCTGCCCAGACTCTTTTTGATGGTCCAACCACTTCTAATCCTGATAATCATATATGAACCATTCTGTTACAAAGTCTGTTTTAATGATATCTTTTTATAGTTTTTGAATCTACATTAAATAATGAAGTGAATTTGAAAGTTTCAAAAACAAATTCAAAGCAGTTTTTTTAAATATGTGCTGAACATTTAAAGCATTGTATATAATCAGATAAATTTCATTTACAAATCAAGTTCAACCGTTTCTTCCATAAAATCCAAGAATATAAAAACTCGGCTTAATTTGACATTATAGATAGAAAAATACTTATTAAGCAATATTCTCAAAACAGGACATGACTGTGATAAATTTGTAAAGAGTTTTAACCATGTTTGACCATCTGACTTACCTAGAACACAACAACTCATGAACACACCATGACAAGCTGCCCCTACCAGAAATTCTAGTACCAGATACATCCAGAAATTAGTTGACCATGCTACACCCATTGCACTTCCAAATTGTAGTATTGATGATATGTACAGGGCTTTTTTTCTTCCTATCCTAAAAATTCAGGTACTCGATTAACACTAGACATGTCATGATCCATTCATACTTATTGATTGATAGTAGAACTATACAATGCTGTCTTTATTGGTTTTTGATTGTTTGAAATGATTAACCAATCAAAAGTTAGATAGTATTCTATCAGCCAATCCGAAGGAATCAAACATCAAATTGGAAAGTTCAACAAAACTTGGAAAAGACTGTAGGTGATGGTCCCATATGGAATTAGTACTACTCAGATACAGTAGTCTGTTATCTTAAATGTATGTTTTTCAAGTTGTACTGGTAGGTGATAAAAAACACATTAAGATCAAACTGTGTAAATAGGCAAAGACTTAACTGTCAACCTTTATCTGAAAGTGAGTATGGTATGTGGTATACTTACATGTCAGCCAACAAACCAAATCCTAGATCACCCACTAGAACTCCAAAGTAAAAGACAAGTTGCAAATGGGACGTCTTAAGTGAATCCCTGCACACAAAGTTTTGCTGGAAGCAAATAATGTGAAATTTTCATATCATTAGTTACAGCCTAACAATGATTTTTTATGGTTAAAATTTTGTTGTATGTCCCTGCATACTTCAAATTGTGAAGCTTAGAATGATTACGACATTCACCATTTTGTTGATGATAAAGATAATATTTATGGTAGTGAGTCCAGCTAGTGTATAGAGAATAGATGGTTCTACCCATGTGTATGCCTGGGGTCCTGACCTCCGCTGATAAAACTGGAAAATACCAAATGTCCCTGGCTGTTGGAGTCATGTTGAACCCCAAGGAAAGAAAATAAATGGCTATAAAAATCGGGTGAACTTTAGAGGTGGTGGACAGGCGTCAGTTAAAGCAATAAGTGTATGAACAGAATATTCCCTAGAAATAACACTTGTAATAAATCCTTTGTTTGAAACTTTAAGTTGTTCTTAATAAACTAAAGAGTCAGAATTTTCTACCATTTTCTATGGTCATGGAATTCATGTACCTTTGATGTGAATGTTTCTATGAAAACTTCGGTACTGTATACCCATTCATAACATTGATACTCTGAGCCGTTGATTGGTTTACTTGTCTCGTCATACACGTTACCAGGGAGATCTCTATAGAGATGACATCGATCATATGTATAGTCTGATGATGATGGTATATTTTGGCTGATTAAGGCTTGATGCCAGTCACCTTGCACTTCCCAAGTGTCATTCTCTAATCCTGGTATTTTACATCTATTTGAAAGAAATTTGAAAGTTAACAAATACTGTTGAAACTTTAAAACATTAACTACATCTCTGATTGCATAATAATGGAGAACCTGTGGTCGGGTGTTGCATACTATAGTAAAGTTATTAACTTACCTGTGGTCAGGTGTTGCATACTATAGTAAAGTTATTAACTTACCTGTGGTAAGGTGTTGTATACTATAGTAAAGTTATTAACTTACTTTTATAGGTGTTGTATATTATAGTAAAGTTATTAACTTACCTGTGGTCAGGTGTTGTATACTATAGTAAAGTTATTAACTTACCTGAGGTCAGGTGTTGTATATTATAATAAAGTTATTAACTTACCTGTGGTCAGGTGTTGTATATTATAGTAAAGTTATTAACTTACCTGTGGTAAGGTGTTGTATACTATAGAAAAGTTATTATCTTACCTGTGGTAAGGTGTTGTATACTATAGTAAAGTTATTAACTTACCTGTGGTCAGGTGATGTAAAATATAGTAAAGTTATTAACTTACCTGTGGTAAGGTGTTGTATACTATAGTAAAGTTATTAACTTACCTGTGGTAAGGTGTTGTATACTATAGAAAAGTTATTAACTTACCTGTGGTCAGGTGTTGTATATTGCAGTAAAGTAATTAACTTACCTGTGGTCAGGTGTTGTATATTGCAGTAAAGTAATTAAATTACCTGTGGTCAGGTGTTGTATATTGCAGTAAAGTAATTAAATTACCTGTGGTCAGGTGTTGTATATTGCAGTAAAGTAATTAAATTACCTGTGGTCAGGTGTTGTATATTGCAGTAAAGTAATTAAATTACCTGTGGTCAGGTGTTGTATATTGCAGTAAAGTAATTAACTTACCTGTGGTCAGGTGTTGTATATTGCAGTAAAGTAATTAAATTACCTGTGGTCAGGTGTTGTATATTGCAGTAAAGTAATTAACTTACCTGTGGTCAGGTGTTGTATATTGCAGTAAAGTAATTAAATTACCTGTGGTCAGGTGTTGTATATTGCAGTAAAGTAATTAAATTACCTGTGGTCAGGTGTTGTATATTGCAGTAAAGTAATTAACTTACCTGTGGTCAGGTGTTGTATATTGCAGTAAAGTAATTAACTTACCTGTGGTCAGGTGTTGTATACTATAGTAAAGTTATTAACTTACCTGTGGTCAGGTGTTGTATATTATAATAAAGTTATTAACTTACCTGTGGTCAGGTGTTGTATATTATAGTAAAGTTATTAACTTACCTGTGGTAAGGTGTTGTATACTATAGAAAAGTTATTATCTTACCTGTGGTAAGGTGTTGTATACTATAGTAAAGTTATTAACTTACCTGTGGTCAGGTGATGTAAAATATAGTAAAGTTATTAACTTACCTGTGGTAAGGTGTTGTATACTATAGTAAAGTTATTAACTTACCTGTGGTAAGGTGTTGTATACTATAGAAAAGTTATTAACTTACCTGTGGTCAGGTGTTGTATATTGCAGTAAAGTAATTAACTTACCTGTGGTCAGGTGTTGTATATTGCAGTAAAGTAATTAAATTACCTGTGGTCAGGTGTTGTATATTGCAGTAAAGTAATTAAATTACCTGTGGTCAGGTGTTGTATATTGCAGTAAAGTAATTAAATTACCTGTGGTCAGGTGTTGTATATTGCAGTAAAGTAATTAAATTACCTGTGGTCAGATGTTGTATATTGCAGTAAAGTAATTAAATTACCTGTGGTCAGGTGTTGTATATTGCAGTAAAGTAATTAACTTACCTGTGGTCAGGTGTTGTATATTGCAGTAAAGTAATTAAATTACCTGTGGTCAGGTGTTGTATATTGCAGTAAAGTAATTAACTTACCTGTGGTCAGGTGTTGTATATTGCAGTAAAGTAATTAAATTACCTGTGGTCAGGTGTTGTATATTGCAGTAAAGTAATTAAATTACCTGTGGTCAGGTGTTGTATATTGCAGTAAAGTAATTAACTTACCTGTGGTCAGGTGTTGTATATTGCAGTAAAGTAATTAACTTACCTGTGGTCAGGTGTTGTATATTGCAGTAAAGTAATTAACTTACCTGTGGTCAGGTGTTGTATATTGCAGTAAAGTAATTAAATTGCCTGTGGTCAGGTGTTGTATATTGCAGTAAAGTAATTAACTTACCTGTGGTCAGGTGTTGTATATTGCAGTAAAGTAATTAAATTACCTGTGGTCAGGTGTTGTATATTGCAGTAAAGTAATTAACTTACCTGTGGTCAGGTGTTGTATATTGCAGTGAAGTAATTAAATTACCTGTGGTCAGGTGTTGTATATTGCAGTAAAGTAATTAAATTACCTGTGGTCAGGTGTTGTATATTGCAGTGAAGTAATTAAATTACCTGTGGTCAGGTGTGTGTAGTAGGATAATATTCATCATCATGTAGCATCCTACAGATATTGCAGGAATACATAAAAGTAAATACAGCCTCTTCTGGTAGAAACCAAATTCACCCAGCTCCCTGAGAATGTCGTCAAACTTCATGTTGAAAATTCAGCTCTGTATGGTAGAAACATGCATTATTTAAATTACTGAGGGTGTTCATTTAGTTTTCTGTAAGAGGCCAAACTTTGATTCAAGGAGGCTTTCCATGCTTGCTTCCAACATCATAAATGATATATTGGGGATTTCTAGGCAGCCAGCTTTTGTTTCTAAGCAGGCAATTTGGCCTCTAACTGGTAACCTCTTATTGAAACACTGTTTACATGGCATTTAACAGCATTTATTTACCGTAAACCCAAAAGTCAATAGCTGCAAAATGTGTAGAGCTGTTTTCATTATGTTCTCACTTTTACAGACATGTGATTGATATATAGAAAGGCAAAATTTAATGAGCTCTGTTTAATTGATTTTATGAAATGTCTTTTTTATATTAATTTTGTTTGTGACTTCTAGGTATGGTATACATGTTTAAGATTCCATTTTAGTTCACTTCTTTTGAAGTACCAATTTCTTATATTTTCTTACAGTTTTTGTCATTTTCTTTTTTTGTTGTTGACAATTTATTTATGATTATTTTCTTGAATTGTAAGTTTAAAAGAAAATGTATAATTCAAAAGGATACAGTTACAAATCAGATCAAATTTACTATTCTTTAATTATACTGGTAGAACAAACTGGTACATAGAAGTGTAGAATTTTGAAGAAATTATTTAAGTTGTTTTATTTACATTTTGAACATGTTATTATTTATAATATTTAAATATGTATAATTTTGATAAAAGTATAAACATAATGAAAGAATAACAGCTTATTTAGTTATCTATCAAATGATTATTTTTTTTATTAAAAAATGATTATGGTAGTAAGATACCTACTTGTTATCATCTAAGGATATATAATCACTTCACCCAATTAAAGAGATAATTCCTGAGTCTGTGGCCGGTCCATAACCTAATGAAGATATATTGTACTTACTAGGTCAGAATTCATTATGCTAAAATGAGGGACGATCAAAACAGATTCACATAACATTTTATGGCATTTCAGTACAATTGTATAAAGATAACTTTTGGAACAATCTTAAAGCTGTATAAATCATGTGACTTTTTATTAAACCCTATGAGATTTAATGTAGTCATAACTCAAAAACTAGATAAGTGACCCCAATTTTTTTTTTCGCTTAAAATGTTTCTGTTATCATATGCTATGATTATGCAAAGTTTAAAAAAAAATCATCGTTCAGTTTTAATTTTTCCTATATATGTCTTTGTGAAAAATGTAGCAAACTACCCAAAACGTCTTTAAGTAGTAACCTTGTACTCTATAAAATAAATAACTGTCGTCTTCTCGATTTGAATGATTGGCAGTAGAAGATTGATTGCTGTTGATGAAATGTCTTTTACTAAATTTCCACTGAGAACATGTGGCTTGCTAAAGTTTGCATTTATCTTGAGAGCAAGGGCATCATACTTGTTTATTTGTTTCCTGGTGCAAAATACATACTAGATACATACTAGTATAACATAAGCTACCATGGCCTGTATCCAATAAAGAACATGTAACATGATTTTCTTTATTTTTTTGGTACTCATGCAAATATTCTAAAGTTCAAACTGCTGTGATATAATTGAAGTTAAGTTTATTGATTCGGTGAATTTAAATTATTCAACATGTATAAATTCTTATACTCTAATGTTTGTGTCAGAAATATCACATGGCGAGTGCTGTTATGGCTTCTAATCGTTGTATCAATATGGTTAGAGATTTTTGTAGAAGTCGGTGTGGAGTAATCAAAACGTCACAATGCTTTATTCAACATTGCTTTATGTCTATAACCATGTCACCCAACTTTCTCTTTCATCTTCAGAACTTTACTTGTATTCATAATCTCCTTGTATTGGTTGTTTCTTGTGATCGAAATCCCTTATATTTGACTGTTTAATCTAAGAATATCCACCATTGTATGCATACACAATGCAGTGCCTTATCAATGGTCAGCTATGAGAGTAGTATTCAATTCATTTCTGATTATTAAACATGGATATTAGACAGCTTTGCTCTTATCCTAAATCTGAAGTTTTAGTCAGCCACATTCCAGCTCATCTTAGTGATACAAATACTAAGGTATGGTTAATGTATAGTAACTATACAAGTCAGCACATGTACTAACATTGCCACTTAAGTAAGAAATCTATCAATCTGGGTCGCCAGTCCAACAAACCATACCTACTATATGCTATACCAAAGTTTTCCCAATAATGGCCCCTCCCCTTTTAATAAAAAAACACCACATTTTATGAGAAACAATAAAGAATGTTGGCTTACTAGTATTATAATTGATTTAATTATCATTATTAATCATAACTCACATGTCTAAAAGTTTAAAAGAATTAAAATGATAATTTGATAAATTAAAAAAATGTATAAAAATGTAACCGCCATGTGAACATTTAGTAGGGTATATGTGGTAGATGTTCATGGGATGATTATATTGTAAAAGGGGGTGTTCAATAATGTTTCGGTTATGATTTAGCAATATTTAAGTAATTGGTACCCTTTTCTTCTAATGTTAATATTTGAATTATGATTTACCGGTAATTGATTACTAAAGCATGTAATTTGAGCCTTCTTGGTCTAATGGTTATGATCTCTGACTAGTTATCACTGGCATTTTCCTGCGCTGAGTTTGAATCCCATCTGGGTCAGAGTAATTTCACATGTAGGAAGACGTGGAGCTTACAGAAATTAAATGGTTCTACCCTGAGGTGCCAGGTTACACCTAGGGTCTTCCTCCAATGTAATTAAAGCTTGAAACGTCGCTAAATGACCCACAATGTTAAACCAAAGAGGCAAAAAAGGAATTTAGTCTTGAGTGCATAGAATGAGTGTTTTAAGTTCCTCAGCATTTCAACTTTCCATAGTGTATTTACTGGTAAAGTATGTGAACAAGTTTATTGTATCAATTCTAAGCAATAAACAAAAAATGTTTTACAAACTAAAAATTATAAAAAAAAAAGAAAAACTAATTATTCCAACCACTGTTAGATTTTTTTTTTGTCCAAAGAAAAAACAGCAAAACATGTGTGATATCTTGGCATGACCATTATCAATGTAAGGTCACAGTCTGATGGGAATAAAGGAACACTGTTCATTCTTCATTATAGAATTATGTATGGGGTGATTTCCTGTGTGTAACTGGCATTTTTTGCCAATTGAGTTGTTACTTATACATATAGCTTGATTTTAAGTTTATATGATACCTCTACATCATTGGCAATCAGGGTCAGCTGCTTTTCTTAACTGTATGGATCTCTAATTTCTGTAGCAACCTTATTCTGATTCTGTCTCTATGTTACAATGCCTCGAAAGGGTAATTATAACTCTTGGGTGTCGGAAAAGGATTTGCTCTCAACTTATAAGACATAAAACTTGCAACATGTTACTTTACTTATCTCTGATCAGATGAGTTTAGACAGAATGAACTGATTTATTCTTGTTTTATTAATTTATGATAAATTTTATACTTAAATCATAATATTTACCGGTACTTAATTTTTTTTGAGAATGTTTGCTTATACAATATTTGTCTATTTGAAATCAAGTGTTGTTGAACTCAGACTAGGGTATTAGATGCTGTGTTATGTACACTTGACTCAGAAAAAATACATATTTATATATATATAAATAGTCTTGCTCTACAAAAGCCTTTTATATTTTTAAGACATAATTATCAGGTGATGAAATGTTGGAAAGAGCCCAGTTGTATTAGAATCATTTTAATAAATGCATATTAATGAGGCGCTACATTTGTATATACCATTGATATGGAAATTGTGTATGAAGCATGGCACGGCCTAAAAAGGTCTGGAGGAAACACTAGCAATATCGGAACAGGAAAAATTGTATTTTAACCCCCAAAAATTGACGAGAAATTCTTTTTTGATATAACTATTAGATTTTACTCCTCTATAATGTAACTACACACACACAACATAGGCATCATAATTACTCACTACAATCAGTGCAGTAATAGGAACAGTCAACACATACTTATTTTAGAATACTGGTAATGCTTGGTGGGTGAGGCTCACACTGTCCATGACAAATAAGACAGAGAAGATATTATATCCTATGTTAAATTGTCCTCCACTTCTGAATTACATGGGGTAGCTTGGTATCAGCTTGAGATAGAATCTGGTTAATACTGGTTAAGGCCTAAATGAAGTCCAGGAAAGCTGATTAGAATAACCACCTGCCACAATATAATTGAAGTAAAGTTGAAAATGGCATTAAGTCTGATGAAATAAATAAATTAATAAATTAGAATGCTTTGATTGACTTTCTTATCAATGATGAAGAACAACCAAAATTAACATTTTAATGCAGATGTGATTTGAATGTGATTTTGTTTCTTATAATTAATTGGTTTTAAGTGTAACTTAGGATATGAAATAGCATGTGTGTTCATTATCATGGTAGTTCATTAATTGAAATTGATTTTCTTTTCTAGGAACCAAGTTGAAGCTGTTGATTTAATTAAAGAAATTAAGTTTTGGATATGTTTTTCTTCTGATGTATGTATTAGACTCAGGTATATACATACCCTCGTATAAAATCTAAATTTGTCTGTTCACATCAATTTATTTTACATGTCCTGTTACAGGTGGTAGACATGCAAAACTGACAATAGCTTGCTGAATTCATAATTAATGTGAAATATAAAAGCCTATTTAATAAAGTGTTTGAAAATGATTATACATTATTTGGCTAAATCTTAAATTTGTGTGAAGTACACATGCTAATTATTTGAATTTGTTTATTATATTCTTAATAAGATGCTTGTGAGAGCCTGAGAATTTAAGACATTTTTTGTAATTCAATTGCTTGATAAATAGTGGCTTTAAATAAATATTGATATTATATTTTTTTATGTTTTTATCAATCACAGAATGTTTATTTTTTGATTACATTAATAAATTAATGGTTTGATTTCGTACAAAGAAACACATTGTGAAAATTGTCAAGTGTTCAAATATTATACTGCAATGTTATCAAGTTTGTTATCACGATGTTTGGTGATGCATAAAAGCATATTATGACTGATGGCAACTCTTGAACCAGTTACCTTTAAGTTTAAAAAACAAAGTCTTTGATTTGAACCTGGTGAAGCCTGGGACCATCTCATTCTTGATAGAGAAGTCTCAGGTTGTAGAATTTGGTGAGACACATTTGACTGAAGATAATTATTTCAATATCACTGAGTCTTGACTTTTAGGTCAAGTAACGAGTAAAACAGTTGTTTTTGCTGGCCTCTGATAGAAGAAGCAATTGTTATCAATAACTTAGTGGAAGTAGGTCTGTTAATTTTTAAAATTTTTTTGCCGTAGTTTTATTTGTCTAAAATGAAATAATAAGTGATGATGATTATTCATAAGTGAAATGAAGTTAATTTAGGCTGCCAGTATCCTTACATCTTGTTTGGAATTGGTTTAATGGTGATATTATGATGAAGGCCATCCTTAAAAAAACTGTTTGTTGTAATGTTACTTACTCACCAAAAAAGGCCTAAAAATTTTAAATAAAAAAAATCTATAAAATAAATCTAAAAAATCCTACCTACCAACCCACTGAATTGTTTCTGGGTAGGGTTACAGTTTTGTAAGGATGGCCCTATTTATGTAAATGTTTTTCCACATTGACACATTAGTGTCCAGTTTTACCTTTTTGTTTGTTATGTCACCACATATGTCCTGGTAGAGGTTATAGTAGGAATTAAATGAGATACTTTTTATCCACAAATATTTAAGCACCAAGTATCAGATTGGTCAGGTTAGAATAAACACAACTTAATTTTTCTGGCCTAATGTAAAATGTACTTATATGTTTCAGGTAATACATTAATGTGTATGGTTACAATAGCTTTAGCATCATACCAGTCACTCTATCCTGTCATGTTGTTGGTACCTGCTGCCATCTATTTCAACTCAGTATGTATCATATTGACTTATTTTTTGCTAGCTTAATGTAAGGCTGAAAATAAAAATATAAGTTTGGAGTGCTCCAACCCAGAATTTTAGCACTGGTAGATAGATAGGGACTTTTTTATTCACCATACAACAATAGTAAAAGAATGCCCCAATTTTTTTTATTTTATTCATATGCTAAGATTTTCATGAGTGGATAAGAGCATTCCAAACAAACTTATTTCTATTTTCAGCCTAAATTTTTTTGTTCGTATATTCCATCTTCTTCAACTTGGTAATTACCATAATTATAGACTTTGGATGTGAATGATAGGTAGCCATTTTCCTTATGCACCGTGCATTCATTTTGTGTTTAGGTAAAACATATTTTAGTGGCCTCTGTTGTTGAATGTTTGAAGTCTCAGGCTAGTTGATACTAGTCTCTCACTGCTGTGAGTTCAAATCTCAAACAGAAGCAGAAAAATTCATGTACATGTGCAGAAGGTGTCCAACTGGCTTACAAAACGTCGACGGTTCTATGTGAATTAATGCCTGTGGTCAGTTAAATGCTGGAAATGTCATCATATGACCCAGGCTGTTGGTGTGACTTAACTCCCCATCCCTACAAAAATATTTTCATAATGGTGGCCTTATTGTTGAATTTTTTATATTGACTGTGAGTGAGTGTACTCTAGTTACAGCAAGTGATTTGTTAATAGCATGTATTTCATCTAGAAGTTTGATTCAAATACAAAGTATGGTGCTATGAATAAAGAAAAAGTTGAAAAAAGTCCAGGTACAATGATACATCCTGATGTTTTTGCAGTGGAAGATTTGCTCATTTATCTCATTTTATTTCATATTTTCTTGATTTATAATTACAGAAAGTATACAGAGGTAAGAACTACAAGGAGGCTGATTTTCTATCAGGATGTGGTTTGACTGCAATGATTGGTGTAGCCATGGTAGCTGGAATCTATGGCTTGTCTTTCTTCATGGAAGGATCCTTTAAGTTCCTTCATGCAACTACAGGCTTCATGTAAGTGTGGCCGCAAAATTAAGATTACCCAAACATCGTCTTTTGTCACTTACCTTCTCAAAATCCCTGGGGGGGGGGGTCATTTATTACCTCGTCTGTTTTCGAAGAAAAAGTCAAGCTATTGTGATCACTGTGGAGTTTGTGTCATCATACAATCTTAACTGTAGCTCATAACTATGAGAGGTAGCAACATGAAACTTCATAAGTGGATAGATCTCACTGAGCGGGTGAACAGACGAGCGTTGGCACTGTTAGCAGTGCTCTTGTTTGTTGTACTGTATCCCAGTCTAAGAAATATCATCATTTATCCTATTACAACATGTGTTTGATTATGGTATTAAGTCATACGTGTTACATTTACGTATATGCCAATCAGAACAAGTGATAGCATTTTGTTTTAGATATTTTCATGTATTGATAATTCATATGTATGCCTTTTTAAAGGTACATTAATTTCACACTAAAGTTTCTTTTAAACGATATTTTAATTTCTAAACTGTTCTTTTTTAAAGTCGTTGTAAATTGATTGTTAAGTTTCTTTTTTATTCCAATTTTCAGTCTTGGTGTACCTGACCTCACTCCAAACCTTGGTGTATTCTGGTACTTTTTCACAGAGATGTTTGAACACTTCCGGCCATTCTTTATTTGTGTGTTTCAAATTAATGCATTCCTATATACAGTGCCATTAGCTATCAAACTGAGGTAAGATGATACTAGAAACACTTTTAAACAATAATTTTATTGTATGTGAAAGTGTGATATTATATCACTTCTGTGAGTATGGGGACACTTGTTTATCATGTCTTCCCAGGTGTCCGTCTGTTCATTTGTTAGTGCATCAAATTTGTTCTTTACACCGTAATTGTTACAAAAAAAAACAACTACTTATTAATCTTGCCATTTTTGTCCTATTAGTTTATGTAAGTTTAGTTTAAAACAGATTTTGAAAAAATATAAGATACATTTTGCAAGAAGTAAAAATAATTCCTCGACTCTTTATTATAGGAAGAATGATTGATTATCTATAAATTTAATATATAGTCTACTGGTTATCATTTGATTAGACAACTTGGTGGATATGGATAATGAATATTTTGTATTGTTGTTTCAGTAATTAGAACTAAGTTGATGATGCATGTTTTAAATGGTCTTTTAATGTTCAATTTAAGAGAGCATCCAGTGTTCCTTGCCTACGTTTTGGTGACATTGATGTCTATATTCAAATCATATCCAAGTTATGCCGATGTTGCTATATTTGTGACACTTTTGCCTATGTGGAAACATGTATTTTCTTGTAAGTATATATTAGAATCACTTGGTCAGTAGCATGCTGTATTAGGTGAATTGGTTATTGTCATTGAATTTTTAAAAAATGAACCTTCGTTAGCTTAAGTTTTCCTTTTTGATTTATGTCATTCCTTAACAACCTTTATACAGCATAATACTGACCTGTGATGGTTAGGGTTTTTATAAATAATTTTTAATCATTTTCACGATCTAGATGAGAAATGTATTAATAAAAAATATTTTGTTTATAATTTATTTCTACTTACCTTCAGTTGCAATTTTTATTTGTATGTAATTTGTTTAATAACACATAATTAAAATAAATATATTTAAAATCAAAAGTTTTAAAAAATGTTTTGAGGTTGAATTGAGGACATTTAAGTCAGTACATTATCTAGTAGTGAAAATGATAAGAATAAATCGGGCCATCCTTAAAAAAAGCTTGTTTAAATCTTACCCAGGGAATTTTCAGTGGGTAGGTAGGTCTCATTGAAGTAGATGTAAATGTCCGGGAAATAGAATTTTGATAGTAAAATGTCAGGGATATGTCAGGGATATTGGTTGATTTGATATGTGAAAACTGTGTACCAACAAGAACCTATGTACTAAATCTAAAGCTGTTTATTTCAGATATGAGGAACACATTTATTGTTACCAACATGTTTCTTTGCTGTACCGTTCTTTCACCTATACTGTGGCATTTATGGATTTATGCAGGAAGTGCTAATGCTAATTTCTACTTTGCCATAGCTTTTACATTTTCCACTGCGCAGGTAAGATAGATCTATCAAACTTTGTCATATTTTTGAGGGATCATTTATTATTTAAATCTCTGAGTCATGTTCACCTATATTAACCTTGTTCTCCGCACGCAACTGCCAAATTTTCAACATGAATCACATAAATCAATGGCAGAGATTGAATGACCTATGACAAATTGTTCCTACTTACATGATCAAGGAAAACTTGTACAACACCTAGGTTTCAAACATACAAACTCAATATCCATAGACGTTATGCTCTCCTTCTTTGGAGACCCACTTACGTGGTTGAGTGGTTAAGGTTGCTGACTTCAAATGACTGTAATCTCTCACTGATAGAGGGTTGTGGGTTCGAGCCCCGCTACCGAACATGTCTCTTTATGTGAGAAAGTAGACAGTTGCTTACGGAGGATGGGAGTCTAGTACTGGTTCTTCCCATTAGCGATGCTTAGATGAACTGTCCGCCTCATATGACTCTGACTGTTGGCTTAGCCTGCAGGAACTACAGGCATGGTTTACAACTTCAAATATAAATGTACTGTTTTATTTACTCTGTATTAATGCAATACCTGGTCAATACCTGAATTCCATTATGTTGTTACTGCAAACACCCCATTTAGTGCCCCAGGCATAACATTTTGTAATTGGAGGTGATGTTTAAAAGAGGCTTTTTTGTAGTGAAATTGATAATCATTTTACTCCATGCAAGGTCCATGTAAATGCAAAAGGTTTTGATGGTCATCGACTCTTGTCGTTTTTTATTTTCATGATTTTCTGGTTATACTGTCAAACCTGTTTTAGTGCCCTCCTCCAAATAAAGGCTGTTCTGTGAATAAAGGCCATTCTTTTAAAAACTTGTCATTGATTAAAATGACCTTCGAATACAGATCACCTGTCAAAAATGGCCACATATTGTCTTTCCCTAGGGTGGCCTTAGTTCACAGTATATAATTTTTTCACCATAAATAGGGGAGGGGGTAAATTAGGGCAGGGGGCATTAAATACAGTGTTTATATTAGCCTTTTCTTTCTTTGTTTCAGATATTTCTAGTCACTGATCTTTTATTTGCTCATCTGAGACGAGAATTTGATCTCACTAGTGGACTAGTACACAAACTTGAGAATGGAAAAGATGCGCAAGTTATGTTAGATTGATGAACTACAGTCTGAAGAAATTATTACCAATTTATACCAAACCATATTATCAGCCTGCTACAACCCTTTTAAACTGTAAAAAACTGTCATTTTTTATTTATTCATGATTTTAAGCACGTAGCATTTATTTTCCCAGTAATTCAGCGAAGAAACCATTTATACATATGATAATCTTATATATGCTGCCAGTCTGAAAACTTGTTCAAATCATACATTTTCTGTGAGATTTTGACTGATTTAGAGAAATGAAATGATTTTGGATCATTAGTGGTCACAAAAAACATAAGCATGAGAGAAAAATAAGTTCTGCAGCCTGGAAATGGTTGACAAAGTGTTTTGTTTGTATCGGTAATATTTGTTATTTGTCACTGTCAGTCTATATTGTATGTACAGTATTTAAACAATAGAATTTATCGTCGTGCCTACAGGCTGGGTCATTTGATGACTTTTCAGCTTTAACTGTGGAAGAAAGCCCCAGTTATATACCTGGGTGAAATCACGGATCATCTGTTAGCTAATTGTATAGCTTCATGTTAAATTTAGTCTCTTGTGGGGTTCTAATGTACAGCAGTGAGGGTCTAGTGATTACTAGTCAGAGACCATAATCACTCCACCACAGAGGCACCAAAACAAAGAACAAATTGTGTATATTTATTTATAGATAAATGTATGTGTTTGTCACCACATAACTAATGTTGATAAGGGAATGACCTAATTTTCATATTGTGTTTGTATTTTACTCTTTGATACTTATCATGTTGCCTAGTTTCTGTCTATGTTAGTTTATACTTATAAATTCTATTGTATTTAGCATCTCTTCATTTCAGTCTTTTAAGATTCTGTGTAAGCGCTTTTTTGTTTGTTACACTTACAGTGTTTGAATATGGTGAAATGTTTTTGTATTCATATAAAACGTAAAGGTTTTGTTTGTTATAGTGACACCCCTATTGAAAGTACTGGCCAAGTTGGTTTATGAAACACCTATCTTTTGTTTGCACAGTACCTCCTGAATCCCTTATCTTAATGCCGGGCGCCTGGCTGAAGATGGGCCTACGGTAACCATACTTAACTTGTGCAGTTACAGGGAGTTAAATCTGGGTTGACTCACTTTTGTCTCATTCATCGGTTTCCAAGACAGCATGTAACTAGCTGGTGGTTCACCAATCAGGAGCATCAGTTCTAATCCAGTCTCCACTGGGGTTCAAATGTAAGCTAACAGTGTTTGAATTTCGTAAAATGTTATTGTATACATGTATGTATTTTATGATCAAAAAGATTACAATTGTTGGCTATTCCTGATTAGTCAATATCACTTTCATTAAATTTTGATTGGTCAGTCAAAATTTCAATAGATACTGAACAGATTTTGATTGGTTGATCTGTTTGTTTTGGAAAAAAATATTCTCGAGTATTAAAATGAAAGTGTTTATTTACAAATTCTTTTATTTATCAGATTTATTAGAAATTGTTTGGAAGTAAATTGTGTTATTGTTTTCGTCCTTCTATTTTCATGATTTAATTTATATTTGTGTACATTTTATTTACCGTTTTATGTACATGTATTAATTTTGTCCATTTCACCTTTATATGATATTGTTTTTGTATTTCTTGCTTATTTCATTTTGTCACTCTTTCAGTAAAATATATTTTGAAAAAAATGAGATGTTCTGTTGTTATAGAGAGGTTGTTGCTCTACAGAGGGCCGCTCTGGAGAGGTTGTACTGTAGTTTGAATTGTGAACAAACATTGAACAGAATGAAATAAAAGCGTAAAATTGTCTGTTCCTGGTAACTCGACCTACCCTAATTCTCCCAGTAACCCTAGACTTTTTCAGAGGAACAGAAAATCCATTTTCTCACTCTTTTACCTTTCCACATGCTTTCATGAGTAAAAAAGTCCCGACATACTTTCACAAGTAAAAAAGTCCCAACATACTTTCACAAGTAAAAAAGTCCCAACATACTTTCACAAGTAAAAAAGTCCCAACATACTTTCACAAGTAAAAAAGTCCCAACATACTTTCACAAGTAAAAAAGTCCCAACATACTTTCACAAGTAAAAAAGTCCCAACATACTTTCACAAGTAAAAAAGTCCCGACATACTTTCACAAGTAAAAAAGTCCCGACATACTTTCACAAGTAAAAAAGTCCCAACATACTTTCACATGTAAAAAAGTCCCTACATACTTTCACAAGTAAAATAGTCCCGACATACCTATCTTATTTCAATGAGCGTGTAACCAGAAACAAACAATAATCTGAGGCCTAGTGTGTTCATGGTGAGCTATAGTGATCACCCTGTCTCGTTACAACACAACATTTCGACAAATATTACAATAGATCCACTGATAAAAACGTGTTCAAATCTGAAGAGATGACATTTCACAAATGATGTAATCTTGTTTGGTCTACTTCAATAGTTTTTTTACTGAACTAAAATTTGCATAAAATATTTATGACCGTTTGTTAACATAAGGAAAATAATAGCATACATTGAATTATCATTTAAATCAACTAAAGTGTCTTTGTTAATACATTTTATGAATACTATATACCTTGTTTTTGTTCTGTACAAAACAACATTATTTTCCTGTGTTTTGTTGCCACTGATCTTTACAATGAATTATTACAGATAAATCATATTGTAACAAATGGAAAGGAAGTTAGTGAAATAGTTAAAATATCCGGCCATTTTGTTGTTTAACATATGTTTTGTACAACGAAATGGTGTAAGCCTGAATGTTACATACCTGTCAAGTCTTTCCACGTAAGTCATAAAACGCTCCCTCACGGTCAGTTGACACGATTTGACAATTTCAAATAGAATCGGACAATTACTTTAACATACAGTGAACAACATGTTTTCTTATATGTAATTCCATTTACTTTTGTATTCAAAATGCAACATCGGGTCATTTTGACATGATTTTATGTACGCAAGATAAAACACAAATAGACACAATGATACATTACTTGTATCGCGTGAGCTTTGTAAATACATGATTGTTTGATGGTGAGTGTACTGCTACTTTTAAATACCTTCATATAAGGCACTATTAATAATGTTTGTGAAGTTGGCGGCCTAGCGGCCTGGCGGCGTGAAGTTGGCGGCCTAGCGGCCTGGCGGCGTCAGTTGGCGGCCTAGCAGCCTGGCGGCGTGAAGTTTGCGGCCTAGAATTTTATACCCCCAATCGCCCAGAAATGCATCAGAATCACGTTCTATAAGCATTAGAAACTATTTTGGATGGAAAAAGTCGCAAAAAATCACTTTACCGTAGGTACGCAATTTCGCCGAAAACTTAGTTTTTTCACCGACCCGGATTATTAAACACCCAATCGCTCAGAAATGTATCAGAATCACATTCTACATGCATTAGAAACGATTTTGGACGGAAAAAGTCGCAAAAATTCACTTTTACTTAGTTACGCCGCTAGGCCGGAAGGCCGCCAACTTCACGTTTTCAGCGGCCTAGCGGCCTAGAATTTTATACCCCCAATCGCCCAGAAATGCATCAGAATCACGTTCTATAAGCATTAGAAACTATTTTGGATGGAAAAAGTCGCAAAAAATCACTTCATCGTAGGTATGCAATTTCGCCGAAAACTTAGTTTTTTCACCGACACGGAATATTAAACACCCAATCGCTCAAAAATGTATCGGAATCACATTCTACATGCATTAGAAACGATTTTGGACGGAAAAAGTCGCAAAAATTCACTTTTTCATAGTTACGCCGCTAGGCCGCCAACTTCACGTTTTCAGTGGCCTAGCGGCCTAGAATTTTATACCCCCAATCGCCCAGAAATGCATCAGAATCACGTTCTATAAGCATTAGAAACTATTTTGGATGGAAAAAGTCGCAAAAAATCACTTTATCGTAGGTACGCAATTTCGCCGAAAACTTAGTTTTTTTCACCGACCCGGAATATTGAACACCCAATGGCTCAAAAATGTTTCAGAATCACATTCTACATGCATTAGAAACGATTTTGGACTGAAAAAGTCGCAAAAATTCACTTTTTCATAGTTACGCCGCTAGGCCGCCAACTTCACGTTTTCAGCGGCCTAGAATTTTATACCCCCAATCGCCCAGAAATGCATCAGAATCACGTTCTATAAGCATTAGAAACTATTTTGGATGGAAAAAGTCGCAAAAAATCACTTTATCGTAGGTACGCAATTTCGCCGAAAACTTAGTTTTTTCACCGACCCGGAATATTGAACACCCAATCACTCAAAAATGTATCAGAATCACATTCTACATGCATTAGAAACGATTTTGGACGGAAAAAGTCGCAAAAATTCACTTTTTCATAGTTACGCCGCTAGGCCGCCAACTTCACGCCGCTAGGCCGCCAACTTCACAAACATCTATTAATACGATTCCTTAATACACAATACTATATAGAGGATATGGAAATATAGTACACATTAGTAAAATGGTCATATGTTGGTGTGACACTGCCGGTACAGATGACTTTTTCATTATTTCGCAAGTCATGGCGTGAACTAGTTAAGGAGTTGTTTACTAACTTATTAATTGCCGGTTTCATATGTAAGCTGAATATCTTTCGTTCTAGTTTTGTAAAAGGCGGACTAAAGATTCATTTAAAGTGTCATCGCTGTCAAAATCATGGGCATACTTTAAAAGATCAGACGATAAAATGTTACGTGTCTTGTTTACTGCATTCATCAAGGCTGACCCGGTGAATCCGACGATGGAAACAAGGTGGTTCTTTATCCATGGTAACTTGATGTCAATTTTATCTATCGCGAACGATAAACACATTTATAAGTATACCATTCTGCAATCGATTTTTGAAAATGAGTGCCCTAGTGTTAAAAAAGTATTGACCAGAATGAGAGAAACCACATATAACCAGTATTTGTAGCCCTATACTTATGTATGGGGCGTATTTCTCAGTGACCGAAATGCCCGAGTATTTACGATTGAACTGATAAAAGAATATGAAAATGGTTTCATAATTTCAACAAGAAGACAAAAAACATTCTCTTTTTTTGGTGAAAAAGTCATCCTATATGACAAAGACTTGCAATATGAGAAAAGAAACCCAACTCGTTCGATTAGTAAAATTATGAAAAGTACCATGTAATGATATTTGTTCACTCTTCATATCAACTGCAATATACAATCTATTTTCTGCGGGGAGTGTCTGACTTGTCAGTCGCGATTACTGACGTGCAAATGTTAAATGTTTCTCATTGATCATGGGCTGTAAGCCTGGTGTCCTATGCCATGTGATCTTTTTTTAAGTATACACCCATTGACGTGATTGGTTCAAGCAAATTAATACCAACCCAAATGTATAGGCTTAGTTTCCTGGCTAAATAGCATAAAGATGAAGATTCTGTTTTAGCTGCCCTCAGTTATCAGGAAACACAACAATGTTCAAGATGAAATTTGTGTCTTTACTAGTGTTGATTTTTATGGGGTTGTCTGTAACCGTGGACAGCCACCCTTCAACAGAATCTTATCTGCTTGAAAAAACTATTGTTACGGAACTGAAGGTCCAACAACTAGAAAAAGGATTGCAAGAATTAAAGGCGTCTCAGAATGCAGAACGCACTGCTGTGGATGAGGAAATGACAAAATCTGCTCTGTCGATTTTAGAACTAAAATCTACTTACTTGAGTGAGCTTGAGGATCTTAAGAACAAAGTTACGAGAGAAATTGCTCAAATTCAAGACCAACTAGGTGATGTTTATATTTATACTACATTGAATTTTATTAAAACGTGCAAAATGTGTATTCTTTTATTGGCATGGTCTTATTTCTTAATGTTTTTTTCGAAACGTGCAGCATATGATATGCGTATGTGCTAATTATATTTGATGGATGGTGCTCGATTTAGTTTGGACTAATTATATCAACATAAATTATATCAACGCAACGTAGTTTTCAAGCCTTAGAAATTAGTTTGTTGTTCTCCTGGCATGTCCCATGTTTTCAACGGTATTTCAGCCACATTCAGGCGGACAGTTATCCTAACATTTTTGTCATATGTTTTATGACTGACTTTATTATACAATAAATGATTTAAGGCCCATTACGGCGTCGCAAATTGATTTATGTTATCAACTTATCATGCGAAAGTACTTATTAGATGACGTTCCATTTTGTGTTATAATAGTATATGATTAACGACGTGAGTTTTCATATTTTCAGATTCAAGAAGAAATCTGTCCGTCGTTGCGTTTAATGCCTACAACCCACGTGATTTAAATCTTGGCATCAATGACACCATTGTGTTCCAAAATACATTTATGAACGAAGGCGCTGCGTATGATACAAACACCGGTATGTTTACGGCACCTGTGACGGGATTTTACCATTTCACCGCTCATACCTGTTGTTATTGGCAAAAATATGCAACAGTTGCGATCGTTTATAATGGAACTCAAGTTGTGATCAGCACGCAGCATGCTCAACAAAGTAGCTGCGGCTCTGCTTCCACTCTGCTTCGTGTTGGCGCTGGTCTGACAGTCCATGTAGACAGTGTTTACAAAGATACCCAAATGGCAACTGGTAAGCACAGACTGAATACATTCATTGGCATGTTAATTCCTTATGTCGAGTAAATGGCTCAACTTGAAATGAAATCTATCTCATTTTCTTAACTGATGAAAGCAACAATCATAATTTTTAACATAAATTTGACACTAGGACAAAGGAAACTAAGTCCAGATGTATCTTATTGTCCTCGAAATTTAGTTAGTTATTATATGGAATGGTAAGAATTTCATATCGATTTGTCAACTTCAGCAGTTGGAATTGATAACTTTTTAAATGGAATTGATATCTGGTGAAATTCCGGATTATTTGATATTTATTTATCATAACTTAAGTGTATGGCGAGTTTTGATGTTCTGTACTTGAACGGTTTTAATTATACCCATACACATGCACTTTCGAGGACTACATAGTGGCGACCAGGACGCGTGATTATATCTATAAAAAATGTGTTTAACATTTAATTGTTTATGAATCAATATGAGTAATACTTAATATTACCGACTTTGAACTTATATACTAATAGTTACTTGAACCAGTATTAAACTAATAAAACTATATAATATAATTGTTGTTTCTTGTACTCATCTAAACAATAAAATATCTATCTAAAGAATGTACAGTTTTGTAATTTATTACGTCTAGTTTATTGTATTTTGAACATTAAGTTAGTAATATATATTATTTACTGAGTAAGCATTACCCTGTACAACAAATGACTTCCGGTACCAGTATAATGATCATAGAACATATTGTACAATTATAAAATATTCTTCATAGGAAGGTGGAACAATTAATATAGTTTCTGTATGTAGATACGAACAAGATTCATCGAATAAAAAAACATACAAACAATCCCACCTACCATAAAAAAAATTACCTTCACCCCGAAACACCAACCCAAAATATAAACTACACACCTTATACAATACAAAAGACAAAAAAGAGTCTCCAACATGGAACGTAACAATGCTTCAAGGGGTTTCAACTAATTTGGGGAACCAACCTCATACTTATCCCTTAGGGAAACAAAAATCACTAACATATTAAATAAATGAAAGATATTAATTCAACAGAGCGCTTGCTCGAGAATGGCTCGTATTAATGTAAGGAATGCAGCAACCAGAAGGAGTATACAAATTAAGGGGAGTAATTAACGCCGCAGGTACTAAGGAATAAAAATAAGTTAGTTTTCTTGGGAAACTGAGTAGAACATGCTGTATGGTCGAGGAAGTAAAATATTAGTTATTTGTGACGCCATGGTCAGATACGTGTATATGATATCAGACCATTATTTTTGTTCTCATTTATATAAGTTGTATATAACTTGCTAGATTCAACATTCGTCCATCGAGATTCTATCAGCATATACTTAACACTAAATTGTAAAGTTACCACCTACATCTATAGAAGTTGCTGAAAATTCCATATTTCTGACAGTTTGTAAACATATGGACAGTTATGGCGTAAAAGTAAGTCGGAGTTAGCTACGTACAATGGTAGTCCACTAGTTACGTCATCGAGCACCTGTTAATTGATCCCCATCGTACACTTTTTGTCAACATCTTCTCGACTCAGAGGTGTGTTTAATTATTTCTGCATGAAATCATTGTCAACTTGATATAAAATGGCATCGCGCACTAAGGATTTACTGTTGTATATTATGTCTTCGTGAAAAGGGTTTGTAGTTAATATCTTTAGTAAAGGCCTAAAAACGGGATAAAGTTTTAGCTAGTGCGTGGTCTCCTCCGTAATTTACCTATCAAATGCCTTAAAGCATGGCGAAACTTCTTTGTTTCAATTTTTAACGCACCAGAGAATAAACCTTGTGTTTATAGTAACGGTATCTAATTTGTTACAGAATATTTATTTTCAGAATTCTGTATTTCTGATATTATCCGCAAGGCCTAGAGCTTAGCTTTTTTGTATGTAGCATTGTCTAGTGGACCTCTACGTACCAAGTTTGTTCAAATGATAGCCCGGTACAAAAATTGGCCCGGGGCTCACTTGATTGATATAATAGGCTTATACACATACTATAGTATAACGAAAATTTAAACAAATTTCTTGTGTGAAACTACAATGCCTAGACCTTAGATATTTGGTGAGTAGCATCGTGTAGTAGACCTTTACCAAGATTGTTCAAGTTGTGGCCCCGAGGTCAGAATTGGCTCAGTCCCAGGGTTTACTTGATTTTACAAAGGATTACATAGGAACTTATTAGAATTCTTCTTGTCAAAAACTGCAATGTATAGAGGTTAGATCTTTTTATGTGGCATTGTCAAGTCGACTTCTGCCCCGTGTTCAAAATTTGCCCCACCCCAGGGGTCACTAGATTTATATAGGCTCATATAGGAAAAAAGTGAAAAACATTCGTTCCTAAAGGTCTTTTTTCTGGTGAGCGATCTTAGGGCCATCATGACCCTCTTGTACCTTTCCACGTGCTATCACAAGTACAAAAGTCCCGACATACCTATCTTATTTCAAAGAAGCATCCAACCAGAAACAAATAATTATCGTGTTCATGTTGAGCTATAGTGATCACCCTGTCGCATAACAATTACCATTTTAACGATAGATCCACTGATAAAACGTGTTCAAATCTGAAGAGATGACATTTCACAACTGATGGAATCTTGTTTGGTCTATTTCAATAGGTTTTTTACTGAACTAAGAGTTGCCATAAAATATTTATGACCGTTTGTTAAAATAAGGAAAATAATAGCATATGTTTTATTATCATTTTGATCTGCTAAAGTGTCTTTGTTGATACATTATTCATTTATGAATACTATATACCTTGTTTTGTTCCTTACAAAACAACAATATTTTCCTTTATTTTGTTGCCAACTTAAAAAAGCAGATTTTGACAATGAATTATTACAGATAAATCATATTGTAACAAATGGAAAGGAAGTTACTGAAATAGTTAAACTACCGGGCCATTTTGTTGTTTAAAATATGTTTTGTACAACGAAATGGTGATAGTCTGAATGTTACATACGCTTAAGTCTTTCCACGGAAGTCATAAAACTCTCCCTCACGGATCGGACAATAACTTTAACATACAGTGAACAGCATGTTTTCTTATATGTATGCCGTTTACTTTCGTATCCAAAATGCAACATCGGGTTATTTTGACATGATTTTATGTACGCAAGATAGAACACAATCAAACACAATGATACATTACTTGTATTGAGGGAGCTTGGTAAATATATGCTTGTTTGATGGTGAGTGTACTGCTACTTTTAAATACCTTAATATACGGCACTTATACGATTCCTTGATACACAATACTATATAGAGGATATGGAAATATAGTACACATTAGTAAAATGGTCATATGTTGGTGTGACACTGCCGGTACAGATGACTTTTTCATTATTTCGCAAGTCATGGCGTGAACTAGTTAATGAGTTGTTTACTATCTTATTAATTGCCGGTTTCAGATGTAAGCTGAATATATTTTGTTCTAGTTTTGTAAAAGGCGGACTAAAGATTCATTTAAAGTGTTATCGCTGTCAAAATCATGGGGCATACTTTAAAAGATCAGACGATAAAATGTTACGTGTTTTCTTCCTGCACCTTGTTTACTGCATTCATTATTTTAAAAAGAGGACGTCAAGGAAAATATTAATTTAAAAATGTATAGTTTGTACGCCACTCAATAAACTGGAACCAAACAGAAAATATATACTCCTCAGTGGATGAGAGAGTTCGAAACTGTTATCAAATTTTCAACAGGAAATTTAACCCAAAATATCTCCATTTTCAGCTCACCTGATTTTTTCAGGTTAGCTTTTAGAATCGATGAATGTCCGGCGTCCGGCGTCCGTCCACAATTAGTTTGTTCACACTCTAGCATCCACAGCACTTAACAAATCTTAATCAAACTTGCTCACAATGTATATGGCCACAATATCTAGGCTAACTTCGATTATGGGCAGAATCGGACCTGAACTTTTAGAGTTATGGGCCCTTGACTTTGAAAATTTGCTATATTTTAGCTTGTTTACACTCTAACGCATTTATTTATCCACCAATCCTGATGATGTTTTCAGTAAATGTGTATAACCAATCTTGGACAAGTTCAGTTATGGGTGGAATCGGACCAGAACTTCAAGAGTCATGGGCCCTTGGATTAGAAAATTTGCTTCGTTTTAGCTTGTTTAACAGTATTATACCTTCATTGTTGGTTTTCATCTCAAAATCTGCGTAAAAATGGGTTATACGAGATGGAAACTGTATTATTTGGTCATTAATTTTAGTGTCTTTGTTCTCAGGTGAGCGATAAAGGGCCATCTTGGCCCTCTTGTTTATCCTGTGTCACGCGATCTTTTAGGTTAACACCCATTGACGTGATTGGTTTAACAAATTAGTACCAACCAAAATTTATACATTGTATGTTCATTATTATCTTTTCTTCCTGGCTAAATTGCATAAAATGAAGATTTTGGTTCAGAAACCTTCAGTTATCTTGAAACATAACAATACACAAGATGAAATTTGTGTCTTTAATTCTATTGATTTTTGTGGGGTTGTCTGGGGCCTTGAACAGCGACCCTTCATCAGAAACCTATCTGCTTGAAAAAAGTGTTTCTACGGAACTGAAGGTCAAACAACTTGAAAAAAGATTGGAAGATTTAGAAACGTCCCAGAATGCAGAACGCGCTGCTGTAGAGAAGGAAATGACGAAAACTGCTCTGTCGAATTTTGAACTGAAAACCACTTACTTGAGTGAGCTTGCGGATCTTAGAAACGACCTCACGAGAGAAATTGCTCAGATTCAAGACCAACTAGGTAATGTTTACAATCACATTACATTTAATTTTATTAAAACGTGCAAATTGTGTTTATGTATTCTTTCATTTTATCATGCCACCGCCGTATGAAGGGTTGGTTCAAAGTTGGTTTCCGAGCGACGTATGAAGGTGTATAATAATAAAATACAGGTTCGATTTCCGTTAAAATCTAAACATTTTCGTAAGAGTTATGGCCCCTTTTTGACTTAGCTCTCAGCGGGGGCATTCGTCTCCTCCGGACACATTTTTTAGTTGGAATTGTTTTTTAGCTCACCAGAGCACAATATGCCCGTGGTGAGCTTTTGTGATCGACTTGCGTCCGTTGTGCTTTGTGCTTCATGAAGTGGCATCCATATTTATTTGCTGGAATAATCCTTGGGTGGTCCCCATTCAAAGTTGTTAAAAAAAAGTCATAAAACTCTGGTTGCCATTTGAATAACTTTAAAATTATGACCTTGGGGGTAAAAGTTGGCGCCGCCCCAGGGGTAACTTGATTTAACATATAGTGAAATTTCAAGAATCTTCTTGTCAGACACTATGATGCTTAGAGCTTAGATGTTTGGTGTGTACTATTGTTGAGTCTGAATTTGTTCAAATTATAGCACTGGGGTCAAACATTGGCTCTACGTTTTTGGTTTATTTATTTTATAGGAAAAATTTTAAAACATCTTGTCAGGAACTACAATGCCTAGAGCTAAGATGTTTGTTGTGCACTATCGTCTAGTTGGCCTCTATCAAGTTTGTTCAAATTATGGTCCGGGGATACAAATTGGCTTCGCCCTGGGTGTAACTAGATTTACGTAGGCTTTTATTTATAGGGAAAACTTGTCTTGATTTTGTATAGTTCTTTTTACTTCTAAATTTGAGTTTCTGATGTATAATTGAAGTTGTGTCCGTCCAAAACGTTCAAATCCATATATTCGTTTTAATTTTTTATAGTACTGTGAACGAACTATATCAATGAATTTTATCATGCGTTTGTAAATGACGCATTGTTTTTTCTTAAAACCACTTACATTTAATGGTTATTACAGCTGTGTAATGTTTGTACGGACAGGCTTCGTAGTCCGTCTATGAATGTATAATAACCAGAAATTCGTCTTACTGTACAAACAAACTGGGTTTGGGTGACTCTAGGGTTAGGACTCTTTATTCAACCGGAGTCACTTAAAGAAATGGCCATTAGTAGATTTATGTGGCTAATGGCTAATTTAAAAAAAACAATTAACATGGGAAAGCCACTTAAGTATCCTATCGTTAGTTCGTCCGCAATATCCTCGTATGTGATCTTACTACGCCCGGAAAAAGTACTACGTTTACTTTTAATTTCCATATATCAATGCACCGTAATTTGAAGCCCTGAATTTAGAAATATTTTTTAAATTTTTTTTCTGCCATTTCACACGTTTTCAATAGGATTTCAATTACAAATGTATATTCAGGCGGACAGTTATCACAGTGATTGTGTTTATTGTCATCATGTAAAATGAATGGCTATTTTAAACAGTAGATTAATTAACTCATTATCTCTCATTACGACATCGCTCATTAATATAATGTTTATGATTATGCATAGGCCTACGTAGAAACCAGATGTCGTTCAATTTTATTTAACAATTAACGACGTGATGTTTTATATTTTCAGATTCAAGAATTCTGCCCGTCGTAGCATTCAATGCATATAACCCAAATAGTTTAAGTTATGACGATAAACACACCATTATATTCCAAAATACATATCTGAACGAAGGTGCAGCGTTTAATACAAACACCGGTATGTTTACTGCACCTGTGACTGGGCTTTACCATTTCACCATCCATACATGTAGCCTTGCAGATAAGTACGCTGTTGCTGCGATCGTTTATAATGGTACTGAAGTTGCGGTCAGTACGCAATATGCTAAACAAAGTAGCTGCGGCTCTGCTTCCACTCTCCTTCGTGTTGGTGCTGGTCTGACAGTTCATGCAGAGAGTGCTTACGTGGATACACGAATGGCAACAGATCAATACAGACTGAATACATTCATTGGCATGTTAATTCCTTATGTCGAGTAAATGGCACAACTGGAAATGAAATCTAATTCTGTTTCTTAACCAATGAAAGCAACAATCATATAACATAAATTTAATACGTTAATGAAGATATAATGGAAACTGAGGTTTTCGAAATTTAGTGGAAATTATATGAAATCATGGCCAGATTTCCTAACGATTAACTTCAGCAGTCAGAATTGACAATTATGAACTATACTTGAAATACCGTATTGTTTGACAGTTTTATATCATTTTTAGTACAAGACGAGTTTTCAAGTGTTGTACCTGAAAATTAAGATGTTTTTTATCAGTCAATCTGCATGGCATTGGTCTTAATCATACCATTACAAATACGAATCCCGGACTGCAGTGACGGTTAGAACACGCATTAAATTAATTTCTATAAAATACTCTATTTAATATTTAATTGTTTGTGAATCAATACGTGAAACACCTACCGTGGATAACTTTGAACTTAATGACTTGTCTTGAACTAACAAAACTATATTATTATTATTATTGTTGTTTCTTAGACTCATCTGAACAATAAAATATCCACCTATAAACGCATAGTTTATTATGTATTACGTCCATCACGGGAAAATGGCACATGTGACAAAAAAATAACTGTTATATTGAAAAAACCAATGCTTATATGGCAAGTTGAAATATTTCATTACGCTACATAACACTGTCATTCAGCCAAATGATATTACAATATAGACATCAGGGTCCAATCTCTACCCAGAGTTGTCGTTCTTTATCTCACACATACGTCTCTGTCATCGTCTCAGCGTTTTACAAGATTCTTGTAAAAACAGGAATAAAGCGACACATGATACAAACTTTACAACTGTGAGAAACAATTTCTATCATACAATAAATTGGAGTGAAAAACAGTAATTATTTACAAGAAAATCACAGAAAATATTTAATTTCTATCAAGCGCACTATTTCTCGATAATCAGGCCGTATAAAAGCTCGCTCAAACGGATATAAATCACAAAAGTCTACGTAATTGTAAATGATTACATTATGACATTTACAATAACGTAGACTTTTGTGATTTATAAATTAACATTTAGAGAAAAGCTATAAAGCCTGATTTTGTGCATAAGATGGAAATTAAGGAGACATCGACAGTTCGACACATATTTTGTACTGCTTTTTAGACGTTGACAGAGGTGTATGCCAGGGATAACGAACGACAACTCTGTAGAGATTGACCAGGCTAAAAATAGCATATAAGTTGTTAGTCTGAAGTTCCTTCCCCTTACACGATGTAACTATAGAGCACGTCCGGGAACCAGACTAATAAGTTGTAACTTGCTATCATTATCAAGAAGCGTGGTGAATGTGCCACTATACCAGTAAGCGCAATAGCAACGCCAATGAATACGTTGTATAAATGCGCAGGCATTGTGTAATATTTACACAAAAATCATTCTAAATACTAGTACATGTATATACATTTGGTGATTTATATGGTACAGTTTTCTAAATTTGAAAATAATTTTTACATAATTTATATGGTTTAATTGGTACTGAAAAAATGTCGCTAACTTTTCAACGTTATAATGTAAAAAATACTTCGCTAGATTCGTTTCATTAAATTTTGACTAAATTGTCTGAAAATATAGAATATAAATCTAAGCTCTTTTAAAGCTTTTACTATATTACGCACTTATATAGTGTATTACCGAAAAAGCATGAACTATACAACACATGGGTATACCAGTACCAGTATAATGGGCCATACAACATAATGCACACATATAAAACATTCTTCCTTGGAAAGTGGAGCAAAACATAGTTTCTGTATAGATAAAAAATGGATTCCAAGAAACTCCTCCGCAAATCCTCCAACCAAAAACCCGCATATAAGACCATATACAAATAAAGGACAAAACAAATTCTCCTGAAGAGTATCGCCATGGATCGTAGCAAAGGTACAAAGGGTTTAACGCCAACCTTACACTTATCAAAAAGTCAAAACATAAATGGATAAGAAATATTAATTGAACAATGCGTTATATAACGAACGGCTGTTAATGTGAAGAACACGGCAACTAGAAGAAGCATTGGTTTTAGGGAAGTAAATTAACGGTGCAGGTGGATGCACTAAGGAATAAGAAAAAAAATTTCTTAGGAGTATAAATGCATGCATTTAATATAGGAGGAAAACGTTTTTATATTGGTTATGTGTGTCATCGTGAAGATATAAAGAAAATACTACAATAATATAGAAAAATGCATAAATTGAAGGTGAATGTAATGCAATTGATGGCAAATGTGTCATATATAATTCTGTAATGTTTGTTGAACGTCTCATAGGTGGTAGTGGTAAGGATCTAATTATTACGACACAAGATATTATTTATATACATTTATTGTTACAAGTACACTAGCACTGTTCAGAACTAAGGTCATAATTATACTACTTGTATGATACTATCAGAGAGGCATGCTACTGGACAAGAAGGCGTGGCTTATCAGTGATTGGCTTCATAGGAGTGTTAACTGTTAAAAACACTACAAGTTCGGTAGTCTTAATTAATTAAGAACTATTTCTGATTCAATTTCCTGTTTTGATATTAGGCAAAGATAATACAACAGCATTTAAATTATCAACAACGTGCAAAAATGAACGGTGGATTATCAGCTTTTCGTTATTTCATCCGGTATACGAGTTATGTGCATTTTTGTGGTAAAATTAATGTCACGATTTAATTATTTTAAGAGAAAAAATCTAGAAACATTTCATACACAAGGGTTTGAATTATGATAAGTGCTTGCATATGAAAACAAACAGTCTATATCAAATTTGTTTTTAGCATTTATTATACATACTAGTTCATGGTAAGACACATTGTAATTGTATAAACAAAATTTCCCACATCAATTTCAAAGTAAAGATTCAGATCATCTGGTTCTCATTTATATCAGTTGTACTCAACTTGCTAGATTAAGAGTCAGTATACGCTTAGAATAAGTGTCAGTAACACATTTAGGAAGATGAAGGTGTATGTGCTGTTTATAGTGGTCATTGTAATGTTTCATGGAGCATCTGCCATCGGAGAGGAACCTTTGTGTTCCAAATTCACGTTTGAGGAAGAATTACTGCGGAAAATGGTACGCCTGGAATTTGAAATGGAATTAATGAAGAAAGAAATTGATAGTTTAAAACTTCTAACCGCTGACATACCTCCAAAATCTCAAAGTATGTAAATAATGTGTTTTATATTTTCATTATCATTCGTTTATTGCCAATTAATGTTCTATTATTTCCTGCTTTAATAAATTTCCCAATTATAATTATGAGTAAGTTATTCATGTTCGTCGGGATTTGATTTCTTGGTTAAGCCGAATCACGACATCCACGTACGTAACAAATCCTCAACGAAAATGAGTGAAACCACTGTATATGAGAATTGACTTAATTATATTTTTGATAATTAGCTTTGCTAAGTGCATTATTGAAACTAGCACCTGTTTGAAGCTAAAAATAAACGCATTCAGCGACCGTGTAATTAACTTCGACAGGTTAATAAAATCGCACTATAATATCGATGAAATAAACAATATCAGCAAAAGGCAGTAACTATATACATGTATGTATTTTAAATGACAAATAACGAGTTCTCGAAGAACAAATCAGCTACTGTCTTAATTAAGCGAATATCACAAACGAGTATTTACCATGATTTTAATCTCTATTACAGTTGCATTTAGTGTCATCAGTCCTGCGACACTGACACCAGAAAATAATCAAATCATCGTCTTCAAGACCGTGACACTAAACGAGGGATCGGCGTATAATCAGCATTCTGGTGTATTCACCGCTCCAATACATGGACTTTACCACTTCACTGTTCATGTTTGTAATGCCGGTAAGCAGTATGGAGTTGTTGCTATTGTCCACAACGGTAATAAACAGGCTGTGAGCACTCAATATGAAAATATAGGCAGTGGATGTGGATCTGTTAGCGCGCTTGTACGGATGAATGTTGGAGATAACGTGAATGTTATCAGTTCATATTCGACAACACGTCTGCTTGAGGATGAATATAGACGTGCTTCTTTCACTGGTGTCCGTCTTCGTTGATATATAGAAGCATTTCTCACAAAATCTGGTTTGAAAACTAACATTAAAACTGGTTATCGCTGAATTAAGAACAGTGTACTCGTTAATTAGATAACAGCAATGATTTGTCCTTTATTCATTAATATCATGTAAATACTATTGTACCATAACAATAAATTCATAAATATACATGTACTACGTTCGTTCACTTTGCCCGATATGGTCAACAACCGCACAGCAACCAACCGTCTTGGAAGCTACAAATAATGATCATTCATACTGTGTTGCAATGGCTATGAAAAAAAATCAGTTTATAATACAGTGTGATAACTATGATAAGTACTATACCATATCAGTTCTTGTGGAAGGAGGAAATGTACATTATAGTAGAACGCGGTTATATTGGATTCGAAAACTTCACTATATCATATTCTACGCTAGAACCGATACTTTCAGAACACTATATTCAATGCTTCCCTACATCCACTACTACACTACATTGTTTATCCAATACTTTGCTATATCCAATTCTTCTCTATATCCAATACTTTGCTATATCCAATTCTTCTCTATATCCAATACTTTGCTATATCCAATTCTTCTCTATATCCAATACTTTGCTATATCCAATTCTTCTCTATATCCAATACTTTGCTATATCCAATTCTTCTCTATATCCAATACTTCACTATATCGGAGCACACTAATAACAATGCCAAATTGTAAAGAGAATGTTCAAAATAAAACAATGTAATAGTTCTTAATTGTTCCTTATTTCAAAACAATTATATACTGGACTTAACTGGGTACACTGCTTGGCTGAATTCTGAGTTTCGATGCCAGGATAATCATAGAAAGACTTTTGAAAATGTATAAACCATTTAGAATATTTGTATGGTTTTACACCTGGTTTCAACAATATTTCAGTAATATACCACAATGCTCCAAAATTCTGTTCCAGTACTAATTAAACTTATTCTTCACCGGCCATCTTTTCCACACGTACATCACCCAAATCATTTCGAGGACGAATGGTCTTATACACGATGTATCAATCCATATCGTTATGTACAGACATCATGTGCTGCGACGCAGTTCAGACTCATGCACTCAAATTTCATAGAGCTATCGCTCTTGCCATTGGGCTTAGATTAAACTTTGAACTGATTATACACGCTAGAGACTGACATATTTATTCAACTTGTTTAAACAACAATGGAAATCATGTTTAAAAAATTATCATGTTGATTGTTTTTATGACTGGTCGCCAATGCACTTCGTTTAGCTAAACTTAAACATTGTAATAATGAATACTCCGGACCAAGACATTTCCTGGGTATAAATAAGTGACTGAATTACTTATAACAGGTCCGCATAAAACGTTGAACAAACCTTGAATAAACACTTACCCTACCGAAATGTTGTAAGTAACTTCCCGGATTGTCACCGTAAACCGTTCAAAACCAATACAGTCGTAATATTAATTAATTTGGATACAGTACATTTGTTTTGTAACTTGACCAGAGCACAAGATGAATGATTCTATCTGGACGATGTAAGTTTTAATAATCTAAATGTTTTAAATTATGATAAGCTACATGGGTATGATGTCATAATGACCAAAGTTTATTTCAATGATCGAAATAATCAGGGTACTTAATCGTATTTATTCGTTACAATGCTGTATTTAGTAGGATTGGTGTTTTAAGGTTGTAAATGGACAAAGATATACATGTATACTCCCTTTTTCCACTTTTCAGCAATTTACATTAGCATACAAATACCATACATAATTTACAATAATTCATAAAGATAGTGAAATAATACAATGTACATTTTCTTGAAGAACATATATACAATATGTCTTTGTTAATATATATGTTAAATTATGATAAGCTCACACATACATGAGTATGTTGTCATAATTAATAACCACAGTTTATTTCAATGATCGAAATATTCATGCCACTGTAACATAATTAATCGTTAATTTGTAGGATTGGTGTTTTCCTCTCGTGAAAACTAGTAGACAATTAGGGTACGTTGTGATTCAAATTAATCTTAGTATAAATGAGGATATCAATTACACCCATTACTGAATACTAAGTGTACTTATATTTCTTTGAATATTTCAGCTCATATATATAGATCTGAATTTAGTGACTATTCGACTACGTTCATAATATTATATAACTCGTGTATGATGAAGTCTTTCAAAATAGTTAGAGCGTAAAATAATTCAAACTAACATCGTCTGCTTTTTCTAAATTTAAAACGAAAACAGCCTTACTTCAGTGAAATGCAATTAGATCACTATCAATTATGCAAAAAATAATTTTAAAGTCACCACTATTCATAACAAAAGATTTAAACGCTCGTGTACAAACAAGGGAGATAGTCAGCGGCGCGGATTTTTCACTGAATTAGAGAGTTGTCGGTAAAACTCTAGATTTACACCAAATACAAATTGTATTTGTGATGTATCATTGCTAGTAGTAAAAAGTCTGGTGATATTCATTTTCTATTTTTACTTACTAGCATTAATAATATTCATTTCGTTCGCTGTTTGCAGTGTAATAACACATAAGTAAGTACTTTCTGTTTTGGGTCATATTTCACCATGCTTATAGTAAAAGACAAGCGTATTTCTATACGGCTTTTTATAGCAGGACACACTACTTCGTTGACTGGTCAGGGTTGGAGTGGAAAATCTTACGTTTTTACGACTACAAATATAATAAAAGTTTATTACGATGTGCTCAAGACATTCATGGCCGCTTAGGGTATAATTGCCACATCATGCATCACATAGATATAAGAACTAATAAGGAATTTAATAAAAATACGTATTAAGACGCACAATACTTCGAATTCTAAATTTTACACGAAATACTATCCAAAACTTAAATTTGATTTTGGCACCAAATTATTATAAGTCCAATATTTCCTTGAAAAACGTGAACATATGTTCTACTTTCGTTTTCGAGCTGGTTATCTTTACTTTTCTATATGCACTGATAGTGGTAAGAGCGACCGTTGGTTGTGGATTCTGAACAATGTCTGTGCTTATCAATGTGTATAATTATTCAATCATGATAACCCAACATATCATTTCCCATATGTTTCAGGGTAATGACGCCAAACGCGTCGCAGTGCTTCTCTTTCATTAAGTCTGTTGTCATTGAATAATAATACATAAATACACGTACGATATATATCAAGCTGATATTTTGGCTCTCTCCATGTGAACCGTTCTTTCACTTGCAGATTCTTCAGCTTGTGTGTATCAATTCTGTTTTACTGGGCAACAACCTTAAAGGATCAAAGACTTCCAAGTTTCCATTATGATAAACAACTCCTGCAGAAAATGGTGCGTTTGGAAATTGAAACGGAACAAACGAAGCCAAGAATGGAACAAATTAAGAAAGAAACGGAACAACTGAAGAAAGAAAGGGAACAAACGAAGAAAGAAACGGAACAACTGAAGACAGAAATGGAACAACTGAAGAAAGAAACGGAACAAACGAAGAAAGAAACGAAACAACTAAAGAATGAAATGGAACAAACGGAGATAGAAATGGAACAGATGAAGACAGAAATGGAACAAAAAATATTGCCATCATTAGATGATCTTCAGAAATCCACAGGTATTGTAAATAAACTTTATATGCGAGTATATATACTCACTATGCTATGAATATAGAAATAAGCATTTTCTAATAAACAACATACATTCTATTTACATAAATTTTTATTATATTTGTAGTCGTAATAATGAATTTTCTAAACACATAATTCATCGGAGAATCTCTTAATTATTTCGACGAATGCACTTTTGCGCAAAACTCTATTTCTTTAGATAGTACAATACAGTTAAAACAACAACAACACGTGTTAAAATTACTTTATGTTTCTTTACGTTTCTTTAGAGAGAAATATTAACTTTTAATCAGCTGTGAATTTTTACAGTTTGTCTAAAAACTGTACTAGGATGTAAAATCATAGAGACCCGCGATTATAGATTTTTCCTACAATAAATGCGATGCCAACAGATTATTTTTGTTAGTTTGACGTGCTTTCTGTTCACATATTGCTGTTCCGGAATTCGGAGGATGAATGTATCTATTCAATATAAGTAAGTAAGTTTTCGAAAATACTAAATCTTGCAATTTAGAATTTATATATCATTTTCAGTTGCATTTAGCGCATACGATCCATCTAACACAAGTCCACCAATTGATGAAGTTTTTGTCTTCCGAAATGTGCAGCTAAACGAGGGTTCGGCGTATGATCGGGATACTGGAGTATTCACCGCTCCTTTCAGTGGAATTTATCATTTCACTGTTCATATTTGTAATGCCCATAAGCATACTGCAGTTGTTGCTATTGTCCACAATGGTAATGTTCATGCTTTAAGCACTCAATATGAAAATACAGGCAGTGGATGCGGATCAGTTAGTGACCTTATCCGGATTTATCAGGGAGATACTGTGAATGTTGTGTCCACGTATGAAATTACAAAAATGTTTAAAAATGAACACAGACGCGTATCTTTTATTGGATTTCGACTTTATTGAATTTCGACTTCATTGGACATTGCTTCATAATTTTTAACAGAATATTTCTCTAAAGTTTCTAAGTAACTATTCTGAATAAAGTAAATGTTTGGTGATATAATTCATGACCATTAAACCGTGCATGTAGTTTATTTGTAACAATTAGTATACTGACCTTTACAATTTTGTAGTCATTCACAATGAATATAAATTCACTATATATAATACGTCACTATATCAGATACTTCACTAAAATCAATAATTCACTATAAGAAATCAGTATAATACAGTACAATACGTACTACTGTATTATATACTGATTTTTTTATATCCCGTGTATACTATTACATTTAAATGAATTACCTGTAATGAGTTTTAAAAGTAACAGGTCCGCATAAAACCTTGCACAAACCTTGAAACAATTACCCGACAAAAATGTTGTTAGTAACAACCTGGGTTGTCGCAAACTCCCCGCAGCGGTTACTTCCCTTGATCAGTACATAAGCATAGCGTGAGGTAACCGGTGCGAGGAGTTTAGCCTTATCACCGTTAACCGTTCAAAATTAATACAGCCGTAATATTGATTTGGATACAGTACATTTTCAAGCTTGTCAACTGCAGTTGACTACATAGCACAAGATGAATGATTCTATCTGGACGATGTAAGTTTTGTTAATCTAAATGCTTTATATTATGATAAGTTACAGGAGTATATTGTCATAATGACCAAAGTTTATTTCAGTGATCGAATTAACCATGATACTTTAATGTATTTAATTGTTACAATATACAGGTAATTATACTAAGTTCTAAATTATACTACCTGAAATGTAATAGTAGGATTGGTGTTTTCAGGTTGTAAATAGAAGGTTCATGATCTAAATAAATCAAAATATGTAAACGTTGATACCTTTTACACCCACGACTGAATACTAAGTTTACTTATATTTACAAACATATCAGCTTAGTACGATCGTATAGTGATCTAAATTTAGTAACTAGTTGACTACATAAATTGATCATGCCTTTCAAAATAGTTAAAGCGTATACATGTATATCGATCTAATATCGTCTGTTTTGTTTTTCTAAAATTAGAACGGAATAAGCCTTACTTCTATTTACTTCATTTAAAAAATGATAATTTTCAAAGACTGAACTATCGATTAAAACGCTCGTATCCATCTAAGGGAGATAATAAGCGAAATAGTAAATTAGACCAAGTAGTAGATTTACACCAAATACAAATTATATATCCGTGATGTATCATTGCAAGTAGAAGAAAGTCTGGTGTCATCAAGTGTCTGTTTTTCCTAGCCATCGTTGCTAGGTTTAGTTTCATATACGCCGTTTTGCAGCGTGTCTGTTTTATCCAAAAATATCACAATTATGATGTTTAGAGTCGCAAAAATATTCCTTTAGAACCATATTGTGATAATGAAATCGATAGATAAAATTGTACAACCTCTGTAGAGCAACACCCTGTTGGATCCGCAAATATTGACCGTTATAAAGAGGTTGTTGCTCTACAGTGATTAAGTTTACAGTAAATATCAACTTTTGAGAATTTTGAAGGTGTTGTTATAGAGAGGTTGTTGCTCTACTGAGGGCCGCTCTGGACAGGTTTTACTGTTTGTTATTAATAGGTTATCAATGTGTAATAATTCAATCATGTAAACGTTACATATTGTTTCCTGTATTTATCAAGGTAACGACACCAAACGCGTCGCAGTGCTTCTCTCCCTTTAAGACTCGTGTCATTGTACTAATTCATGAAAACACGTAACGTTTTTTTCAATTACAGATTCTTTAGCTTATGCGTTTCCATTCTGTTTTACTGGGCAACAACCTTAACAAAGGACCAAAGACTTTCAAGTTTTCATTATGAGGAACAGCTACTGCAGAAAATGGTGCGTTTGGAAATTGAAACGGAACAAATGAAGAAAGAAATGGAACTAATGAAGAAAGAAACGGAACAAACAAAGAAAGAAACGGAGCAGATGAAGTCAGAAATGGAACAAAAAATATTGCCAACATTAGATGATCTTCAGAAATCGACAGGTATGCATTGTAAATAAATTTTATATGCAAGTATATAAAAACTCACTGTGTTAAGAACGTATAAAGAGGTATTTTCTAACAAACTGCATTAATTCTATTTACATGTTTGCGCAAAATTCTATTTCTTCTAAAGAAAATTTTGATCATCAATGAATTGTGTTAAAAACCTATATGAAAGTCATATATAACTCATGTTAATTTTAGCTGTCGTCATGTGACGACAACAATTTAATTTATGACATTTTGAAGTTCTTCTTTCAGTCTATTCAGTTAAATGGGGTTAAAAGTTGAATTCTGGGGACAAGAAGTGTATTGTTGATTAACACCAACGAATAAAGATCAAAGAGATAACCTTATCAATTCAGCCATTTGAGAACGTTTAAATTGTCTGTCTGTTTATTTGTCTACCTGTTGTTCGTCCTGACTTTATCATAAATGAAAATTGCGATATATGAATATTCAATCCTATTTGAACATTACCCCACACCACGAATATGTAACTCCTGTTCAACCATTTGGCTAACTGACTCTGGGCGAAGTAACTGGTTTTCTTTGACATTCTTCATTTTATCATTCTGATTTAAGTGTTTGCGAGCTGTATTCGACTTTGCACATGTTTTTTTCTGTATACAGCTACCCAATGTAAAGAGTGCCATTCGCACTGGGGAGCTATTTTCGAAACGATCTCAATAGGGTGCGACAACGCTAACACATTACTTTAAAAATTCAGATTGTATTTTCAGTTGCATTTAGCGCATACGACCCATCTAACACAAATCCAGCAAATGGTGAAGTTTTTGTCTTCCGGAATGTACTACTAAACGAGGGGTCGGCGTATAATAGGAATACTGGCGTATTCACCGCTCCAATCAGTGGACTTTATCATTTTACTGTTCATGTTTGTAATGCCAATACGCAGGCTGTAGTTGTTGCTATCGTCCACAATGGTCATGTACAGGCTGTAAGTACTCAATATGAAAATGTAAGCAGTGGATGTGGATCAGTCAGTGCTCTCATCCGGTTGAATGTTGGAGATAACGTGAATGTTGTGACCACATATGGAAGTACAAAAATGTTTGAAAATGTACACAGACGCGCATCTTTTATTGGATTTCGTCTTTATTGACTTTGAACGTGTTGCCTTATATTTTTTACAAGAATATTTCACGAAAGTTTAGTGGACATAAATTAACTGAATATTACCATGTTAGGGACCATTTGACAGTAGTTTATTTAAAATAGTTTCTGTTAGATTTTAAGCGACAAATTAGAAAAAGTTGAGTCCTTAACGGTGGTCAGTTAATGTAACCTGAGATGATGGCTACCTACATGTTCCAACTTAAATTTTCCATCTGATATGTATAATTTCTACTGCTTAATATGTGTGCATCTCAGGTGGCAGACAAAGGGATGTTAGTGCAGTACATACAATAGAACACGTGATCCCGTGTCTCGTTTCTGTAATATTTGTATGAACAATCCCACCGATTACATCAAAATATGTTACATGATAAATAAATGGCACTTATCAAAATACAATAATGTAAATATCAAAATACATTAATGTAAATATCAAAATACATTAATGTAAATATCAAAATACATTAATGTAAATATCAAAATACATTAATGCAAATATCAAAATACATTAATGTAAATATCAAAATACATTAATGTAAATATCAAAATACATTAATGTAAATATCAAATAGAATCACTGTGGTAACAGATACTTGGTAGTTACAAGTTGATAAAATATAGATAATTATTTCATACGTAAGTTGTTATTTGTACAAAATAATGTTTATAAAGGTGAACATGAATACAATGTCTGTGATGTTTTATGATTGTTGGTATAAACTGTAATGTGTTATGATTGTCAGTATAAACTATGATGTTTTATGATTGTTAGTATAAACTGTAATGCTTTATGATTGTTAGTATAAACTATGATGTTTTATGATTGTTAGTAGAAACTGTAATGTTTTATGATTGTTAGTATAAACTATGAAGGTTTATGATTGTTAGTATAAACTATGATGTGTCTATGATTGTAAGTACATGTACAAAATATGGTGTGTTTTTTGGGGATTGTAAGTATAAACTATGATGTTTTATGATTGTTAGTATAAACTATGACATTTCTTTGATTAATAGTATAAACTATGATGTTTTATGATTGTTAGTATAAACTATGACATTTCTTTGATTAATAGTATAAACTGTGATGTTTTATGATTGTTAGTATAAACTATGACATTTCTTTGATTAATAGTATAAACTATGATGTTTTATGATTGTTCGTATAAACTATGATATTTCTTTGATTAATAGTATAAACTATGATGTTTTATGATTGTTAGTATAAACTATGACATTTCTTTGATTAATAGTATAAATTATGATGTTTTATGATTGTTAGTATAAACTATGACATTTCTTTTATTAATAGTATAAACTGTGATGTTTTATTATTGTTAGTATACACTGTGATGTTTTGGGGATTGTTAGAATACAATTTATTTTGCATGAACTTTTACAAGTTTATCGCCATTTACAGAGTAATACAAATAAGTTGGCGATAACAAAATACAAATGCGAAAAGCATTATAAATACAATACAAAGAATAACAATGAACATTTACAATTGTGCTCTTAATATATTTCCTAAATAAATAATCTATCCATTAAATTAATGTTTGATGTGTTTGATAATTATTAATGACAGTAATATTTAGGTATAAGCAGTCTTTCATTAAATTTCTGTAAAATGTTATGGTATAGTATAGTATAGTATAGTATAAACTATGATGCTTTCCATTGAGGATGTGATGTAATAAGCCCTCAAAAAGCCCTCAAAGTATGGAATAAATACCACGTGGTTAATTCTGTAGAACACTTTTATCTGTATATTCGGTAAAGAAACTTTATTAAGATTTTTATTCGATCCAGTAGCCGGTATTGTTATTTTCCTTTATAGGTCTATGCCACATTACTTTATGAAGAAAAGAAAATGTATTGTTCAAAGACGACAGTATATTAAGGCGAATGCAAGGATATTGTTGATAAAATGTTTCAGATTTATTTCGGTAGTATTAAGTAATGAGATAACACATACTGTTCTAATATTAAATTTTGGCAAAACTAATACGCCACTTGGTCAACAAAATGAAAAAGTATTATGAACATTAGTGTTGTGTTATTCCTTCCGATTTAACGAGAGATTTATACTGAAAGTATTTCTCGCGGTATGATTAATTTCTCGATTTAATTATTTTAAGTATAATTATCGACAAACATTGTTTACACAGGGCTTTATATGACAAGTATTTGCCAATGAAAACAAATCGTCCGTATCAAATGCATTTTACGCACTTATCTTACAAATTAATTTCAAATATATGGAAATACAATTTGTAACTGAGTAAACACAATTTTCCACACCAGTTTCAAAGTAAAACACAAACCATATGGCTCTTATTTATATAATAAGTATACAACTTAATAGCTCAAAATCAGACCTAAGCGGCAGTATACGCTGAGGATAAGTGTCAGAAATAAAATTGGGAAGATGAAGGTGTATGTGCTGTTTGTAGTGGGCATTGTAATGTTTCATGTAGCATCTGCCATCGGGAAGGAACCAATGTGTTCCAAATTCACGTTCGAAGAAGAATTACTGCGGAAAATGGTTCGCCTGGAATTTGAAATGGAACAAATAAAGAAAGAAATGGAACAAAAATCAACAGGTATTGTAAATAATGCATAAATAATACTCGTAGTTATACTCGTGCTTTCTTTTAATGCATGTATATAACTAAATTATAATATATATATATATATTTTTTTACCTTTATTGACAGAATGCGTTTACTCGGAGGTCATTTTGTTCAATATAATCAACGACTTTCGTAAAATGTATAGCCTTTACTCACAAGGTGGCTTTTATTCGGAGGTAGCCGCTTCCACAGGTCTGGCAGTATTTCAGAATTCGAAAATGATGCTCAAGTCAAATTTAATTAAATGCTGAAACTTAAAAAAGAGAGCTTTGCAATTACTAGTATGAATTATCTAAGTGGTGTCCCTACAAATCGTATATGATTCGTTTTATAATTCTTCGAAATTAGTTGCATTTAGTGCATACGATCTGTCTAATCTAAATCCAGCAAATGGTGAAGTATTTGTCTTCCAAAATGTGCAACTAAACGAGGGATCGGCGTACAATCGGAATACTGGAGTATTTACTGCTCCTTCCTATGGACTTTATCATTTCACTGTTCATGTCTGTAATGTCCATAAGCAGTTTGCAGTTGTTGCTATTGTCCACAATGGTAATGTACAAGCTTTAAGCACTCAATACGAAAATACTCAAAGTGGATGTGGATCTGTTAGCGCGCTTATCCGGATTAATAAGGGAGATACTGTGAATGTTGTGACCACACATGGAAATACAAGAATGTTTAAAAATGAACATAGACGCGCATCTTTTATTGGATTTCGTCTATATTGATTCTGTAGATAATTTAGCAGTGTCGCTTCATAATTATTAACAAGAACAGTTCAGTAAAGTTTTGCGGACATAACTAAATTGAATCATGTTGTACATGTATATTATATTTATGAGCTGGTGGCCAAGCAACACAATAAAGAATTGAATTATATGAATATTTGGTTATGATAATACATGGCTATTTAACTGTAGTTTATTTATGACAATTAGTATTCACCTTAACGAAATTAGATAACAAATTTGTAATCACTCAAGGTGATTAAATGATTCAAACAGAGATTAATGACAACTATCATAATTACATGATCTTTTTCCACAATATCCCACAAGCTACTAAGTAATGTAATGTACAGGTGGAAGGCAAACATTATAAATATTGTAATACCGTACCACTGCATGAAACGTTACGTTTAATTCGTCATTAAACCAAACGAAAACGCATTTCCCCCCAAGTTTAATTACATTTCTTGACATCAAATTCAAACTTATTTTCAAAATTTAAGTCAAGTTTAAGTGTACGTTGCTAAACCTTGATTAAGACTACACTCAAGGCTAGAGCTAACGCATCATTTACTATATGTAATATAAATTGAGTATTCGTGGACGGATTGCGTTCACATTTGGAATAGGAATAATTCAACACATCATTCATACCTGGTAGAAATTTCCGTTCAATCAATCGACAAATAAATATAAAATATACCAAAATAAGAATATCACTGCAGAAGTAAAATTTACAAAAGCACGTAATAGCGCCAATCTTGTAAATTTTGCTCAATACTCATGTTATATAACAAGTGATGCGTTAGCTCTCGTCTTGAGTGTTGTTTGCGAATGCTCATTCGTTAATCATATAAAAACTCTACTAGATGACTACATCTGTATTGAAGATCACAATTGCGTTTGTTTTATTTTAGAATTTTATTTTTATCCAAAGATTGTCAATATGTACATAATAATATCAAATATGTATATCTATGAAACAGATTAGGCCTAAAATGTTCGTTCTGGTTACATGCTCATTAAAAATAGGATACGTATACGGGAGAGAATTTTTTTTATTTATCATCATTGTTCTAGACAGCGTGCTGAATGACAAAATAGTGAGGTAGTGGATATATCGTTCCTTGTGCCTAATAAAATAATTCGGGTCTCGTGGAGAAATTAGGGTAGGTCGGGTCACCTTGAATACACAATTCTTCATACACCTTAACATTCCAAGCAATACGTATTCCCAGGCCATACTTCAAAATTCAGTTCTTTGTTCCGAATCAAAGTAAACAACATGCACGCTGAAATAATGTAACAAATGCACTTTCTGTAAGTAAGAAAATGGCAGAGATTTAAACCACACGAACGATATTAACATAGTTATCTTAGTAATGTAGAAACTGATACAGAGTTAAACATGATTGGTAAAAACAATGTGTTCTATAACACAGTTCACGATGTCATTATACCACTCCAAACAATTTGAAAGGTTATTTCACTTCATCTTGAACAATGTAGTATAGTCGTTTTATTTCCAACCGTTGTTTTATGCATATTTGTACAATGAAAAATGTATTTACCAGTGATGCTTCTATTTTATAATTGAGCTTTTCTTTCAATTTCAGTAATTCAATCTCTTCCATTGATTGCGTTTAGTGTTTGTGACACAACAAAAAGAGACTACGACAATGGACCAATTATTGTATTTAAGAATGTGCTACTAAACGAAGGCTCAGCATACGACACCTCAACGGGCATATTTACAGCGAAAGTCTCAGGACTTTACCATTTCTCTGCGCATGTCTGTAACAAACACGGTCACTTTGCCGTTATTGCTATTGTCCATCATGGTAAGCAGCTAGCAACAAGTACACAGTATGAAAACAATCACAGTGCTTGTGGTACAGTTAGTGCCCTCGCCAAAGTTAATCTCGGTGAACAGGTATACATCGTCAGTGCATATGAACAAACTAAACTGTTTGAAGACATTTCTAGACGACTTTCTTTTATGGGATTTCTTGTAAATGTAAACCAGTAATCGTAAATCCATTCTGTTGAGCTTGTAAAATTAGTACATGTATAACTATAATTCCAGCTATGCCTCTCCGCAAGATGGTTTCAACCGAAACGTCACAGTAACCTAGAAAATTTACAATGTGTCGATTCAACATAATATAAGGTATACAAAGATTGTCTTGATAAGTTATAGTTGACAAAATGTTTCTTGTTTGTCTGTTCCATTTATCAAAGACAAGGGTAATTAATAGTTCATGACCACGATTCTTCAATTAGTTATTTCGTTACTTCACTTGTTTTGCAACCATTTTGGATTTATGTTTCTGTTCAGTTTTGATTTTGATGTACACGTATGTATCTACAATATGTTAAATCAACAAATAAAATAAACATGTATGTATACTTATTATTTAGGCTCGCTATTTTCCTTCCATGTCTTGAAATGATTTTCTTAGAACGCGTTCGACTTTCTATCAAGTTCAAACTTTATTTATTGTCGGAATAGTATATTCTTGTGGTTGTTTGCTTTGTAAAACTACTGAAAAAGACCCATCGGCAAAGGAACTTCGCTTGAAGTATTTCTATGTGATGCAGTCAGAAGCACTACGAATGACTTATTATTCTTGTTCATTGCATCAGGTATACTAGTACCTTTTTCAAGTACTCGTGTACTTAGTCAATCTTATGTAGTAGTTTGTGACTGGATTAACGTTGTTATCCATAATTGTCACTGTGCTTGTTTTCCTTAGTCAGAATATTGCTTATACTAAACACATACAACTAGTTTACGGTATACATACATCTTTAACTTAATGTATCTATCCGCGGCTTAGGTGAAAGTCTAATGTAACCAGATTACACAAGAGTGACATATTTCATAGGAACGTAATCCTTCTGCGTGCCTGCGTATATTCCACCCAGTTTAATATGGTCGCAAAATAGTTTCATCCTCTTGTATAGTTTTCGCGAGTCGCTTACTAGCTTTTTCAAAAAGCTATCTTTGTCATTTTCTCTAGGAGTTTATTTGCGAAGGTTTCTAAGCTTTCTTCTTGGCATGACGTATGAATCATTCAGAAGAAATTCTTCATTCCTTATAGCGAGTCTGCAATTGTTTAATGTGTACTTCTTGTAATTTTAAAATCTGTAAAGTAAAAATGTAAGATAATATTTTCTTATGTGGTCGAAATAAAGTTATAAACCTTTCTTGACAAACTTTCTACATTTATTTGGATCAATATACAGTAGATATGACTAAATGCGTTACTTATTTAGCTGACCTAATATCAACATTTTAATGTGTGACTGCTTGCTGATAAGTGGTGTTCACACGGTACTGTATTATAACGGCAATTTAGGAATTTAATAAAAATCTTAATTTTGGTTTCAACAGTGTTAATAACATCAAAGAAACTTCGCGACTGTCTTTTTAAAGAAATTTCTTGTTTATTGTAATGATATGACGTTCACTCAGTGAACTTAATTAATAATATGAAAATCGACGTTTCGTTGGCTGACGATAAAAATAACATAGCAAAGAGTAAAATGATGACTGGTCAAAAAAATTTGCTACATTTACTTGAGTAGATTACATTAACATATGTGCAATAATGTATATATCTCAGGTAATTAGATTTTACATCCTGTTTCGCAATACATAAATAAGGCAACACTTGATAAACAATGAGTGTTTCGCGATACATAAATAAGGCAACACTTGATAAACAAATGAGTGTTTCGCAATACATAAATAAGGCAACACTTGGTAAACAAATGAGTGTTTCGCAATACATAAATAAGGCAACAATTGATAAACAAAAGAGTGTGGTTTTAATAACAAGAAAATATAAACAATTAAACTTAAGAATGTGGTTATTTTTATACGGTTTAACGAAATATTTGTATATCCTGTTGTATTTTTAATGTTGAGATAGCATTATTAAGACGTGATATTTTACATACGGGGTTTAAATCATAAATACGCTCTGAACACTTGACCCACAAATTGCTCATTACTTGGAACTATTAACTTGCAATTGTTAGAACTGACTTTCCCAGAAATACCACCCACATCAATTGCTAAGAATAAACGTTAACCATCATGCTCCCTGACTTGTATATAAGCTGACAACAATTTGATAGACTCGATGTGAGTCTCTGTCATTACAAGTGCAACAGGGCCAAGTGTTAGTGATACAGTTAGGAAGATGAAGGTGTATGTGCTGTTTGTAGTGGTTAGTGTAATGTTTCATGGCGCATCTGTCATCGGGAAGGAACCAATGTGTTCCAAATTCACGTTTGAGGAAGAATTACTGCGGAAAATGGTACGCCTGGAATTTGAAATGGATTTAATGAAGAAAGAAATTGACAGTTTAAAACTTCTAACCGCTGACATACCTCCAAAATCTCACGGTTCGTAAATTATTGTTGTAAATAGTTTACTCATTATCATACAATTTATTGTCAATGTTTATTTTATGTTGTTTCCTGTTTGAATAAACTTCCGGTTAATCTTACGAAAATAATATACAAGAACTGACCAATTTCTATTTTTGATAAATGACATAGCTGAGAGCGTCGTTTCAAATTTGGCACCTGTTTTAAGTATCAATGTCGATGAAATAAATAATATCATCAAAATGCAGTACATATAACTACATTTGTATATATGTATTTTAACTGACAAATAACGAGTTATCGAAGAAAAAATCAGCTATTGTCTTAAGCGAATATTACAAACGAGTATTTACCATGATCTTAATCCCTATTACAGTCGCATTTAGCGCCATCAGTCCAGAGACACTAACACCAGAAAATAAACAAATCATCGTCTTCAAGAATGCAACACTAAACGAGGGATCGGCGTATAATCCACATTCTGGTGTATTCACTGCTCCAATCCATGGACTTTATCATTTTACTATTCATGTTTGTACTGCTGATAAACAGGCTGCAGTTGTTGCTATTGTACACAATGGTAATGTACAGGCTGTGAGTACTCAATATGAAAATACTAGCAGTGTATGTGGATCTGTTAGCGCTCTTATTCGGTTGAATGTTGGAGATAACGTGAATGTTGTCAGTTCCTATAAGACAACACGTCTGCTCGAGGATCAATACAGGCGTGCTTCTTTTATTGGTGTCCATCTTCGTTGATCTATGGTGATGTATTAAGGATGTATATCCTAATAAACTCTAACAGGCAGATTTTGTTAAAACTTTGTATATATGAAGATTAATCCTTTACAAACAACAAAAGCAAAAAGAAAAATATAGGTCTCCATGCTCGTTTGCAAGTATGTCACATTGACCTCCCACAATATCATTTTGAGTTGATTAAAAAAAAACATGTATTTCTTTATGGCTGGTACAATCGTATTTCTTAATCAAAAACAAAATTTATTTCTGTACACCTTTTTCATTAAAATGGAGTACAACTATAGTTTAAAGGACAAAATCTGTCCAATTTCACTTCAATTTGGAAAAGAAATGATCTTATCATCCCTGACAATGTATATTATCTATTACAATGTTTATCTTGGTACATGAAACTACAGCTTTTTGTAGTCAAACATTTTATCTCATTATCATAGTTATGGATAGTGAAATATGGATACAATGAATGAAGTAATTATAGGAGTCCCTAGAATTCACTATAACCATGTTCTACCGTACAGTTCTTAATAAAAAAAAAACCAAATCATACAAAATTCCATGATTTAATTTTTCTTGATATAAAGCCACATATTGCATCACACATTTTTCCGTACAATGAGTCATGACAATGGTATTAACAATTAGACTTCACCAAGTTATGTTAATATTCAATGAGTTTATGTTTCATATTAGACTCCAAAACTAACCATTGAAAAGCAACAAATCTTGGTAAAGTCATAACAAAATGTAACAACAAGTAATTAAATTAAAATATAAAATGAAACATTAATTACAGTATATATACATGTATATATATTCATAACAATGTGCAGGAATACTAGTAAAATTGAACCAATTAGAAGCCACACCTACCAAGCTGAGACATTTAATAAGGACAAAGTTTAATATATCAGTGATTGCTAGAAAGGAAGCTGAAAGAGGTTATTTCATTGTAACCTGAGGTAAGAATAAACATATTTCGATTCACCATTTTCATAACAGATCGTCACGATAAATTTTCAACAGGTTAAAAAAAGCCTCCCCACTGAAGAAATGTATGTGGAAAGGGACAGTGAATTAATGTTTTTAGCAGAGGTGACAAAGAGGTAACAGGCAGAACCAACGTGTATGCCGAGTGAAGCATTATAAGTATGAAAATATCTTAATAGAGAATCAACAAATTGTCACCCAAGTGTAACAAACATGTTCCACAAAAGAGAAATCAATACAATTCTAAACAATATTCAGAGCTAAAGCCCCAACCAGAGTAATCAATGAATAAATTAGATCAGCATTACACCGACCCTTCAGCAATCGCCACTGGGATGCAGATAATGTTTCAACAAATCCCATTACTGATTGAGAACACCGTGCTCAGTTCTTAACATTATAGGGAAATATATTTTTTTTCAATTTACACTTGTATGGGCAAGTTTTGGTGTGAGAGCAGTGTCAATAGAATAAAAAAGAACTAATTGTGCACAGAAGCCAGAAATTATGACGCAAGTGCAATATTTGTTTGAAAAAAAAAAATATGTTCTACTTTCGTTTGGAGCTAGTTATCTTCTGGTATTTATATGTATTGATAGTGGTGAGAGCGACCGTGGTGGGTGGGGTAATTTTTTCTAAACAAGTGTCTGTGGAGTAACTTGGCAACTTTTCCAGCTTTAACAATGTAGAAAGACCCACTAAGTGTACACCTGGGTAGAAACTGACACCTGTAAGCTAGCATAATTATTATGACCAAATGTCATATATCTAAAATTGTAAAGATGTTCCATAAAGCAAATTCTTTGATAAGTCAAAATCTACCCTCAAAAATGCAATACTTAGTAAATTAGACACTAATTTGAGTTCAATTATATTAAAAATTCAAATTTTAGAACATTCATAAAATGCAAAAACTGATTACAGGGTCACAATATCATCAAAATTAATAATCAAAAATAAGCAATCAGATAACGATTTCTATTACATTATACTAGCTGTGTGTTTTGAATCTCATTTAGTTTCTCATGGAGGGTACTTGTGTATTACAGGTGAACAAATCTAAACTACAAATGATATTCTTCAAAATGAAATTCAACAAAGGATTCTGGAAAGAAGATAAAGAAATACATTAAACAAGTTTTATACAGACAAACTGAAGCATACATATACAAAATCTAAAAAAAAAAATCATTAATAGAACAAAATTAAGCATACTAATTCCTGGTGGACAAATATCAAAACAATTTGAAAAAAATGTGATTTTAACATTGTTGCAATTTATGTACTCACTAATAACTGATCACTTCAGTCTGAATAAATTAATTAAGGATATTTTCACCAACATCAAATCAATAACAGTTGGTATTAATAAGCTTTTTAAGTCCTACATTTTGTTTGTTGAATATGTTCATAGTACTAATAGGACTATTTTATTTTAAGTCTGTTGAATTAATAACAGGTCAAACATACACAGTCATGACGTGAAAGGAAAAGTTTCCAAAATTAAGTTAATTATGACAATAAATAGAAAGCATTTTCAATATAATTACAGCCCTTACTGGTCTAGTGCTGTTACATGTACGTACACCCAACAGAATGATTGAACAAAGCCAGTGCAAACCAGTATATCTATATGACAAGGTATGATATAAGCTTAATACTGAATACATCTGGACCTGTATATTACGCTTAGAATGCTAGAAATAATCCTGATTATTTAGGATTCAACAGAAAACATGAAGGATAATTAAATACTTATCAATACCATGAATGATATAAGCAGAAACAGGTGGATTCCTGCGATATTTTATTGGTACTGCACTCAATTAATTGATCAATTATTTACATTTTAATTAGAAATAGGAGTCCTGCAATGGGCTAAAATAGCTGAACAATAACAACAACATACATTACTTGGATATTACAATTAACAAATAATCAGAACATGCAATATCATTTTTCTTAAAATCATGAAAAACGAACATATTCAGTAAATTTGACCAAAAAAAAGAATTATGTCCAACAATCATTCATTTATATACATAATATATAGACATATATATATATCTTAGTTACATATTGAGGAACATATATACAGAGCAAATATATATTATACAAGGACATTTTAATGTTCATTATGCTCTAACAGACAATGGAATCTTTTTTAATCAACTTTTTTGCCATTCACCCAATTACCCAGTAATTCAATATAAAAAATTATAAAACTTTCATTAAATTAAATGAATAGTCAAGTGTATAAGACAAAAAGGAAAGTAGCAAGCTTTTCCAAACGGGAATTTTTAATAATGAACAAGGGATATTAATAAATAATTTAGAAAATTTTAACTTTACAGAAAACATATCCTTACAAAAAGGAATATTATCTCAGCTTACAAATCTCTCCAACACTATTTTATGTACATATCCAACATTTGTTTAAAGTACCAAAATGATAAAAAATAACAGAAAAATACTGTCCACTAATGGAAACCAAAATCACATAAGTCAATAAATTGATGATTAATTTAATGACATCACACAATAAATATTTTCAGTCTTTTTTTAGTTAGTAAGTTTATCTAGAATCATTTACAGAACCAAGGACAGGTAAGAAAAAACATATCTACAAACATATTTCCAGTACATATACAAAACCACAGTGTTAGTTTCACAAAAGACATTTATGAAATTATGACAACAGTCTAATTAACCTTGATCATATCAAATCCACAGCCCTATATGCATTTATCTGAGCAAAGATTGCATAGTTAAAGAAATCATTGTCAGACAGTTTGAGCTATCCAAGTTATCAATAAATGACCATTAACAAAAAAACACAACTATTGAACTAAATAATTCATGATTTCAAGAAAACAGTGATATTTATAACACAAAATCTACATATCGAGGGTTCAACGCAACAGTGTCGTAACTCATACTGGAATAAGAACAAGTTATGACAGTGTTGCGCTGAACCCTCGATATATCCAGCTGCATTGACCATATAATTTTGTGGTAGTACAAATATATAGTAAACCTTGTGCTTGTAAGACTGACTTATATAAACTACTGCAAACTTTTAATGTGTTTTTTTTTATATAACAATCTTATTAATAGTCGCACATGTAAAACGACAGACAAAATCAGCAAATAACCAGAAATCAAGATGGTAACTCAAGTACCGGTAAAACAAGATAACTGTATGACTGGGAAATATAGTATACAAGATGAAACTCCCACAATGTTGGTAACGTAGTAAAATACTTACAACACAAAACCCTAAATAATATGTTTAAAGATGGGTTTGAAATATACTAGTATATTAGACATAATTATATGTTTATAAAACATGTAATCATGTTTATAAAACATGTAATCATGAATGTAAGTACACATATGCAGATATAACCAGTTACAGATATAACCAGTTACAGATATAACCAGTTACAAATGATAAATAAGAAGCCATACGTCTTATGTGGAAAATGGTCAGTAGAATTTGGCACATGCATAATATAAGTCATCTAGAATGAAGCAACAAAAACGTTTGATACAAATTCAGATTATTTGATACAAAAATAAGAAATTGTTTAAAAATTGTACAAGTTGATAAACTTACAAGTTCATGTAAAAATACAAGTAAAGAATCAAAATTGAGGAACTGAGATTAATTTTCTTTTACTATAGGAATATTGTCCATGTTTGATATAGTATGTACCACATTAAGATATTTTATCAAAGTAGCTTACTTGAAGTATCAAAATAAGACGATGGAAATGATTAATTACAATATTGCAATCATATTATGCCAAAAAGTAGTTGATAAATTAACATGTAGTGCTAAAGAACTAGCTTAAAGCCAGGAAATATCAGCAATTGTTTTTGTAAATCCTACATATGTATATCAATCACAACTTTACTTATGTAAACTTATGCCTTAGCAATGTTGCTTTACAAATCAACTGTAGTTTTAACTAAGTACTATTAAACATAAGTAACAATACATATATTTTTCATTCAATATCTGTGTTTATGAGTGGATTCCTCATTAATTCAACAGGTAATGTGTTTATAACCCTTGATCTTCTCCTTTTAAAATGATCTTCTCCATACACAATGTAATACTATACCTTTTAACTTAATATCTTCAAAATATAAAAACCTTTAACATTAAGTTTTTTTTACGTCCATACTGTGGGAGTATACAAATAAATCACATTCTCCTTTGTCAAGCCATTATGATTTCCCCAAAGTAAGATCATAAACAAATAAGTAAATATGGAATAATAAAAACAACTAGTCTGTATGAGAAACAGACTGGTAAGAATTATGTACTTAAACTCTATTGCAGTCCATAGGTTGCAGATGAAGATAAAGTCATCCCAATGCCTCTTACAGTATACAACAAACACAGATCACATGAGAAATCATTAAAGTAAATTATCACATCAATGTCTTTTTGTTATTCTTGTCCGAAACCTTCTGTTTCTTCGATTGCAAGAGTCAACTTTTCCAAAAGCTGTTCATAACTTCTGTAGGGTGGCAAGTCTATCCTATTAAAGCATGTATGACTTCTAGGTAACCAGGTCTCTTTACCTACTTTCTCAATACAAAATCTCTGAGGACCATTGCTCCCTAAAATAGCAAGATAATCAAGATGAAATACAGTATAATTGATTTTTTTCACTTGGGTTGAGCATGACACCAACAGGCATGGTTAATTGGTGACTTCCAGCTTTAACTGTGTGTGGAGGAAGTGGTAAAACCACTGACATGCGGCAAGCTAGCTAAACAGCTTCCTCCCAAGTATCAGACAGGGTTCAAACCCACAGCAGTGAAGGGTTAAAGGTCATCAACCCCAGGGGCCCCTAATATAACTGATAGTTAAACATGATTTAAGATAATATGTACTATTGGCTCCTATAAAGATCTTTATTGATTTTAACCATATTTAGACCAGTCAAACCTATGAATAAAACTGCATTTTTACGGATGAGTTTGAAGTAGAAACATTCTTAACATAAAAAGCTATTTTTTATGTATACTATTTTCTACACTTTCCTTTTTGACACAGAATCCCAACATAGTTAGCTCCCCTGAGCAAAATTTGTTGGATACAAACAGACTGGTTTTACATTTTGTGAAAGCAAACATTTTAACAGATGTTTCTTTAAAATCAAACTAATTGAGACTCAATTATTTACAATTATTATAGTCCTATACATGGATACTGCTACTTACCCATCAACTCAGCAAAACCGCCAACAGGTAATCTACAAGTACCGGTAACAAACTGTAACAGTCTTGTTCTTTTCTCATTGTCCAATTCTCTTACAAACTGAAGGATTTAAGCACACATATTACATACAAACAACATGTCGAGATATATAAAATAAAACGAAAGCTTGTCACAGACGTAATGAATACCTCACTTACCACTTTGACACAGACCTATCAATGTTATTTTTGCCCTCATCACAGAAAACGGACATTTTTTGCCATTTGCCACAATTTATCTATTTATTTCATCAGATTTATGTAATTTCCAACAATATTTCAGTTATATCATGACAGGCAGTTATCCTAATCAACACAGTATAACATGGTTATAGAGAATTCCTCGGACATGAAATATTGGTTCATAAAGTGCTGAACTTGTAACCTGGCGATCTGAGTTAGAATCTCAGTCACGGCAATATTACCCTTCTATGAAAATTTGACAAAAATGCTGATTTTCCTCCATATGTGGAGAAGTTGCCGACTCTTTCATAAGGTAAATTGGTACTGGTTAGAAAACAGTACAGGAAAACTGAAATGAAACTTAAACACAAACTTACCTTCCAGAACCAAACAACTTGTTTACTGTTTCTCTGGTAATGTCTGTATATAGTATTCCTCTCCCAATCATCCACATCAACCTCCTGCATACCACATAACATCAACTAGAAACAGAACAGATCTTTGTAAATACACTAATGGACAAATAACATCGTTTACTGTGTTAAAGTAAATAAGTATAAATCAGGTAAATAAGTTGCCGGACCAATGAGAAAAGATTCTTTATTGGACAAACACACAATCTATCAGACAAGTCTGCTGGTCAGGCACCTTTCGCAGTCTGATATTAAGGCCACATCATTAAAATACTAATTTTTTTTTTAACTTTTCAAATATCTCCTCAAAATTTCAATGAGACCATCTCTGCATTAAAATCAATTCTTAGGATCTGAAGATTGCCTTAATATCAGGTAGAGTACATCAGCAAGATCCATGTACCAACAGCTCACTCAGACTTACCTCAATCTCCCTCTCATCAAAGTACTGCAGCCATTGAAGAGGTACCACTTCACTAAAACCATCTAAGAAAGCTTTGGTTTGTTCTTCTACACCACGTGTAAATCTCCAGTTGGTCATCAAACTACAGGTGGATAAAAAGTGATTAAATGACTGTAATATATTCATAAGGCAATTGTGAAAAGAAATTCAAAATTTCAATAAAAACAAAAATCAATTATAATAATGAATTGATCCCAATCTCAAAGATGCCATGCTATTATCTTTTTTCTAAAAACTTATTTGGAGTACAAAAAAAATCAATCAAAAGTTTAACTTTGATTACACATGTTTTTAATCATAATTCCAAATCTTAAGTCTTACTTGATATATTCTTCTTTGTTTTCATTGGTTACAGCAATATCTGCCCCGCCTTCTTTCAGATCGTGTTGTGATATCTTTCCAAGAACTTCAAAATCAGCAGAAAATGTCAGTTCCAGGATTTCTTCTATATCATTATCTCTACAATGGACAATAACATGCTAACTGGTCATACTGTCAACATGAAAGTATCACAATGAAGGATAACAAAGATAAATTACAAAGTAGTTGATGTTATAAATCATATAAACCTTGTATTCAAAATGTACATCATAACAAAATGTATTATTATTAGCAGACCTCACAATACAAAATCAAAATGATGTAAATTTAGTGGACTTCATGTTTCTATTATAAAAACAACAATTGTTTTCCCTTTAACAGTAATTATTATTATTCAGTAAATAAAATGCAAAGATCAGCTATATGTGAAAATGACCTTGAATCTCTGAGACAAAGCTCAAGGTCAGAACATAGAACTTACAGCGGTTGACGACTTATAGTCTTAGACTTAATGTCTTGAACAAAATCATCACACAGAACATGTGCTGAGTCCTGAAATCACACATCATGAAACATGAAGGCAAAATCCTTCACCTAAAGACAAAATACGAAGCTGGCTCTCACCTAATCCAAACAAGGGAACTGTAGAATTCAGTGTCTATAGATTCCAGATCCTTTAAGATTAACTTCTTGTTCAGCATTCGTTTATAGAAAGGTAACGTAAAACCACTGTCTATAAACTTGCCATGGTATAAAGCCTAAAAGAGATAAAATAAAATATTTAGAAACATGAATAAATTTAATATTTCAAAGCACTGAAATGAGTATTAATTTATACAACTTGTATGATTTTGCCAATTGTAGAACTAAACAATAATAATTACATAGTACACAAACTTACAATACTGAAAATCTCATAAGAAAATTTCACTAAAAAGTTTCATTACCATGGCGATAAACCTGCCAACAAATCTAAAGTATACAAGATGGTCTGGGTTGACACTTGAGGCAGCATTGATCTGTAGACTGTAGTTACTGTTGCTGGCATACTCAAACAAACAGTACATTGGATTTAACACATCATGTGATAAGTGGAAAAACCATTCCCTGCAAAAAATATATACAGGTGAAAATATCTAAATAATACTGTGGAATCATTAATATTCGTTGGGGATTTAATTTCGTGGATTTCGTGGGTCGGCTCATCCACGAAATCAAATCCCTACGAATTTATGTGAAGAGATAAGGCATTTCTTTTCAAAAATCAAAATCCACGAATTTAAGTCCCAACGAAATAGCCAGTTTAGTACAAACCACGAAAATTGAGCCCAACGAAAATAAATGAAACTACAGTAAATAGGATAAACAAAGACAATCCCCTGGTAGAGATAGATTCATACAGAAATAAGTCAAATATATATAAAAATAACAACTCAGTATATTATTTAACAACTAGAAATTTATGTGTCCAAAAGGGGTCATAACTCATGTGAAAATGTTCGAATTTTTACAGTAATCGAACTTGACATGTATTTTATCATTATACACCTTCATGTAAAATATGAAACCAATCCATGAAATATTTCTTGAGTTATCCCTCAAAAAAGGAAGGGCAGACGGTTAGGGGTAAAACTTTATGCCATAAAAATATATAAAATCAATGAGATTTTAAATTACCTAGCAACGCCACCATAATCCAATCCTTCTTCACCTTTAAATATGATATACAACCTTCGTCGTAGATCAAATGGTTGTAACCGCATAATCTATAAACAAAACAAATAACAAAAATTAATCACGTATTAATTTATTTATTTTTTATCACAAGAAATCCAAGCAAAACGAGATAAACATAAATAATTTATCTATAATTAATTTAAAACAACCTTATTAGTTAAATTAGGTCATTAAAAACTCCAGAGAGAAAATCATCGAAACAAACTGATGCAGAAATTTAAAACAAAATAGAATGACATTAAAAATATAGTTATAGGAAGATGAACGCAAAACATCTATTTAGTAAATTTATCATAATTTCTTCAACAATACTGATACTGGTTTTATGCTTCAAGGGTTTTCATTACAATCATTAAGACAACTAATCATATGGTACAACAGTTGATTTTGCAATTTGAATCAAAGTCTAATTTTCCAAACCTCCTACTACTTATTGAAAGTTTCAAATTAACATAATTTAACAATATACAAACTAAATACATTACTCACCTGAGCAAAGGAATCTTCAAAAAGATTGTCTCTAGAGACAGTGACCTTGACATGACCTGGGAGAGCATTTGACTGACACAGATAACGGAATTGACCCAGTTTCCAACGGAAACTTCTTTCATACTGTATAGGCACACCATATGCTCCCTTAGGACTAAAAATACACAAGAACACATAATATAGGGATTACAGTCAACAACAACAACACCATGTCACTTAAAATATGTTGTTTAACAATACTTCATACTTCATAATAAGTAAGACTGTCTGTCATAACAAGTAAAAATTCATTAAGTCAAGGTAAGAAATTGGACACTGCACAATGACCCAAGAAGGATTTTTTCAGTAAACTTTGGGTTGTAAAGTCACCAAAATCAGACATATATATATATTAAAGTCATCAATTTTAAGAAGCAAAATTCATTTTTCAGTGGTTTGGGACAATAAAGAAGCCTAGAAGACAGGAAAATATACATACTGCAGTTTTAATTGAAATGAATGCTAGAATTACAAACCCTTTTGAAGGACCACCACGAGGGTCTTGGAATGTGGTTGTTTTTGTATTATGATCAACAAAATACCGAACACCCTCAGCTGTATATCTCATTTCCCAACCCTCAGGTAATGGATCTTCTTGTATAGAACTTTAAACAAGAAATAAGAAATAACAAAAGAGCTAATCTGTCACACAAAATTCACACATCAAAATTATCTTTAATTTAAACTTCGAGAGCCGACAATGTTCTATTTATTTTTGGTTGAATCAGGACAATAGTAGCGAAAGGGGGAAATTGACTGGTTATGTATTAATACATAGATATCATGCTCAGAAACATTTAGACCAGATTAAGATTGATTGTTACAGTAAACATAGACAGCAGACAATTATTGCAGATGTCACATTATAGTGGGTACTTATTCATCTATGTCTATTCAATAAAGGAGTGATTTTCATTTCTCATGTGCTTTTTAGCTGATTAGTTGAGCTAAAATAGTTGACCAAATGCTTAAAATCATGCCACAAATGTTCTTTACAAAACTATTACACAACTGAAAAGATGGACTTTTTTGCAAGATATATGAATATAGAATACGTCATTTTATGGTAGTCAATAACTTACCCCTGGGTACGAGGATCTTCCCATTGTGTGGTTCTGTTTTTGTGATTCACGAAGTATACACGGCCATTAGCA